>JAWDEX010000009.1:8330025-8353835 GCA_035221805.1 Trichilia hirta
TAGATAAACAAGTCACAAACTTAGTTGTATATAAATTATAATTAATTTTATTATTGTTAATATTTTATCATTAACTCTAGTTGTGACTTTTTTAGTCACCTGTAAGATTATATAGTGGGTAGACTAGTATTTTTTTAAGTGATTGAAACTGTGATCGTATTTGAATACATGATAAGTTTATTATCTTAAATTTGGATAATTAGTGTTTTGATTTTAAGTTAAAATATTAATTTAAATTATATATATATTTTAGTTTAAATCTATTTAATAATAAATAACATAATATTTAGAGCGAGTTTAATAATAATAAATTCAATTATTATATATAATTTTAAAATTTTAAAATTATACTTTTAAATTAGGATTAAGGTTTAAATTAAAAATTTGAACGGATCTAAATTGAATTAAATTCATTTATTATATGTTATTAATTTAAATTAAATTTCACCGTGGAGATGATGAGCCCATCCCCGAAACGGGATTGCATTCCAAACTCCGGCATGGAAGGAATTGCATTGGGGATGTCAAAGAACTATTTATGATTAGTAGAGCCCACGAGCCTATTGACCAAATTATAAAGACTACGTGGGTCCACCTGCTAAAAGAATCAATTAAATCAAGAAATGGTTGATTGGTTATCAACTGATAAGATTGTTCCCGTACAGTCCACACGCCGAGGCACTGCAGACTGCAGAGTTGGAGGCACTCTGACACAAACAAGACAAACACATTTCGGACAAGGGCAGGGCGGAAAATTTCATCCGACATTGATGGAGAAATTACTCGCTACACTGCAACCGACAAAATTACAAAACGAGAGGGAGAGCACACTGTCAATTACTAACTTTCACTATTTGACAATAGAGAATGGAGCAGACATTTGGTATCTGTAGCAAGGATTTGTAAGTATTGCCATCACTGATGTTAATGTTGAGCTTTCGATCGTATTATAGAACAGCCAGCCACCGCTTTGTCGAAATAATCGTTGAGTCTTAAGAATGTTGATTCCGAATTTTTGCGTTTTTCGAGTTGCGATTAGCCTATTTATTGATTGAGTGTGATTTTCATTCTGGTTCCTGTAAACAAGTGCTGGAACGCCGACCGTACAACACAAACATAATTCACCAACGATTGTGGTTTACTATCCCAACCAAGTGTCATATTGTTTGGTAGGTGTTTCATATTCCGATTGACTTATTAATCCATGCTTATCTACAAATATCACTTTTTGACCACCAACGTGTCAAAGCATTATACACCTGGCAAACTGGACAAATTTAGAATTTCCTTTGGCCAAATATGCTATTACTTCACTCCTTGAGAGATTTCCGTGGAAACGCCTCGCGATCTTTCTGCCACGTGTCTTCTACATCCTTGAGTTACGTTACCCTCCAACTCCTAACCGTCCCTGACCTCAGGCTCTCGCTGTCTCACAATTTGAATGGGGAAAATTCCTCATTCTTAATTATGTTAATTAAATTGAAATTTTAATTTTTCATTATCGAGACAATCCCGTACGTCATGGTGCATTAAATTATTTCATGAAAAATTATCTGATGTTTTTAATGTAAAATTCTTATTAAATTTATTGTAAAGTACATAATTTAGGAAACTAAACTAATTTGACGGTGCATTATATATATATATGTGTGTGTGTGTGTGTGTGTATACGTATATATATATATATCCGAGCTATTTATTCGAATCAAAAGATAGACCCAAGCAGAGTAATTATATGACATGCAATAGTTAATCGGAGAGATAAAGAGCTGCATTTTTCTACCATTGGCCCACTTCAACTAGGCATAACTTTGAAAAGAATGAAATGCATCCTTATATAGTCTTAGCATGTCAAATTTTCAATTGATTTTTCCGTAGTTTACCATAGTATCTATATTCAAATTATTATAAGAAGTAAATTTTAAGCCAAGTTATTTCCATATATTCCCAGAACGGAACTTGGAAATTTTATTAGAGTTCTGTTGTAGCTATTTTTGTGTATAATTTGATACCAACTTTCATTAATTGCCGCGTCATGAATTTCATGATGGATTTATGCGTTACGAAAAAAGGGTAAAACAAGTAAAAAGTCGATGGTGCTTGCCTTGTTATATTATATGATCCTATAAAAAATGAAAATAAAAAGAGAAGGTTTCCTACTACACGCATACACTCATCTTCAATTAGTTGTTATAATCAAACGACACATACTCCGATATATATTTTAACATTTTTTATTAGATTTTTTAACTAATATAAACTTACACAAAAATAATAAAAATTGAAATATTTTAACAAAAAACTTATTTTTGTATTTTTTATTATAATTTTAAAATAATGAAATCTTAAAAATATATATAAACAATCAAAAGTCAAAAAGTTTTAGCTGAATATAGCATACGCCCGCACTTATCAAACATTATACTGGAAAGTTGTCTAGTATCAGTATTATAAGTGATTATAAGTCAGGACTTCAAAAATATAAATATTGGGAAATTAAAACCATAGAAAATAATTTATTTTACTAAAAAATAATTTTTGATAAGCTTTAAAATGATTGTAGAAGTAGTAGTAAGTTTTACATTAAAATAAAAAAAAAATTCTTGATCTATGTAAATAAAATTAAGACTAATATATCAACGAAATTTTTTGAGTCGAGCAATGATTTATTCTAAAGAAATATATAATTAAGTGTATTTGAGTAAGAGTAGTATTAAATGAATAATTTTTTGAAAAGTCTTCTTATTGATTGATTACCAAAAATAAAACCATAAAACTTCAAAAATTTAATTAAAGCGGATAATATCGTTAATAAGTGTTAAACAGTATTGAACATAAATTATTAAAGAAATATGATATTTTATACTTTAAAAAAATTAATTTATAATTTTACATTTATTAGCACTTTCAAAATTTTTTTATTAAATATAAATATAAAATTATAAATTTATAAATTTTTATAAAAAATAAAATAAAAATATTTTTAATTTAATTTTCAAAAATTAAATTAGAATTTTTTTAGTATAAAGTATTATAAAATAAAAAATTAATATATAATTTAGAATTTATATTTAATAAAATTATGATTTTATTTTTATTTTGTAATTTATATTTATAAAAAAAAATATTTTTTTATTTTTATTAAAATTATTGAATCACTATAATACTTTAGATATTAAAAAATTAATTTATAATTTTTTATTTATAAGCACTTTTAAAAAAATTTATTAAATATAAATATAAAATTATGAATTAATTTTTTATTTTATAATTCTTTATACTAAAAAAATTTATAATTAAATTTTAAAAATTAAATTTAAAATATTTTTATTTTATATTGATAAAAATTATAAATTTATTTTTTTATTTTATAATATAAATTTATAAAATTTATAATTTTACATTTATATTTAATAAATTTCTTTTAAAATTGCTTATAAATATAAAATTAGAAATTAATTTTTTAACGTCTAAAGTATTAAAGTCATCCAATAATATAAATAAAAATATTTAAATTATTTTTATTTAATTTTTAAAAATAAAAAAAATATTTTTATAAATTTAAATTATAAAATAAAGATAAATTCATATATTTTTATGAATATAAAATAAAAATTTTTAAATTTAATTTTTAAAAATTAAATTATAGATTCTTTTAGTATAAAGTATTATAAAATAAGAAATTAATTTATAATTTATAATTGTTTATATATAATTATGAATTTTTTAATTTTTAATTTAAATTTATAAAACTTTATTTTATTTTTATTTTTAAAATTGAAGTAAAAATAATTTAAGTATTTTATTTAAATTATTAAAAAATTATGATACTTTATACTATAAAAAAAGTTTAATTTATAATTTTAGAAATAAAAATAAATTCATAATTCTTTTAAGAATATCAAATAAAAATATTTTAAAATTAATTTAAATATATATTTTTAGTATAAAGTATTAAAATTTTATACTAAATTAAAATATTTTATTAAAAAAATTAGTTATTTTAATTTAGGAATTTATAGGATAAAAGTCAGTGATTTATATGATAAAAATTAAAAGTTTATTCAATAAAAATATATATTTTTATTTTTAATGAAGAAATTTTTTTTTTTTAAATTACAGAGATATTTATTATAAATTTATTATTTTCAAACATTATGAGAAATTTTGTATTACAAACTTGTTAATATAAGCTATTTGTTATTTGTAATTTGCCATTCTTCTTTTCAGTAATTAGAGTACTGGACTCTTGTTAACGTCATGACATGACATGTTGAGCGGTATTATATGAGCATGCAATGGTAATACAAAATGAAAGCTTACAGTTAATACTTAAATTTTCTATTAATTAAAAAATTAGGGCATCTCGTATATTTTATTATTACGATTGATGTAAAAGTCGTATAAAACGGTGCTTAATTCTTAATAAAAATTCTCAAAAATTATCTGAAATAAAAAAAAAATAAATTAAAAATAAAATCAGATTATTGATAAATAAACTTCGACGTTTAAATTAGTGAATTATCTAAGGTTAAGTTAAAAAGAGAGACGAATTATGAGTATTTGAGTGTTTATCAATTCGAAAAATTAGGATCGAGAAATGTGAGGGAGATCTTTTGCTAACAGAAATCTTTCTTTCTCTCTTAATCGAAAATGACCTAAAAGAATCGATTTTTTTTTATATAATAATTTTATTATTTATAAAATTTTTATATGTGTAAGTATCGAAAAACGAAAATTTAATTAAACAGAATTAAATATAATCATTCGGTAGATTTTTTTATCTTTTTTTTATATTATGCTTAAGATTATAATAAATGTCTGTAACTTAGAGAATATGATAGCTAATTAATATAATAAAACGTTAAAAATATTTTTTTAAAAAATATATTTGTCTATTTTATTTAAAAAATTTTAATAATTTTTATTTTTAAAATAAAAAAATTAGGTTATTTTAATAATTAAAGTGAGATTGAGATACGAAGACGATAGATTACGTCGTCTGCTAAATAATAATTAAGGTAAAAGAATTCAGGGTTAGTGAAATTATCGCGCTTTTCATTATCTAAAATGCATAATTTAGTATACGTCATTGAATTTATGGTTACCTGATATTTTTATTTTTAAAATAAATTTATGATTTAATCCCAATGATTTGACGAAGATTATGTATGGTCAAAATATCTTCTGATTTTCTAAATAATTATTGTTAATAATATAATTATTTGGTCAAAGTCCAGAATATACAGAGCCATGGAGCTTAAGTACAACGTATAATGTCAAAATATTCAAGCGAAATATTTAAACGATAATTTTCATATAAAAAAATATATATTTTTTATTTTTTATTTTTTATTTTTAGACTCCGTGAGTGGCAAACTTTATTCACCGTCCATTGTCAGGCTCTTTTTCCTTAAGTCTGTCTATAAATCACACTCGTCTCCATCTTCACAAACCTGCAAATACAACTAAGGAGAAAGCAAAACAAGAGGAAGAGAAACAATGGAGAACCGTGATTCGTCTTTCTCAACTTGCGGCTCTTACCTCCGAGCTCTGTCTCATGTACCTTCGCGGCTCGCTCGTCGAGCCTTTTCGGTTTCCACTTCGTATGAGGAAATGAATCGGGTACGGGCAAGGTCCGGCTCGTACATGCGCAGGACTCTCCGATGGTACGACCTTGTCGGGTTCGGTGTCGGCGGCATGGTAGGTGCCGGGGTTTTCGTCACGACGGGGAGAGCCAGTCGTATGAATGCCGGACCGGCCGTGATCATTTCCTACGCCATTGCGGGGCTATGCGCTCTTCTCTCTGCCTTCTGTTACACTGAATTTGCCGTCGATATGCCTGTTGCCGGTGGGGCTTTCAGCTACCTCCGCGTCACTTTCGGTACAATTATTTCAGAAAAACATTAAAACACACAAAGCTTCTTTTTTTGACGTCTCGTATTGATCTGTCGCACGTTATGTAGGGGAATTCGCTGCATTTTTAACCGGCGCGAATCTCATTATGGACTACGTCATGTCAAACGCGGCGGTAGCTCGTAGTTTCACCGCTTACTTCGGAACAGCAATCGGCGTGTCAACGGCGAAATGGAGATTAACCGTCAACGGTCTTCCTAAAGGCTTCAATGAAGTCGATGTAATCGCCGTCGCCGTTGTTTTACTTTTTACTTTCATCATATGCTACAGGTACAATTACTACTAAAAGAAAATGGAACCCACTTCATTTTCAATATTTGACACCAGTATTTAACTTTCTTTTTTCCCTCTGTTTTTCAGTACGAGAGAGAGTTCGATGGTGAACATGATTCTCACACTGTTGCACATTTTGTTCATAGCGTTTGTGATACTAATGGGGTTTTGGAAAGGAGACCGGAAGAACTTTACAGAACCCGCGAACCCGGCAAACCGATCCGGTTTTTTCCCTTATGGAGTTTCGGGTGTGTTCAACGGAGCTGCCATGGTTTATTTGAGTTATATTGGATACGACGCTGTTTCCACTATGGCTGAAGAAGTCCGTAACCCCGTCAAGGATATCCCCATTGGCGTCTCAGGCTCGGTTATCATCGTTACAACTCTCTACTGCTTAATGGCCGCTTCAATGTCGATGCTACTCCCTTATGATATGGTAACGGAATTTCCTAAAAGAATAAAAATATTTGATTATTTTTAATAATTTGTTTTTAGTGATGGGTTGTGGCTTTGGATGACGCAGATCGATGCGGAAGCACCGTTTTCATCGGCTTTCAGCGGGAAATCGGACGGCTGGAATTGGGTATCGAACGTGATTGGCGTGGGGGCCAGCTTTGGGATACTAACGTCGCTGTTGGTGGCGATGCTGGGACAGGCTCGGTACATGTGCGTAATCGGACGGTCGAACGTGGTCCCCGCTTGGTTCGCTAGGGTCCACCCTACTACATCAACGCCTGTCAATGCCTCCGCTTTTCTTGGTACGTTTTTGCATTTTTTCAGTCTTCTGTAGAACCTTACGAGAATTGTGTTTGTGTTTGTATTTGCGATGAATATTTCTAATTTTCTATTGCTTGAGTTTAAGATTTGTCACTTGTTTGTTCTTCGAATACGATGCAGTGTTACTTTCTTTGACGAAGTTGTAATTGAAAAAAAAAGAGGGGTGGTGTGACACTGTCTTCAAATTTTTATTTCCCGTGGAGATTGAGAAAGAGAAGATGAGAGGAAAAGAAAGTTGAAAAATAATATTTTAAAGTCTTTTCGCTTAGATGTGTTGTTTTGGAATACTAATGTAATTGTTTTTTATTTGTTAATAATTTTCTCATTATATTTTTGATATTCATTTAATATATTTGGATTACTTCATTATTATTGTTGATGACACGTTGAAGTTGTTGATATTGCCCTCCATAATGCTATTAAGTTTTTTGAATTCCATTTTGCTTTGCGTTGTTAGGGGTTTAATGTGTATTGTCATTATGTTTGGGTCTCTGTTCTTTTGTGCCTTTATTATGGGACCTACGAAAACCGTTTCAGTTTTAGAGTGATGTAAGTGTTAATTATTTATCAAATTGAATGCGAATTCCTAAATGGAAGAACAATAATAATAAAAGGGCATTTTGTTTTTTCTTTGTCTCCTTGCCTAATAATGGACAAGTGATTTAGAGGAATAATCATTTGATAATAAGTAATCATATAACCATATGCATATGTAGCAGTTACATCTTTAATTAAGCTGTAATTGCTATATATTTGTGATTATTATTAGCATCTTTTATTACTGTAACTTAGTTCTGTTACTTGAATTGTGGAAGGGTTCGTGATAGTCACATATGTGATATTTTTGTTAGTAAATAAATCATGTCACTTTTACCTAGTACTGGGCCGTGGAGCAAGTTTATGGTCAAACTTGTAAATCATTTGATGGGACGTAATTGTGCTGGCCTTACAGACTTAGGTATTCTACAAAAGGTATTCAGATGTAAAATTTGGAATTGGTAAATATCACTTGTTAAAATATTTCGTGGTCAAAGCAGTGAATAGTAATTGATGGTTATGTTTAGGATGAATGGAGTAAACTTTTCTGTGTTCTTTGATATGAACTAGTCTTTAGAAAAATGCTTGGGCTTTCTGTAAAGTACAACATGTACTCGTGAGATATATATCTTAGCTCACTGTCCATTTGCCGCTTAGAGCCCACACGGGTTGCTGCAATATTGCCTTGAATTTTAATTATTACGAGATCTTTGCTTGCATTGGGTTAGATTAGATTGCAATCTTTACCGAGAAAATAGGTAAAGCTTTTGCCAGTAGGTTTGACATGTAAGTTGAAAAAAAACAGGTTTTGAGATGTGCATGAATCAAGAGGAAGGCACATGAAAAGCATTATACTAGCTGATTGCAACACCTCCATTTTAATCCCCTTCACTTTTGTTCTCAAAGCTGTAAATGTGTAGTTACATATTTCTGAAAATGACACGAAAGTTGTTTTCAAATGTCAATAAGGGCCATAACTTGTATGTATTTGGTTCGTATATATCCATTATACCGATATTATATTTTTTTCACCCTTCATTCTAATTTCATCTTCTACGGAATCTACGCTTTGTTGTTGACTTGAGCCATCAAACCCTTGAAAAACTGGCTGATGCTTAATACAATTATCGGATTAACTAGTCATCGATTTCTAACATGCGTTTATCCTTTTCTTCTCAGGAATCTTTACCGCTGCTATTGCTCTTTTCACTGACCTCAACGTTCTCCTCAACCTCGTATCAATTGGAACACTATTCGTCTTTTATATGGTGGCAAATGCGGTTATTTACAGACGTTATGTCAATGTGGGGACGACAAACCCATGGCCTACATTATCCTTCCTATCGTTATTTTCACTCACCTCTATCCTGTTTACCCTCATTTGGCACTTTGTACCACTTTGCAAGTCAAAAGCCTTTATGCTCGGAGCATGCTCCATAATTGCCATCGCTGTGTTGCTGATTTTTCATTACATGGTTCCGCAAGTGCATAAACCAGAGTTTTGGGGTGTCCCATTGATGCCATGGGTACCATGTATATCCATCTTCTTGAACATATTCTTGTTGGGGTCACTTGATGGGCCGTCCTATGTGCGATTTGGATTCTTTTCAGCTTTGGCAGTGCTTGTATATGTATTTTACAGTGTTCATGCCAGCTTTGATGCTGAAGAAGATGGGTCTTTCGGTCCAAAAAATGAAGAAATTCTGAATCAATCAGCAGAAAGTGAGGACCCAAGTCTTAAAGTGTAAAGTCTGTTATGTTATCATCTTTTCCCTTTTTTGTAATGATTTCTTCCTTTCTGTGTGGTTGATAGGCGGATGCTTGGAAAAGTTAGGGGAGAAATAAAAAAGTTAAGGAATAGGATAGAATAGACTGCAATTTTGTGCAGCCGTGGCAAATTGTATAGTTGGTCTTTGGGTAGTTTCCTCCTGAATTCTGATCCTCTTCTATACTATTAGGTCAGTTGAATTCATCCATTTACTGCTTCAAGACTTCTGACATCAAATTGTTAATGGAAGATAGAAAATAAACCTATTCAATTCTCCTATTCAGATTCGCAACTCTCAAATGCAAAGATATAAATTCTAAAAAAATATGCTAAAATATGAAATAATAAAACAATGGCATCGCAAATTATAAGAACAAAATTATTTGAAATGGGAATACAAAAAGTGAATATATTATTATCCTTTTATGAAGATCAGAATCTAGAAAATGACGTCTATGAAGAATAAAAACAATCCTTATCTAGCTTTGTCAATTGTGACAAAAAATACTTGAAGACAAAGTCTACAGGGCCGCCGTGTTTGTTCGTCGTTCTTTTTTTTATCCTATATGAATTCTTTTTGTCCACTTCATTAGTCAATTGTATCTTTTGTTGATTTATTTATTTCTACAAATATTTATATACTCTCTGATGATAATTTAGTATCCCTCAACAGGGAGTACTGGTCATCTCTGTTTGCCCATTAACAATGGTTAAGTACACCTTCGTATTAACTTTTGAACATATATGGTCCATTATTTAGTCAAATTATTGGTTTTTGGATGAACATCAAACCATTTTTTTTTCCATGAAAATATCCAATTTTCTACTGATTCTCAAATCTCAACAATTCAGTTGAATTTTCTCATTTAATTTACCCTTAGTTCTTTCCCGCTTATGCCATCAACTAAATTGAGTCTATTTAAATGATTGGTCGTAGAATTAGAATAAGATCATAATAATAATTTCATGATCATTTCAAGAGAATTTATTATGAGAGTTTTTTTTTTTTTTTTTNNNAAAAGTTTTACTCTTAATTATTTAATATATAAAATTAAGAATTTAAACTTAGTTAAAAATTGTGATGTTTTTATTATATTTTAAAATTAAAATTAAAAGAATTTTGATAAAATTAAATTTTTTATGAAACTTGCATATTTTTTTAGTTATCTAAAAATTTTATTTTTTATATATAATTATAATTTAAAAAACATTATATTATAATACGGATCAAAATTTTAAAATAGGAACATCTTGCAACAATGAGTTTCTAGAATTTACAAGAAAGCACTGAGATTTCCATGATAGGGCTTATCGATTTGACGCAGTTGTCGCAAACCAAAAACAAAGGGGTCCTCAGTGATTGTAAGTTATTGTAATTAATCCATTTGTCGCAACTTTTGGCACCCACATGATTCCCGTCAATTGGGTTATCCATATCAACGTGACAATATGTGTCGAACTCTCCATACGAATGTCGTTTTCATACCGTACCATAAATATTCAGAATACATGCACTTCATCCGTTGATTCTCAATCATTCATACTCTTCCCGTAATTTTGATGAGGTGGTAATGAAAAGGATGCAAATACCTTTAATTTGACAGAAAACAACTGGAACAGAAAATATTAAATTTTGAATATACTTAGCTATATTTGTCAAATATTAGAAATTATGTGTAAACTATAATTTAACTCTAAAACCTTTAATGACTTTCCAACATTTGATATGATGACATATAAAATTGAAGTTCATTTTCAGACGTAGTGCTAATTGCAAATTGGTTCGGATTAATGTTATTTTATTTATTTTATTGTATAAATTATGAATTAATAAATTGAAATTATTTTTTAAATTAGTCTTAGATCCCAATCCACTCAAATTAATAACCGCACTGTCTCAAATCCATGATTTTCACTTGAAGTAATAGATCTTGTACCACTCCAAATATGTAGTCTTAGACAAATTGTAGTAACACAAACTCGCTCCGCCAACTTCTTGATTCTACCCCCTTTACTAACATGGCATTAAAACTTATACACTGGGTTCGGACTGTCAACAAGCCCATTAAAGTGTAACAAATCCATGGACTATTGAAAGTAAAATAAACGTTTAAAAAAAAAAGAAAAAGAAAAAGAAAATGATGCGATAGACGTTACTAACCCAATCGTTTTTAGTCCCCCTTTGGCACCGAAATAAGCAAACCTTATTTTGCATCAAGTCCTTGTCTCTTCGTACGAAGACACAATCCTCCCATAAATTTTTTTCTTAAAAAAAATATTTTGTTAATTTGTTGGTAGCTCAAAATATTCCAAGCCTAAGAAAACAGAACTTACTATTGAAGTAAATATTTCTCAAAACATCACTTGAATCCTCTTTCACCTCAAAACAACATTAATTTAGTACGAAATTAAATTGCAATTTTGTGCATTTAACATAGTAATGATAACGTAATTTTTTTTTTATATATATATATAAACTGAATTCATATTGTATTATTATCATATATTTTATATTTTATTTAAATAAAAAAATATATATGAGATTTATATAAAAATTTATACGTCGCACAATTGTTTGTAATATCATATCGTATTAGACTTATTTATTTAGTTAGATGAATTTTATTATATTTTATCTATTTAATAAAACAATATTTCTTTTATATATTCTTAATTTTTTATAGGTATTACATAAAAATATAATTCAAATCCTTTTAAATCCATGGGAGTGAGATTTGAATTCACATCTTTTATGTTATTTAGAAAAAACTTTTTTAGTTTAACTAAATAGCATTCATAATTTCTTTATACTATTTTTTTAAATAAAAAATATTTTAACTAATTACGATATAACCTCTATAAGTTAATCTTGTTGAAATCATATAAAATATATTAATTAAAAAGATATTATTAATCAATAAATTAATGATTTATTAATCTATAGAATTTATTTTAAAATTTAATGAATCTATGTCTAATCAGCTAAGAATTTATTATATTTTATCAATTTTATCAATTTAATCAATTAAATATTTTATTTTTATTTTTATTGTATTAATTTAATTTTACAAATTCAAAGAATTGAAATAAAATTATTTTTTTATAAGTTCAAAATCTTGTTGATAATTTTTATGTGTATATTTTCATGAAGCTTATAGCCACGTGCATACGTTATAGAGGTCTGAGACCTTTTTTTTGTGAAAATAATGAAGACGAAGGCCGCATGTATTTATATCTAAATGTTATATCATATAAGAATTATAAAATTTAAACGTGAATAAAGAATCCTTATTTATTATGAAGGATTTATACTAGATTTTAAGGCGAAGGGAGACTATCCTGTTAATTTTCTTATTAGTTCAACAAAATAGTACCAAAAAAAAAAAATTAAAATTTTTTTCTATAATAAAAAATATTAATTTATTGAGTATTAAATTATAAAGTAAGTTTGACATAATGTATTAAAAAGGACAGTATGAGCACAAACTTTATGTTCTGGCATTCTATAGGTGTCATATACCAACCAATCATATTCATACTCAATAATAGCTCTAATATCTTGGTATAGTCGGCCTCGTGAAATCCCAAACCCATAAAATACATTGGAAAAAAATCTTGATGATGTGTCAATTCATGCTTATCCAAAACTTGGATGGAACGACTCAAGAAAACCCGAGTGCGTTACACGTGTCGTACAAATGCCGTGACAAGCGAACAGAATAGTAAGAGTTTTATATACTTCCAAAAAAAACAATCCAGGTCGTACTTTCTAGAAAAAGAAAATTTTGATAGTGCAGGAGGCGGCTCCTGGAAACAGTTCTAAATTGACAGGTGCGTTACCAAGCTGTACAAAACGTCAGCCTCAAACAGTCGGTTGCCGACATCACGAGTTCACACTTCACACTATTCTTCCATTTCACCTGCTTCATATGAGCATCCTATAGAATTATTTATTCTTATTTTTTACATAATTGATGTCCGATCGTAGGATTGCGTAATATATATATATATTTTTAAATAATAAACTCTAAATCGTCGTATAAACGTTTTTGGGGAAATGGCAAATACCTGATATATAATTTTGTTAAATAATAATTATTTATTTTTTATATTTTATAACAATTTTTTTAAATTTAAAAATTTTGATAAATATTTTTATTTTTTTATAATATAATAATTATTATACTCTGAATTTTTATAAAAATATAAAAATTATATAAAATTTAATTAATAAATTTATATTTTAAAAAATATAAAAAATTGATAAATTATATTTAAAATTTTTTAATTTTTATGTTTTTATAAAAGTTAAAGAAATAATAATTATTATACTATAAAAAATAAAAAAATTAATTTTAATAAAAATATTTATCATGATGTTTAAATTTTAAGATAATTTTTGTTATGAAATATAAATTAAAAAGATAATTATCATTTAAAAAAGGTTATAAAAATATTTATCATTTCTCATAAAGAATTTATTTACCGCTATAATAATTCATACTAAGTAAATACTATTAGTATTACTGGTGATAATAATTTGATTAATAATATTATATTTATGTTAAATGAATTGTATTTTATTTGACCAACAAATAATACAACATTAAATATTGGATAAACCGTTTTTTTAATTTAAGAATTAAATTTACCTATCGTGTTTTTAAAACATTAACTATAATAACAACAATAATGATAATAATATGTAAAAAGAATACATATGCATATTTATTATTATTTAAAAGGAGTTTAAAACTAACATACTGGTACGGCGCAAAATTCTCTCCCGTAGCCCAACAAACGGAAGTGAAAAACTTGGGTGCTTCAAAATGGAAGTGGATTTTGAATAATAGAAAAGCATAGGTTAGGTCAAAATTTGAAGTGTTTGACTTATCTAATAAAGAGCCAATCATATTTCATATATCATCCATTACTTAAATCGTCCCCGTGTGTGACAACTCATCACAGCTGACATTTTGGGTTTAAACACAACATTTTCAAAGTTATTGATACTTTCTTTGTATTGTAAGGATTTGTTTTGTTTAAGTGAATTTTTTAAACGTGTACAATAATAAGTTAAAAATAATAAATATAACTTCTTTGTATAAGAAGAAGTATTATATATATATATATATATAATTGATTTATGAATTAAAATTTAATTATAACATTATTTCGAGATTCTGTAAATGAAATTTAAGAAAAAGGGAATTTGACAGCTGTTTTACTAAATAATTGAACCGATAACTAAATATGACCCTCTTGCAGTTGGGAATTTATATAATATTTTTAATTAAATTTTCAAATAAAAATAAAAAATAATAAATTTTCACCTTTTTTTTTTTTTTTTTTTTTTTTTTCAACTTTTACCATGCAAGTAATGGAAAGGGAAAGTAACCAAATTAGCGTCTTTTAGTTGTGTAGTTTTGCAAAAACAGCTATCTACGGACTAGAGTCTCGAAGTCGAAAAGGCTCCAATAAAAGAAAAAACGTGTTGAATTGGGTATCTGAGTTGGTACCATAACTCAACAAAATTCCCAATATACTCATCGTTGGTATAAATACTCTTAATCTCCGCTTTCTCAAAATCAAATCTCCCACCAAACTCTCGTGTGTTGCGAAATCTCCAAGAAATTACAAGAACAAAGTTCATTGAATTAATTTATCAAACACATCAGAGACGATACGGCTCTTATGTATCAACAACAAGATATCAACTATAACTCGTTCTCTATGACTCAGTCAGCGGCTCACTGGAATCGCTCAGAGGACAAGCTTTTCGAGGAGGCTCTGGTGGTGTTTCCGGAGGATTCTCCTGATCGGTGGCAGAATATTGCGAGTAAATTACCCGGTAAGTCGCCCAGAGATGTGAGGGAACACTACGAGGCGCTTGTACATGACGTGTTTGAGATAGATTCTGGCCGAGTTGAGTTGCCTAGTTATCCGGATGACTCGGATTGGGAATCTCCGAGTCAGATTTCGTTTGCACCAAAACATAAACACGGCGAGCCGGAGAGAAAGAAGGGGACGCCATGGACAGAAGAAGAGCATAAGTATGTCTTTTGAAATTAATTTTTTTTTAAATTTTGTAATTGTTTTGGAAATTTTTATATTTTGAAAAATTAGAATTTGTGTTTTTTTCCCAATAATTTATTGGATTCCGTTTCGGAAAAGTTTTTATATTTAAATATTTTAAAAATGGTTTCGTTTTCTTTTTTTTATTGTCTTTTCATCTTCTAAAAATTAGAAAATTAGATTACTTGAATAATTGAGGGAAATAATAGTTTTTATTTATTATTTTCAAGTGCCGGACAATATTATTTAACCAAATTATTAATGTCAAGTTTTGTGGGTGTTTGGCATTTTATAAAATTATTTGAATAAAATGGAGTTCTCAGTTTTATGTTTGTCTTTATGAGCTTTGAATTAATTGAAAACTTCGACAAAGCATAACAAATTGAGAATTTTTCATGCTGTATCAATTTTTACGTTTAAATGTGTTTATGCCCGCCTTTTATAATCAAATATTCTTATCTTTCAACCTCTATATTTCCATGTTCATATGTGGTTGCCGAATGCTATCTAAACCTTATACATCATTTATGCTATGATGAAATCTATTAGGCGATTTGTTTGGTCACGTCAAGTTTTATGTAGTCAGATGCTAAATATAAGGTTTATTAGTTTGAAACAAAATTTCATTTGTTTGATTATTTTTCGATTGAAGTGAGTGGTGGTTCTTTCGTTTCAGTAATTCGTATGCAGTGCAATCTTCTGATTAGGTGTTCTTGGGTTGCCAGATGCATCAACTAATTCAATCGGTGATAGGTCTTTATTAATATTACTTTCTTGTTCTTATTGTACAATGTCTATCGTATTGGATATGTTGCCATTACAAGAGTGACATTGCATTTCCTTTTTTATTTGTTATTAGCAATACGGACATGCACATACTGATAGTAGAAGCATATGCTGATAGTATGTATTTACCGATTGATAATCAAACTATAATTGATACTCATCGTGAGCTGGTGCTGGTGTTGTATCAGATTATTTCTAATTGGGCTAAGTAAATTCGGCAAGGGTGATTGGAGAAGTATTTCAAGGAATGTAGTGGTGACAAGAACACCAACTCAGGTAGCTAGTCATGCCCAAAAATATTTCCTTCGCCAAGTTAATGGTGGGAAAAGGGAGAGAAAAAGGTCGAGCATTCATGATATTACCACAGTCGATAACAACAATGTAGCAGTGCCTGTTGACCAGAATTGGATTCCTTCTCCTGGTGCTCCTGGTCACCAACAACCATCCACATTGCAACAGTTTCCTCCGCCAAGCCAGTTTCCTGGTCAAGGCGGGTCGTTGGGGTATCAAAGCTATGGCTTTCCTATGTAAAGATGCATGGTAGCAGCACACCCTGTATATAAATCGATAGTATGCTTGTAGCTACCTGATTTGTAAAGTTATATTGCTGCCGATAGGTGATTAGGAGAAACATTGTGAATTATATTTTACAGTCTAGGTTATGTTTTGGTTATTTGTGAAGACTAAAGAAACTAATTGGTGAAGAGTTTTGGGGGATAATGTACGGAAAATTATGAATGGATTTGATAGGGATAGGAAGACATGAAATTTTTTCTTGCTTTTTGGTCATTTCACTAATTATTTTCTTTACCCATTCTCTATTGTTGAATACCTTGTTGGTACTTGAGGCTCCTGTTTGATCTGATTGTGTTCTCTATTCGACGTGGATTCTATGTAGTAAACAAATTTTCTTCAGGTTGTCTGGTTAAATTTGTGATTGCCAGTTGAGAGTATTGACTTTAACTTTCCAACAATTTTTGGAGACCTGGTCAATCATATTGTTGCATATTATGTTTGTACTTCGTATGGGGTTATATATTTCAGCTGTAAAATTCTGTGAAATTGTTGTGGCAGAAACTAGTAGTACTCTTAAGATACGGTTCTTTTTGTTTTTTCCTATTGGGTTGTCCAACTCATTTCCTGTGATAAAAATTGATTGATGGTGATCTAATATTTGAGGACTTCATGCAATATTATTGTGTTTGTTATACTAGCCAATATAGGGGAGAATATCATTTCTTGGAGATAACCCAGCTCGGCAAGTTCATTACCTAAAATGCCCAGGTTATAGCCTAATTTATATTTCCAAGACCCGTTTCTTTTGGAAGAGAATTTCACCGCAACGAGGACTAACAATGCTTGATGAATGTGTTAAATGTGATATTTTTATCTTATTTTACTGTCGTGAATCTATTTGATTTGATTTAAGCATTATGTGGTCCATTTGAAATATCAAAATAATTAAAATGTTGACGAAGGGTACCATTATTTTACACACGTGTTACGCGAGGTATAAAGTTAAGTTTGCGTATAGATAAGCTCGTTCCTTTTGTTAGTTTTTATGTCAATTAATATGGAATGGTCCATTGGGTCATGCGGAGAAGATTTGTTCAAAGGCTTTATTGCAAAAACAACAAATAACAAGCCCCCCACTATAATAAATTGCTCCAATTAGATAATTTCTTAAACTGAAGGCAGAAATTTTTACAAAGTTTAAGAGCCAATATTAATGAAAATAAAATTTAAGAAAAAAAAAATCTATTTTCCAATTTCTTTAAAAATAAATTTCTGAAACAAATTAAGAGACTTTCCGCTCATCAGAATATATAGAATTAGTTGATTACTCCTTGTGCCGTTAATTTAACGAAAACAAATAGTAATGGACACAAAAACAATTCAATTGTATTATATTTCTCCGTTTTAAATATGTTTGTGTGATATTAACAACTCAATTTTTTCTATTATTGGGGTGGCTAGTAGCAGTTAGGGATCATAAGATATTGGGCTCCGTCGGTTTTAGATGGGGTGAGGCCCAGGGCTTTACAGCCAATTTTTAACTAAAATTTTACTCTTCCTTGTATTTAATATAATTCACATTTATAAATATTTTTGCGTAATATTAACAAATTAGGCATAAATTTAAACGTTAAGTATTAATTTAAATAAATTATTAAATTATTTTATATAAATTCAATTACTATATTATTATTAATTAACTTTATTTATAATTCGGATTTGATGGAATTCAAAATTACAGTACCAAGACGGGCTAAACCCGGTCCAAATAACAAGGTCCAAGTTAATTTGCCATCCCTAATACTAATTGGTCATTATCACACTTTAATTATTATTATTATTTTTTCTTGCATAAACATTTGATGCATGAAAAAATATGTATAAATAGACAGGTAAAAATCACCACACTCTTAAACTTTTGCACTCTAACTAATTTTATTTACAACCTATATTTATATGTTATAATAATTTATTATAAACTTGAACTTGTAAAACGAATTTGAATTATTGTAGCAAATAAAAAATAAACCACTATATCAATATCTTAACCATTATCAAAAACAAAAACAAAAAAATAACAAATAAGGATGATATATTAAGAAATCAAGATTTTAGGTTGTAAATATAATAATATTTTTGATGGTTGCATTAGTTGAATTAATACAACAAACTTATAATTTTAAAAATTTTGTATTTTTTAAAATTTATTAGCTAAGAGTTAAAAGTGTAATTATAACTAAAAATAAAATAATCCTTCTAACATGCAGAAGAAGAAGTGTAACAAAGTATTTTTAAAATGAATAGAATAAACTGCCTACTATATCAAATCTTAGAAATCTGGCAAGCCTTTTTTTCTTAAATAATATTCCATGATCTTATTTAACAGAAGCATCTATAAATTTTTATGTGTAGTAAAAAGACAGGATGTATGCAATAAACTCTAGACTCATCCCCAATCACACACATACGATTATTCCCATGAAAAACAATAAAAATATTATATTTAATTATATATTGAATAAAATCCAAATATGTGATTTTTTTATTTATTTTATTTTATTTTTATTTTATTTTATTTTTTTTAACACCAAAGAGAAATTGAAGCAATTATCTTTAATTTTCACATTCCTGGAAATTATTCAATTACATTATTTCAATTTTTCAAACAACATTTGAAAACCAGAGAAAACAGTCAACCCAAGCCAAACAATTACGTAGCTTCAAATGAAAATGAATTAAGCCTTGGGAGAAAGACCGGCCTTGATCTTCTCAATGGGGGCAACATCCGTTTTGAAGGCCTTCGCAAGAATGGCACTATCAATGCCGGTAGTAAACTCATTGATGGGAACAGAAACGGTGCCGGGGTTAGCACTTCCGAAGGCGGAGAAGGCGTACGCAGGTTCTTTAGCGTCAGAGTTGAACTGATAATGAACCAATCCTTTTGGAAACACAAACATATCACCGAGTTTCAGAGTTTGCGTGTAAAGCTTATTTGTTGTGTCGACGAACCCAACTTCCAGGCTTCCGCCGCCGACGAGGAAGAGAAGCTCGGCTGAACGAGGATGCGTATGAGGCGGATTGACTCCTTGCGGCGGAAACTCTAACACTGCGTAAGAGACGCTCTGTCCGTTTAAAGCTGGAAACTCTGTCATTCCTGCTTTTGTCACCTTAAAATTTGTCGGGACATCATCGGAGGAGTTAAAGATGGTTCTCATTCCGGTGAAGGTGAAGAAATTTCCGTCCACGATGACATTCGAAAAATTGGCGGGTACGACGAAGTCCGTAAGAATGTCTGGATCACCGGCCATTACCATTGTGATGAAGAGAAAGAAAGGGATTGATTTGAAGAACATGGACGTCATTTTTTGATTCAGATGAAGAGATATGACAAGAAGAGGATTGATGTTCAATTGTTTTGTTTTGGATAATGCATGCAAGCAACCACAAATTAATTTATTTATAGTGTGTTGTGTTGGTCTGCTAAATGAGTAAATTTGGAGCTGCTTTCATGGCCAGCTGTGGGATAAAGATTATTAGTAGGGTTTTTCTTGTTTACTTTATAACTAATACGCGATTTAGTTCTGACGGTTAAATCATTTCGTCCAAACGTTTTATTTATTATTAGGTTGGGAATCAATACTAGTATTAAAGATGAGTTTTAACAGATCTCTTAAATGTAAATTTTATAAACATCATCAAAATAGATGTGATTTTGAAAGATTGAGATTGGAATGGAATTAATTCGGATGAATTGATCAGAGTCTGGATTGTAATATTCAAATGTAAAATCTTGAATTTGTGATATATATACCATAATAAGTAAATTATTTGACCCGAAAATTAACCATGGTAATAAATAAGAATTTATGTTAATATTAGAGATAAATATAAACAAATTGAATGAATTCAACTTATGAGAGGAAGAGTTTGCATTGGATTATTGAATGGATTGGCATGACAGCCATTTCATTTGGTGGCTCAATAATTTAAAAATCTTATGACATCAT
This sequence comes from Trichilia hirta, assembly GCA_035221805.1. Lineage (NCBI taxonomy): Eukaryota > Viridiplantae > Streptophyta > Magnoliopsida > Sapindales > Meliaceae > Trichilia > Trichilia hirta. The sequence goes on from JAWDEX010000009.1 coordinate 8,350,681, forward strand.
AAACCTTCCTCAAGTACAAAATGATATAGCTACATACATAATAAGAATACGTTGGCATATTATGCAACCGCACTACGTATGATACATGCCTTTTTCTTTTCTTTTTTTTTCAAATTCTATTGACAATATCTAAAATTTATTCTCCAATGTCCAACTGTTTTTCTGCTGTTTGATTTGCTTGTCCTTTCAGAGAAGCTTTATTTGATGATTAAATTAACATGAGATAATTCTTTTTACGTCGTACTACTATTACATTTCATTTGCATGTCAAAATGGTTTACTCTTATGATTGTTATAGTAGTTCTCGTAGCCTTGGCTAAAAGCTTATTTCAATTCATTCTTGCAGCATAAACTAAGCTGTCCGCCTAATTAAAACGACGAAGCTGAATAGCCATTGATGATAACTTCAGAGGCTCCACGGTTTCAACAGAAACAAAATAACACCTATTCTTCATCAATATATAGAAAACACCAGTCATGATAATGTGCAAAGACCTCAACAAATAAAACATTTGTAAAACATTCGTCCCTATCAACCTGTCACCGATCAACTAATGCTAGCAAATAAGTTCGCATTAATTAATTTGTAACAGACTAGTCAAACAGGTGCATACGAATCTCTTTTATAATTAAATTGCACACCAATTTAATCAAAATTTATTATAAATTAGATTTCACTAAAAAGGAATGCGTTTAGTATTATGATCATATGATTTGAAAACCACCGCTGTTATTAAATAAAAAATTTTAAATATCAAATGTCAATGTAAAAATATGTATTTTCTATTTCAAATTAATATTATTAAATATTTTTAACTTTGCTTTAAAAGTACGATAATATCACCACAAGGCCCTAAGCCTACACGATTGCAATAATGCAATCCAAACATACATAAGATACAAAGACAGTAGGGAGAAAATTTTGTATTTCGGTGCTAGCAGGATGCAAGAGCTCATAAAACAAACCACTCTGCAGTCACTCATAAATTAAGTGATACCATTAAATTGCCGTTCTTGATTGCACTACATTTTTTATGTTCATAGTGCTGAATTTGACAGCTGTTTGGAGACCAAAATATTTTCCTGCAATCAAGGCCTTTCTCATTTAAATACACGACTTTCATATCAAATTGTCTGGGTTGATTGACCAGCACGAACCGGAATTGTAGACGTCACGCTTGAATCTTAGTTGGAATCTGAAAAGCTGGACCATTTATCGGCATAAATATTTGCAACACAACTAAAACTCAAGGGCCCCAGTCTTGGAGGACACAGAACAACTACCAGTTGTGCCATAAGAACTCCCACTTGAACCATCAACAGGGGCTTGGTTGAGACACTCTAAAATCAAGTACCTACGCTTTTGCAATTTTATTGAGAATGTTGTTGCCTCAAGAATCACAGGAACCTGGCGAAAAGTTGAATCAATAAGTACAAATCATTCACACGAAAAATACAAGCAAGCAGGTGTTTTGGGTAAAGCACACTTTATGCTACCTGCGTACTCATACGTGCTACTTTGTGTACATTAAGAAGACCAACCATGTCCTGGTAACCGGACAGGAGTTTTGCCAATTCCTTATCCTCATCTGAGAGTACTTGTTTCAATGTTTATGCAATCAAGGTCACTGATGCAGTATAAAGACTAAAGAAGAAGTCAAACCTGGGATAGCTGCAACAGAAAGCAAAGTGTCTGCCATGTGCTGCCATCTTTTGGTGGAAGAAGGTGAAAGAAGCAAAGGTGGAAAGGATACAACAGCCACTGCATTTGAAGTTCGTAGCATACCTTTCAGAGATTTAATGAATGAAAGCATGTTCCATTCCTGCAAAAGTAATATGTTGACAGCAGTAAAAGAGAAAAATTACCAAATTCACTGCATGATTGCCAATAAATTGACTAGGTACAAAATACAGAAGCCACTGTCTGAAATAAACATTTTCAAAGAGGATAAGTATACAAGATACTCATAGAAGTCCAGCAGAAATAGAAAGTAAATAGAAAATGAGGCTGTAAACCAGAGTTTTAAGGTGATTTAAGACCTTTAGAGCAAAGGGTAGCCACTGACCATGTTGGAATGTTCACATTGTGGAGCACATAATGACTGAATGGCTATACGACCAGCCAATGAACTGCTTCCATCATTTCTGGGGATACAATAAAAAGGTTGAGAGACAATAAGAGCATATAAATAGCTGTTTATACAGTCCAATTACAAAATTGCCTTAATATAGTCTTAGTTAAATCGCCAACATTGGTAGGGAAACTTTACATACTAGATAGAATTATAAGAAAGATGAAAAAGAAATCAATTTAGAAACAAGTTTAAACATGGTATGCCTGTTTAGGTGTTATAATTATGGCCAAGGATATTCAGTCCATATTAAACAGCAAAATCTACAATATTATCTCAAAGATGGTTTTTTACCACATAACAGAAAGCAATATCATCCTTAAATGAGACCCAAACTTATTCAAGAAAATATTTTTGGTAAGCTTTGATGAAAATTTAAATATCTTTAACATTTCTTGTTTAATAGTTCATTTCATTAAGATATCAAACTATCTGTCAGACGGTTACCACTTCAAAAACATTATCTATATGATCTCCTCCATCACTCTATTCATTTCCGTATAAAGTAACTTGAACTATTGGCATATACCACTATCATGTCACTTGAAAATTCAACTGATGAAGTCCAATGAATGAGAATTGCATAAGATCTACCGAAATCCCAAGCTCTACAATCAGTCTGCCTCTCTCCTCATTCTTGAAGAATCGAGATGAAGAAGCTAGATTGACTGTTTGATATCAGAGGTGTGCCTATTCATGATTACATGTACATGGGAATGCATGCATGCGTAATTTGCAGAAAAATGATGTTACGACTTATGAGTCACAGATGATATCTTATCACGAAAGCATGTAACAACACCTTTGGAATTGAGATAAAAATGTGGCACAACGGTCCGAAAGAGCAGAAAGATTTTTAGAGTCTTGGATACCAAAACAATCTACACATTGCCCAGTGAGGTAGTGCCTCTCCAGTGGCTTCCGCAAGTCAAACTCGTTGCAATAATCTTGCTTATTATCTGCAACATTATACCAAAATGAGTTACTACCATTAATGCATGTTGCTAGCATAAGACAAAATAT
>JAWDEX010000009.1:8353935-8402333 GCA_035221805.1 Trichilia hirta
TCTTGCTTATTATCTGCAACATTATACCAAAATGAGTTACTACCATTAATGCATGTTGCTAGCATAAGACAAAATATCACCAATTACTTTCCTTTTCAGGTCTATTGAACCAAAAAATAATAACAGCCAGTCGCCACTTAATTCAGAAATGCTTGAGGTCAAAAATGTATCCAGATAATCCCTCAAGATCACTTTTGGCGGAAAAAGCAGCAGGTAATGGCTTTTACACTACATACGTATTTGGAACCAAATGTGCAAATTAAAAACTGTGACTACTGCCAGGTAAGCATCAGATACACAATGCTTTGAATCTGAAGGAACAAGGGAATGCCAATAATTCCATTTTAAGTGAGAAGAGAAACAATGTCACTTTTAATTATATTAAACTTTGTACCACATGTAATTAATGCCCTAAATCAATAAACCCATGAAATTTAATCTCAATCACGGAAAATGCTTAAATCTATGGGCTATTAAGAATTGTAAAAATAATTGTAAAAGAAAAAAGGCCCCTTGATCTTACCCATATATGTGTACACAAACACAGACGCACACAAATTTAATGAGGTTACCTCTGATACTATCAAAGTTCGGCTGATTTTCACCCATATACTTCTTGTACTGCCACGCGATTCTCAACCCCTTTTCCTGCAATTTGTTGAACAACAACATTCATATTCTTAATCTTCATGCCAACAAGAGCAAGTAAACAAATAACAAGATGAAGGAGTTGAAGAAGAGGGGAACCTGATCTGTATCGCCATGACGAGATTTATCATCTTTTGATGAAGCAGGACTAGGCAAAGTACCCAAAAAACTTCTGGGGTCCTTGGACGGACTGGCATAAAGAAGCGGTTGGTTGTGAACAAGCCCTTGAGACATAAAATTCCTCAACAAAAGCATGTGATGAGGTGCTTCAGCATCTTCCATGATCATTACTAGACTTCCCAGAGGGAACCCTCCGCCAAGTATCTCTAAATATCAGGAACAAACATATAATCTAATAACAGCAAGAAAAAAAAAATAACTAAAAAATTAGAAGGAAACGGGTAGGAAAAAATCCAGAAGATTACTGTCAAGATCAGGTATTCCAGTTGAAACGAATGTAGTGCCATTAGGACCACATTTGACCCCAGGGACTTGAGATGAGGGTACAGTCGAAAGATTGCGAGAAAAGCTGCTTAACCGAGGCTTGGACGCGGCCATGGCACAATCAACAGAATTCAGCTTTCGCTGTCCTATTAAACGCTAGTAGCATGATTAGAAGAAAATTAAAGTTATAAACTCTCTGATAAATAACAAGACGAGTGTTTTTCAATATAAACACAGAAAAATACCAAACCTAAAAGTCGTTATTTGATCACGTACTCTACACGTGTAATAAGGAAAGTTTGTTGTGTCAATAGACGAGATTCAACGGACTAATTAAGGTTTTTTCTTAAGAAAAGATGTCATACTTTGCTTTTATTGTGCAATACTAAAGCATAGCAAAGCAAAATTAGATCACCAAAGTACTTTCGATTTAGATTAATCCATGCCTTACTTCTCCTTGACATTTCATCGAGCATTTGACATGCGACGAGTAGCGATTATACACAGGTAATAAATTCAAATAAAAGAATCAGCTGAGAAACCAAATTCCGTTTTCCCCCGGTTTTTTAGCAACCAAACGTAGGGTTACGAGGTCTCACCTTGGTTTGGTTAAAGTCCAAAGGCTGTCTGTAAGCACAGGCTCTACTAGTCTACACAAGCACGCTTGCCGCTTGGATTTCTATTTCCTCGATTCAGAGTTATACGCGTCGTTCGTCCATTTAGTCTGTTAATTTATAAAGTGCACCGTTTAAAGAATTCCGTTGCAGAGGCGGATCATAGCGAGTAGTTACTATGGCGGTCTATAGTTCGGGCTAACTAAAAGAAAAACCATTAATATTTAAATAAATCTGAGTCATAAGTTTAGCTTAAAACATTTCATATTTTCGTAGGAAAATCCATCAACGATTTGAATTCTATTTACCTTGTTCACTACGTATATATATACGTATAAAAGCGTAGGTTGTAAATTAGCACAATTCTTAGACTTGACTTTATTGTGAAATGTTAGATTTTTATCTAATAATTTATTTTTTTGTTATTCAAAAAAAAAAATTTATTTTAAAACAAAAAAAAAAAAAAAAAAAAAAAAAAAAGGGATAAAAGATAAAAAAGAAATAGACAACCAAGGAGAAAATGTCCTATGTAACCGTTATAAAGAGGATTGACACAAGAAAAATTTATGCAAGGCATACTTCAAAAATCCTTAAATTAATTTTTTTGAATATATAACATTAGGAGAACTATCCCACCAAATAAAATATTAATAAAATTAAATACAAAACCATTAAATTATCTTATTTGTAAATATGAGAATAACTACTGAAAACAATACAATCACGCAATAAAAAAATGCAATAATAATAATTATAAAATCACTAGCAATGCATTGAATACCAACTTAATTTTTTTGAAAATTCGTAGTTATCTTGATTCTACTTATTAGTGTTATTATTGAGAACATTTAAGAGTGAGAAAAATGATAAGAAAAATTGTATTTGTATAAGCTCAACTATTACTACGTATTACATTCACCAAATATAATAGCAAACATTTTTTGTTGAGTTTGATTAGTCATAAATTAATCATTTTGTAATTTCACTTTAGTAATTAAACTATTAAGTAGAAACAAATTTCTTAGAAAAGAAATTTAAGAAAACAACATTAGTATTCCTTGCAAGCATAACTCTTAAGCCTTGGGAATAAGCCCAATCTTGATTGCTCGGATGTCTTGAAAGACTCGGCCAAAATACTGTCATCAATTCCTGTAGTGAAAACGGCACCAGGAACTGACGCGGTTCAGGTATTTGCACTGCCAAAAGTTGAAACAGCAATGGCGGAATTTTTACACAGCATTGTCTTAGTAATGAGCAAGTCTCTTCGGGAACAAAAATAATTCTCCTGCTGCTTGTAACGCCTGAATGAAGTGTTGGGTAGATTTAATTAAAAATTACAAATAAATTATAAAATTAATAAATCATTGAAAAAAAAAATTGAGCACACAAAAACTTAACTTGAACATATAACAAGTACATTAAAGAGTGTTATCATAAAATAAAAAAAAAATAAATTCTTCCCTTCTTATGGATAATAATGATTATTTTTGATTATAAAATACAAAACACGATGCCCACACTATTTTTTTAACTCTACATAATTGCCGAAAAATAAATACCGTTTCTTTATTATTGCAATTACTTTAAAAAATAAAGTAGTAATATATAAATTATTATAATATATAAGTATATATTTTGTTTCTTTACTCTGTATCAAAAATATAAAGATAAAGTCCCTCCTATAAAGTAATAAGCAATTTTAAGCATTAAAGTTAATAGTAAAAGTCATGTAAAAGTTAGTAACTCATGCATTAAGAGTAAATGATTCATGATATTAATAATACGTTTAAAATTTTTGCAATAATAATAATAATAATAAAATTTGTAATTTAAAATAGAAATAAAATTATAAAAACATAATTTAATATAATAATAAACATTTAAAAAAAAATTTCCAATGCGGAGAGAAACAGATTTTAAAAGCTGGTTGGGTCGACGAATCCAACTTCAAACCAACCGTCGATGGGAAACCGCAGCTCTGCCAAGCGAGGATGAGGGTGCGGCCGCTGGGACCTGGAGAACTGCGTAAGAAACACTTTGTCGTTTTAAATCTGGGAATTCGTTCATGCTTACTTTGGAAACCTTGAAAGTCGTCGGACGCTCTGCGTTGACGAGAGCTCTCGTCGCTGTGTGGTTGAAAAAGCTTCCGTTTACTCTATTTGCAACATTTGGAGGCAGGATGAAATCGGTCGTGATATCTGCGTCTCCGGCAGTCAACAAGCGGAGGATGGCAAAGGCAAGCAGAAGGTTGAGAAATTGTAGTTGATTTTGTTTGCCGAATGACGCCATGATTGAAGAAAGGATGCTGAGATTTGCTTGCTTCCTAGTTCGAACTGCAAAATGTGTGCTAGTTTATAGAGGATGAGACGAGAATCATGTTCATTGAGTCACTTCTGTTTGTAGGCCGACCAATGAATGATATTGGCACTGGAAGGCAAGTTTGATGGGACAAACTACAAAGCTCTTGTTGCTACTTGCTAGTGTGTCGGAATTCTCGCATCTCGATTTGTAGATTTTTCTTATATTTTCTTTCACTGTATTTGAAGACGATGAACCATAAGCTTTCAAGGTGACCAGAGCCAGCATGGCAGAGTTCCCAGCTCCCAGTGGCGAGAGTATGGCCTACGCTGTGCTTCAGATCCCCGACAGAGCTGTGGATCCTACTCACATTCACCCAGATTTAGCCGAGCTCCCTTGTGCTGTTGATGGAAGCCTCGAGGTGGGATTCATTGATGCGACAAACAAACTCTATACACACGACTCTTCAGCTTGGGGATACGTTTGTGTTTCCTAAAGGATTGGTGCATTACCAATATAATTCCAATGGCCAATACTTCGCCGCAGCCATTTCTGCTTTCGGTAGTGCCAGTGCAGGAACTGTTTCCGTTCAACTGTGTTTGCCGCTGGTATTGACGAGAACGTCCTTGTCAAAGCCTTCAAAATGGATGTTGCTACCGTTCAGAAGATCGAGACAGGGAAATAGAACACCATGCATCACTTGCTACCATGGTTATGGGTTGTAGTTGGCAACTGATTTATGCTGTCGACTATTGAAAGGTGTGCAGCAATCATCATCATTATTTCATTGATATATTGTGATGAACATGGGGCATCTAAAAAGAAAATCGTGCCTCCAAAACAATACTACTCTTTTGTTTTATATATTTTTATTTTCACTTTAAATTATCGGCCTCCAAGGAATTGAGCATTTATATTTTGAAAGGGCCGTCTAAAACTCAATCAAGTGACAGGAATAAGATTTTTTATACCAAGAAGCAGTAACATTGTGATCCCTTCTACCTTTTCCACAATTATAACAGAGACCACAATTTATAAATTTATCCCAGGAACAAAAGTAACACGGGGATTATCATGCTTCACCGTACGGCAGGAGGTATAACAGACAAAAAATAAACAAAGAGAAAAAGAAATGGGAAACATAGATCTTACTCCATATAAGTCAGACGATTTTTATCGTCATAAACCCCTGGTTGGTACACTTGAAACAGTACATGAGTCATGACACCTGCTGAGGTACAATCAGAATGAACCAAACAACTCAATGGTTTTCACAACATACAGGAACACGGTCATGTATACAACTTTTCATGAGAAAAGTTATTGGCATCGACCATCAATCTGTACAAATTTTATTTCTCATAGTTACTCAAGCACGAGTGTCATGATCTAGCAGCAGTCAGACTCAGCCCTAAAGTGACTCTCCAGTTTTCTGAACCAAAAAACAAATATATGTTTATTGAGGTAAAATAAATGAAATTTCTAGCAAATTCAGAAGAAAAACACTATAAAGAAGAATCAGATAAGTGATGGATTACATATTCGCTAGGTGATATAATGTGAACCACAAACTTCACAGGTAGACATAACTGATAACCCAAGCTTTATGCACAGTATTTAGTATTCATACCAATTACCTTAAACGTATGTCTAAACATAGTAGTAGTAAATAAAAGTCCAATTCCAGACATCAATTTGACTAGTAATTCTAGAAATGTAAATGAGACCAATTGATAAGAATCCACCTAATGGTTTAAGTGAAAATCTTGAAACCATGGCAGTGAGAGTTCTAAAACACAAGCAAAAGGTTCAGGTTATTAAGTGTCAAATCTACAGCATCTTATGAGCTCACTTCTCAGTCAACCACTCTAGTAAGGACATAAGAGCTGATGGCAACGTGTATCATCTGTACCCATTGCTTTCCCATCTAGCCCTACATATTTCCTTTTATGATGTACTGCATTCAAGTCAATCTCAGAATCTCAATCAACAACAAATTCTTGCGGTAAGAACTCAGAAATAGAAGTATATTAATTTAAGCGCCAATCTACATTTAAAATGATTCAATCTTGCTTTAAAGAACTCATTATGCCAAGATCCTAGCTTACAGCACACAGTAGTACCAGGATAGTGAAACAGATTATCCTCTGATCACAGTAGAAAACATATATATTTCTTTCCCTAAAAAACAACTACTCATATAAAGAGGCTCCTAAAATAAGAACTTTCAACTAGCTTGGTATTCTTCAGAAGTCATGCACACAAAATATTTTTTATCTCCTTGGTCAATTTACTAAATCGATCAATCACATAAACCTGTCATATGACTCAACAGGATTGACCTATACCCACATCAAGTTTCAGACTAAAATATCCTGAATTAAAGGTAGCTCTAGTGGCCTACCATGGCCAAGTTATTTGTGTTGGCTGCTGCATTCTCTTTATCCCTCAACAGGGATAAATAGTAAGAATAAACTCAACTGAACATAATGCATAATTAGAAGAACAGCCACATTTATGAAGTCTTACCATCCTGCATTCAGTGCAGCACACTAGCACCCTGACTCAATCTCAATCAACACACAGATCCAAGTCATTTACCACGTATCTGGTCATGATTTTGACTGTCTTTTTCTTTGATGTCAACCATTCAGAAGTAAATTATTTTTGTTCTCAGCTTCAAAAGTTCAGGGATATTTGTCATTGCCCATTATGAATTTTGCAGTATCTCTGAAACTCTATCCTTACTAAATGTCCTTGAACTAACAAGTCTGCTTTATTGAGCCTAAAGCGAATACTCAGCATAACATAGTGGTGTTCCAAAAATAAATGAAGGAAATAAAGGTTTGATTTTGAAAGTTTTGTTCAATATTTTGATTGTGTGTGTGCATAAAACGAAAAGAATAAAATAAAGCACAGGTTTACATCGAGACCACTTAATGCACAAAAAATGAAGTAGAAAGTAGAAACCACAGTTAACACACCTTATCCGCACTTTCTTTCGCTTTCTCCAATTTTTCTTTCTCAGCTTTCAGCCTCTGTTTCTCCAGCCTCTCCTTCTCCATTTTCTGCACAGGCAGAATCAAGATCATTATACTGCACCTCTAAGACAAATAAAATAAACAATAAGAAAGAAGTAAACCCAGAGTAGGAGCACCTCTGCCGGATGTTAAGTGATCTCATAAATCATCTTAGCCAAAACACTAGCCCGCATAAACCTAGTCTCATAATTTCACTCTACATCTTACTTACTATCATGTCTTTAGTGTCCTTTCAACAAGTTTGGTAGATTTATTAGTAAATGTGCAAAGAAGGGCAGCCATTCTAGGGTCATTATAAAATAGCCTCCTTTAATATATTGTAGCAGCCTTTTTTTGTTCACATTTTGTTTTAATTTTTTTTTTTTTTTCTATAATCTTCTGCTATATGCATTCATCTTAAATCCTCATCTGTGTCAAGTAGCTTGAAAAGGTGGCGTCCTTTCAGTATTTCAATAGATATGGTAGTTCTATGTTCAATTCCAATAACACATGCAGCACCATAATCACGGTGAAAAGTAGGACGAAATATTTAATAAACCCAAGAAAAAAGAAGAGCATTAATGTATTTTAACTTTTATCCAATATAGAGCTTTGACCGGAAAATAAAATGGGAAAAAAAAAATCGCAAAGTGTACAAAACTGAATAAACAAAAAAGAAATAAAATCAAATTTAACTACTGCCACAGTCAGTTTATTGAAATACAGCTACGCCTCATCTCAGTTAGTCAAAGGTTCTCCTATCATCCAGTCATGCTTGTTATAATATCAAAACACTCTGGTCTCTGTATCATCATTTCTTCTGCTCACACACGATTTTCCAAGACCCAAGCAAACAATTGTAAGGAATTAAATAAATAAAGAAAGAAAATAAAAATTCCTTTGCTCAAGATTGGCGTAGATTATCAAAAAGCAAACAGGTAAATTATAAGTGTTTTAAATAGCAGAGTATCAAATCAGTCTCTAGCGAGTCACCCAGAAACTTGACACTAGTACAAATCATTTACCAACTTGATCGATAAAATTCTATGGATTAAAAAAGAAAATGAGAAGATAGACACAATATTTTCTATATTATAGCAGACAGAGTGTACTTTATGACTAGATATTCATTATTTTTCTGACGCATAAAAAGATGTACACAGCAAATATATCAACCAGAAGGCCGAAATCTCAGCTGAATTAGTAAAACTTAAACGAAGCTAAAGATGAAGTCGATCGCAGTTTACTAACAATAGAAATACTTATCTACCGTTCTTATTTTCACGTTTCTAAGTTTTCTCGAGAAACGAACAGAAGAGAGAAATGATATCGAAACCTGAATGTAAACGTTCTCAGCAGCGCGTTCCTCCTCGCTCAAGATACGGCCTTTTCCGTCGCTGAAGTAACGAGTGGCCTTTCGAGTTGACTCCATCGAGCGCGTCACGCAAAGTCGGCACAGTACAGATCTCATGGCCACTTGATTTTGAGTTTCACACTTCCGCTCGTGCCTGTGTCCGAAACAGTCGGTCTCAGTCGTTTCGCTTGATAAGTATATATGTAGAGAGAGAAGTTATGAACATCTTAAAATGAGAACGTTAACGGGTCAGGTCGTGCGTTCCGGATCGGGTTTAAAAGAAAGAAATTCGACGAAGATCCCAGCGCGGATCTACGAAAATACTCCTTGGCTGTCTCAATTTCGTGGGAGGACGGGAGTCTTTTTATTTTATTCTATTTTCGTAAAAATGAATTATTTTATTCTATTTTCATAAAAATTAATTTTTATATCTTATTAATTCAGTGCTTCTGTCAATTGCATCGAATATTTTTTTTTTCTTTTTTCTTTCTCATTGAAAAAATATCATGATCTGTGTGAATACAAATGCAAAATTCAGGGAGCCTATATGATATTTTCCACCCATGTTTGACTACTCAAAAATAATTAATCTAAATCTGTCAATTAAATAATATATGGAAATTAGAATTATAAATATTACAGATGAAAATATATAATTCTATGTAATTTTTATTTGCATAAAATCCACATTTATCTGAATTACATTTATATTTTCGGTATTAATTAAATACAAACCGACTGACAGGATTTGTTTGGTTCAATCAAATTTACTTATATTAGTTTCGGTTTGAAAAAAATTCAAATTAGAAGTATTCATTTAATTTTTAAATTAAAATCGATTCAAATAAAATAAAACTAAATCAAATCAATAAAATTACTAAATAAAAATTATATACATCTGAATATAATGTGAGATTAATTATATATTATTGTTATCTAAAATATAAATATAATTTATTTTTACTCTAATTTTTTATTTTTTAGTTTATTTAAATAAATATACTTTTTTGTTTTGAAAGGATTTAATAATAAATATAAATTAATTTTAATTTTTAAATTGTAAATTTTTGCTTAGGCCCAAGATCAAATTAAAACAATTAAAACAGGCATTGTCGGTTTAAATTACATTGGTTTATTATATATTATGAGTTTTAATAAGTTTGATCAAAATTTAAATGGATAATACCCTTTCTTAATTAAAATTTTTCATATAAAAGAATGTAATAATTTTTATTATTGTTATATGTTATTTTTATAAAAATAAAAAAAATAAAATTATGCTTAAAAAAAATGATGAAGTAATAATATAATATATAAATTCAAAAGAAATTTATACCCAATCAACTGCGACCTTGAATTTTTAACAATATTTATAATTAATTTATTTAAATTAATTAATTTATTTTTTTAAGGGAAAAAAAAATATTTACAGAAATATGTAAAAACGTTGTAACAACTCAGATAATTTTTAACAAAACGAACGTCCACGCCGTGCGCAAGAGAGTTTTCAATTGGATCGGAATCACATCTATAGAAACAGAGAAAATATGTACCATCCGACCAGAGGCGGCGTTCGTGGTGGCAGAGATCGTAAGCTCTTTTCCTCCTTTCGTCGTTTATTATTCTTCCATCTATCTTCTTATTTATTTATATCTGTATGTGTTCGCCTCTAGCCTTTTTTTTCTACCGCATGCTGTTTTCCAGGAAAGTATTGTTGTGAAAGTATATTTTTCGGGAAACAAATGGGGGCAATCAATTGATGCATCTTGTGTGAAGCTTTGGTTTATGAACTGAATGATTGCTGAGTTTGACTTTCTGCATTCTAATTTTTTGGAGAAAAAATTGAGCAAACCCTGGTTGGTGTTGAGCATGAAATAAACAAGCTTTGAAAATAAAACTGAATAGGAAACGTAAATTCTTTTGTTTTGTTGGTTGGAGGTTAGGATAGTGCATTGATTATCAGGAAAAGCAAAGGAAGAACGGAAAGGAGGAAGAGGAACTGAATTTTGTGAACTCTTGTATTTTGTTTTGAAATTGGTATGGTTGGCATTTGTTCAACAGTACTTCACACTATGAAGCCTATTTCTTTTGTATAGATATCAAGCTTGTCTACGGAAAGAACACATCATTAATGGCCTTGATGAAATGAAGGCCGAGGAACATGATTCAATGGTGAATTTAATTAGAGACTGCAAAATGATTTCACTGCGGCCATGCACTGAGCTTCAATATAAAACTTAAATTCTTTTTCCTTCAATTTACCATTCAAGAAATTTCTAGATTTCTCCTGTTTCTGTTTTCCCTTTCTGTTTTACTTTACCTACGACTGTTCACCTTTCTGGCAAGAGCACGAGAACAAATTAAGTTCATAGCTTCACTCTCATCCTAAGCACCATCCTAATTTCCTATTCTTCGCAATCCTAGTTAAATATAACCAAACTAAAAAACATGGTCTACCTTTAATGTGGGAGTAGGTTTATGTTTTACTACCCTCTGAACCAGGGATCTGAGTTTCACGTAAGAGCAAGTGTATGTGCACAGCTACAAAGGTGTTTGGAGTTATTTTGGTGGAAGATGGTGCAAATTAGTTCTTGTTGGATATTTAGTTGGGAGGCTAGCAATAAGAATGGCGCATGCATGGAAGAGAGGGGAAGGGAGGAGAATAGATCTAGATCTAGATGTAGATGTTTTGTTGGCCAAATCATCGGGTGGGTTTTGCTTTACTGGTGTGATGTGGCTGCTTATGTTTTTGGTGCTTTTAGGTTTATAAACAAGTATTATTATTTCATGTAAAGGTGAAATGATGGTCTTTGTCATTGTAAATTTGTTTTATCTTCAGTGGAAGTAATAGTGTCAGCTGCTTGATATCACGTTACTAAAAAGTTACTTTAGCTTTTTGATGAATGAAGTACGAATTATACTTTTTACAGTCATCAAGAATGGTTTTTGATTTCTGCCAATTGTTTGAGAAGATTAATATCACTACAACTTTGTTTAATTATTTCTAGATTTATTTATCTGTGTGTCTTTATGTAGGTTTCTGGTCCTTGATCAGTGAATGAAAAAGATTTTATTGGCATTTTGTGCAGAGTTTAGCTGGGATGATGTCAAGGTTGATAAACATCGTGAGAATTATCTTGGTCATAGTATCAAGGCTCCTGTTGGGAGATGGCAGAAAGGTATGGTTTTGTTATCCGTTATTTTCTTGGCATCAAATATCCAATAAAGTTTTTCTTGTTACTGTAGGTATGAGCACTAGCTATTATTTTGTTTAAATTTTTGGTGTTAGGCACGAAGCTCAAAATGAAAATAATATTCAGTTTTTCAAAATGGAGGTTGCCATATGATTATTTGGCTTCTGCTTCCCTAGTTTTTGCTTACTACTCTATGTGGCTTTTTCTGAAGTCCTTCCATACCAATCATCTACTAGCCTTTTCACATTGCTAATGGAAGCTTGGGAGAGTTGTTCTTCAATATTCGCCATAAGTGAAAAGTAACAAGAACCCATTATTACCCAATCTATTCTTCAACCTTGAGGCCATAGATTGCTGTTAAAACAGCATAGGAAGTCCTTTGTCCTCTCCCTTCGATATGATTTTAGGGAATAATCCCCGGTTATGGCCTATGGGTACCATTTATATGAATAATTCTGTATTTTGGTTGAATCAATCTTTGAAGAATTTTCGATTTTGGTTTTCATATATAATTATCTAGTCATTTACGTCCCAGTGCTTGTAGCAATCTGCATACTTCAGGGAGCACTTTGTGTCGTTTATAAAATTTGATTTGAAGAAAAATGAATGAAAATGAAAAGAGGATATCTGATTTGGTGTTTTCAAGATCCTAAAATATGTTTGATAGCAGTTTTTGAATACAATAAATTGGTAATGAAAACGCTAGAAAGAACCTATTATCTTATAGTATTTGCAGATGAAAAAGCCGGTGGTTTCCTTTGTAAAGATTTGAGATTCCTTTTTAGAAACACCAAATAGTGTTTTTGGTTTACTTTGTAAAATTTGGAAAAAAAAAAAAAAAAGAATATTTTTTTGTTGTTTAAAAAAATATTTCTGAATAAGGCAACCAAACATGTATTAGGTTGTTTATAGATTCCAAAAGTGATAAACAGGATTTAAGAAAGGGTAAAAACTTATGTGTTTTTCATTAAGGCCTAAAAGCTTGGTTGTATTATGGTTGGTTGAGCAGAGTACTAGTCAAAGTTTTTGGCTAATGAATTTTGTTAATTTTTTGGGGGGTTGTCTATTTAGAGTGCCTCAACTGGTTTTCTTATCATCTTCTATAGGGAAAGATCTACATTGGTACGCCAGGGACAAAAACTCTCGGGGCTCAAGTTCAGATGCCTTAAAAGAAGAGATAAAAAGAGTTAAGGAAGAGGAGGAGCAGGCTATGAGGGAGGCTCTTGGTTTAGCTCCTAAGCGATCTGGTCAGCCCCAAGGAAATCGACTTGATAAGCATGAGTTTCAAGAGCTTGTGAAGCGAGGTTCTACTATAGAGGACTTGGGTGCAAGCCATGCTGATGCTGCTTGGGTTCACGGACTTGGATTCTCGAGGTATATAACTAGAACTCTGGAGTTAAAATGAATTAATATGCCTGTGATTCCTTCTATTGACATGTTTGTAGCTTTAGAATATAGGTGGCAGTGGGTTAGAACAGACAATCTTAGTTAAAGTAAAACATTAAGCACCGTGGTTACTGGGTTTTGACGATTGAAATAATAGACAATAAATAGCATTTAAACCCACAAGCAAACTTTTTTAACTGTGCCTAGCAAAATACACCTGACATGGTTGACTGACAGTGTCAACAAATGGTAGTATTAAGTTATAAGACAAGTGTTATGAGTTCAGGCCTGACATATCTGCTAAAGAATTTTAGGACTATGTTGATATCCTATAGTATGAACGTATAAGCACATCATGTGTGGACACAAACACCAATTCTTGAAAATGACAATGTCAAAAATTCTAAACATTTGGTACATGTTTGTACAATTATCTATGTTTCTGTATATACTTGTTTTTTCAAGAAGTAAGATGAACAAAAGGATCTTTGAGAACAGATTTGCTTTCTCACAAGTGATTCTCATCTCTCTATGTTTTCCTATATGCTAACAGGTGAAAGTGATGTCAATTAGAACGATAATTTGATTAACAATTTTTTTTAATAATATTGACTATCTGTCTTATAAATCTTTGTTATTAGTTTTGCTTGCTTAGCGACAACCTAATTTATTGTCTTTGTAAATTATATTTTCTGTATTTTTGCTCTTTTCTTTTTACATTAATATTCCTTTTGAGTGTTATAGAGGAGCACCTTGTCCATGGGAAGATCCTGGTATAGTTCAATCCAGTCTAGCTAAGGTTTCACTAGAGATGGAAAAGCCTGCTGGCCCCAGGCCCATTGAGAAAGAGGAATCCGAGGATACAAGCAGTGGGAAGAAAAGGAGGCGTGAGGAGAAGAAGTTTGGGAAGCGTGAGAGGCATGAGAAACAACATTCTCGTGATGCAGATGATAGGAGGAAACACAAGAAAGACAAGGAGAGGAGGAGGAGGCATGACTCTGACTAAATATATAGTTTTTAGAGGTTTGTATTCTACTTATTTGTCAATGACAGATTCTTCTTTATGAGAAAATAATATGAAATCAGTAAATTGTAATGTAACGTTTGAAGTTTTTTGTCTTTCTTCTTGGTTTTCAGTTGGCAATTTTTGAGTATGGGGAGTCTTTACAATGAAGTCTTGTAGTTATAGACTTGTAGGTATGTTTAAAGCTGTATTGTCTCAGACGTATGGGCTGTAGATGTTAAGACCGAGGAGTATATCCACAAATTGGGAGAGAACATATAAAGGCTAAATAAGTAAATATATTCATGGGTTTAAATACCATTTACAACTCAAAACTTTAAGGTATTAGGTTTATGGATTCATTTTACTTATATATTACTTATTTGCCTCATATCTTTTTAATATGAAATATTTTCACTTCATGCATTCACACTTGAACTTAACAATCTTCTCCTCAAGTGTAAGTCTCTTCATATTGGATTTGAACCTTATTTTATTTTAACTTCTCAAACAAAATATATTTTATATTCGAATATTAACTTTAACACATTGGGTCTACCGGTCCATTTCATTTCACTTATATATTATTTATTTGCCTTGTATCTTTCTAATATGAGATATTTTCACTTCACATATTTACACTTGAACCCAACAATTTCCTCCTCAAGTATGAATCTCTTTGCATTGAATTTGAATCTTACTTTATTTTAACTCTCTTTCAAACGAAATGTATTTATATTCTAGTATTAAGGTGTTACCAATAGTCTATATTCTTACTAATCCTGTATTTTATATTCGAGTATTAAGGTGTTATCAAAAGTTTATACTCTTACCAATCCTAGAGTGCACGCCTGTTAATGCTCTTCCTAGAGTCATGTGAGGGCTGAATATACTCTCTTTTCTACACGAGCCATGTTTTATCACTCCATCTTAAACTAGCTCACTTTCTTTGGTCTATTTTTCTAGAGTCACTTGAAGGTCGAATGTACTTTTTTTATATATAGGAGTCACGCTTTATCACTTTACCTTGAACTAACTCATTTTCTTTGGGTCATTTTCTTTGAGCTACTTAGGAGTCTATAGCTCTTTATTATTCTTTATGAGAGCAGCAACCACGAGAATTCACCCCATCTTTATACTCACGTTTCTTCTTTTGAATTATCGAGGAATATGCCTCAAATTGAAAAAAAATATATACAAAGGGTAAATGAGTAAATATATTCATGAATTTGAATACTACTTATAACTTAAAATTTTAAAGCATTGAATTTATGGGTTAATTTTACTTATATATTACTTATTTTTTTTATATTTTTTTAATATGAGATATTATTACTTTACATATTTATATTTGAACCTAATAATAAAATTGTACGCCAATGTACTAACTTTGTGTAAAACTAAAACTACGATTAAAGAAATTCTAAAATGAAAATTCTTTGTAGTAAATAAAAACTAGCCAATTGTTAATATGGATATTATAGATGGCAAGGTATAGAAATTGATGAATGATATTTAAACAATACTTGGGATTAAAGGCATCGTTTGATATTTTGAAAGAAGTGTTGTATCTCGAATATTAAGCAATTTTTAGAAACTTTTATTTTGAAGCTATAATAGAAGTATCAACGTACCGATTACTGAGCATGGCTATCGTCAATACAAGTCATAGGATGTTAAGGATTAAAATATAATAAAATTATTTGTTGGCAATTAATTTTTTTTGAGAATTATTAGTATATATAAGTTGGTACTTTGTAGATGTGATGTGTCTAGTAAAGACCAAATGTACCAAGCTATTTGGTGTGGTTGGATTCCTGCAAGAAGAAGAGTCGAACTTGGGCTACATTTGTTAATTGTTATTCCGTCTTAGAACAAAACAAGAAAATTAGAAGAAAAATGTATATTTGAAATCAATATATGCTACTTAGCAAATATTTATTTAATGCGTTTTTTCAATATATATATATATATATATATATGTGTGTGTGTGTGTGTGTGTGAGTGCGCGCTTGTGTAAGTAAGACTTTTAAATAGTTTAATTTCAGTAATCTCGTTTAATTTATTAGAAAGATGTCTAATTTCAGTAATCCCATATAATTGTTTTCAAATATTATTTCATCTTAGAACGAGATAAGAAAATAAGAAAATAATGTACATTTAAAATCCATACATGATACTAAATAAATATTTATTTAACTTTTTTTAATAAATAAATAAAAATATACATTAAAAAAAGATTTTTAAGTGTTTAGTTTCAGTAATTTCATTTAACTTATTAGAAAGACAAATAGTTAAAAAACTTGTTTAAGAGTGGAGGGTCTCTAACACGATCGAGAGTGGAGACGTGAGCAAGAAGGATCGAAGGTGCCTACTATCGCAACAATCTAAGAGTGTCTATGGAATTGAGCTTTAAGTGTCTAGTGCTAATATATGATAACAAATGAATGAGTTCTGAAGGGTAAAACTCAGCCCCAAAACTAGTTTAAGAATGAAATTTACCCGACTCATATATCAAATATGTGAGTATACTAGTTTGATGCGATAATGACATCAGCATAATTAAAATATTAACGGTTAGCTAGTATTTAGTGTTTGCGTTGCAAACCCTCTTATTAGTTGAAATGTTACGTGTGTTTGTAATGGTATCTTCTTAAGTCACCTTAATTATATTTTGCCCATCTTTCTTTTAATGACCATGAATTTTAATACAAGACTCCTTTCTACGTGGGATTGCATCTCTTCAATGGTCCAAGGGCAGGAAACTTCTTGGTGTTCATAACCAATAAAAAAAAACATAGACTTCAATTTTCATTATTTATTTATATTATTTTTAGTAAAATGACACATCAACATAAAATTTATAATAGTATTAGCTTGATGCTTGATGGATTTATCTAATTAGTTTGATTAAGAGAATCATTTCATCTTGTTAAAAATAAATGAATGAAAAGAACCATTTCATATTGAAGCTTATCCGTTGAGATTACAATAGTGTTTTTTTAATTTTGGGTACGTATTTTATGATTAAATTTATTTGATTGTGTGGATTACACACTAACCCACACAATGAGCACAAAATTTAGCTTCCAAATGTAGTAGTGATTTGGTGCTGTATATGTAATGTAAAAGTAAATATTTGAGCTAACATAACCATCAATAACAATATCAACGCAATAATTAATAATTATGAATTTATTAAGATACTAAAATTAGAAAAAAGAGATAAAACCCCAACAATAATGCATTAAGACAAGACAGTCCAGGGTCCCATATGAATCCAGAAAAGGTGTAATAAAGTTCCCAGAATGGAAGGCCAGTTGAGGGTTATTCTAGTACTTTCATGGAGAGTTAAGGGCAATCTCGGAATTACAGTATATGTATTTACTTTCCTATTTTAAACATTGATTCTCACGTGACTTAATAGCCGGATAAAGAAAAAGATACAAAAGTTTCTCTCTTGGTTGGTTCATCTCTCTTCCCTTCAATAGGATTTCTATCAAACACATCCCTGTTGTCTAAAAAATAAAAAATTACTTCAGAAATTTATTATTGTTATAAATTAGTCCCCATGTGCGCAATAACATTTTAACCTTTTATGATCATTAACCAAAACTGAGCAAATTATAATGAGCAATGTTTTTTATTGTAAATTTTTTATTTTAAAATATATATAAAATAAGTTAATATGTATTTGTTGAATAATAATAAATAATTTTAAAATTACAAAAATTTATGATATAATGAATATATATTTATTCACTTGTTATTTTATTTAAAATGTATTTTTTAATAAAAAATTTAGAAAAAATAATATTATTAAATTGTAATAATTTTTAATACACAAGCAATAGAAAAAAGGAATATCTCAAAAAATTATTATGCATTTAAAAATTTTTTAATTTATTATCTTTTATTATATATGAACAAGAACAATATTTGTTTGGTGTTATCATTTTTAAAAATTCATTCATAATTAGAAAGTGAATAAAGTATAATAGAATGTCTAAAAAATTTAGTTGTTATTTTTTATTTGAAAATCAGTATGCAAATCATTATTTGGAAATTTAGAATTTATTATGAATAAATTTTAATTATAAAAAATAATATACTATTGACAATACTCTAAAAATTTATCACAATTTTACAATTTACAAACTGCGGGGAGGAGTTGATAATATAGCTCAATAATTTCGGTGACAGTAAAATTTATAAAAAGAAAAGGAGTGAGAGAGAGAGAGAGAGTGAAATGGAACTAAAATGAGTTTCTCATTCACACCCTCTCAAAAGTAACCTCCCTTCGTCGCTTTATTTATTTTTTCCACAACTCAAAACATCAATAATAAAAATCGACGATCAGAAACAGGAAACAGAATTTATTAATTTCAAGAGTAAAACCACCATTTCTCAGGGCTTGCAAATTCAAAGACAAAAGTAAAAATGGTATCGGCTAATAGGGAAATGGCGGTGTACTGTTTCGATACTCTTGTTGCTCACTACAACAGCGAGGATGCTCCTCCTCCTGCCTTTGATGAAGGACAACAGTATTTATCTCGTTTCTCTATTATTTTTACAATTCCCAATTTCACGTGATCGCCTTTTTAATTTTTTTTCGAGTGTTTGCATTGGTTTCGGCTTCAATTATGATCTGCATGTCTTTCTTTTAATCGAGAAAAAACACTTTTTTAAAAAGAGAAAAAACGTTTTTTCTTCGTTTTCCATTGAGTTTTTGTTTGATTTTTACCGGTTGATGATGTTTGATTTTGTGATTTATTTTTGGAAATAGATGTTGAATACGTTTTGTGTTTGATGAATTTAAAGTTTTTGATCTGTTATTACAAGGGAGATACTTTGTCCTTAATTTGTATTGAATTTGCCAAATAATAGACGCTTTGCACGCGCTAGAGCAAGCGGAAACTTTATTTTGTTTTTGTAAACTGAATTTTTATTCTACAGTCAACTTTGTGTACGGGGAAAATAGCTTTTGCTAGAGCATTGTTGGTTATTCAAATGCCCATGTTTGTGGAATTTAACAAATTCAGATGCTATATTCAATAGAAATACTGTTTTTTTGAAGAATTTTTCTGGGAATTGTTTATCTTATGAGATACTGAATCTGAATCCTGAGGCTTGTATTATTTACTTCTGAATTAATGAATTTTATGTGTTATATAGTGGGCTACATGAATTAAGTGGGTGATGATGCAATTGTACGTTATGCTGACGTGTATGCTGTAAGATTTTCATGTTAAGCGCTTTAAGCAAGTACCACATTGAGAGATGCCTTTAATAAATGTACTGAAGAAATTATTTGTATCTTCCATAACCTATTACTGTGTTTTAGTTTTTCAACTTATGCAGATTTTTTAATATGAAACAAATTATACTCACATTGAACATCTCTTGTCACACAATGTGTTCTTTTATTTTTTGCAGTAGCAATATCTAGTTCAGAAGGTCCTTCAACTAAGTTACTTTTTGTTTTTCTTCAGATTGAGATTATGCTGCGATGATGGCACTGAATTTGATTTGCTAAATGATTTTCATTTTCCCTTTTTTGTCTTTATCGGTTTAAGCCTGTTTTTCTTCTTCTATTGGGATTTGATTTGCTTGTAGAGTCATGGTAATTATCATTTCACTTTACATGGCTTGTGTGTTTCACTTTTCCCGTTACTACAATAGTGTTAATTTGTTGCATCCAATAACTCTATGTACTTCTTTGGTGGTTGATAATTTCTAAACCAAGCCACTTGGTCCTCAATTTGCTCTGACTCTTCCATAGAAAGCAATGTTTAACTCTGATTTATATCTAGAACTTTGTTTGAAACTATGTACCCCTTGGATGCTTACCTTCTTCTGGTGTCAGCCCATTGTTTGTCACTTGGAAGAAAGTGGTGAATGGAGGGGAACCTCGCTTGCGTGGATGTATTGGAACTCTTGAAGCTCGTTGTTTGATTAATGGCTTTAAGGACTATGCTCTGACCAGGTATTTTGGAGAACACATACTTCGTGTATGAGTTACATATGCGCTGATTGTTTTCTTGTAGTTATGAATCTCTCACTTTCTTAACAAGTGTGGAATGTTTCTGCATTTTTTTTTAATTTTAGTACCACTTGCAATTCAAACGATAGTATTAGTACTATGACTTCCTATTTGATAGAAAGCTATGGAGTGACATAAATCAGGAAAGTTTCATAACAGGCATCCTACCAGTTTATAATGAGTAGGCTGATATTTGTATTATTTAATAATTAAAGAGTATAGTGATATATTGTTTTTGAGACGTGTTAACCACATTGATAGGCATAACCCTCAATCATTTTTTGATGTGATGATGAGTCAAACTCTGTAATCTTTGTGAGTTGCAAACTTATGTTGGTGAAAAATCTAAATAGCTTGGGAACTTCCCTGCCATCGGCCACTCCACCCCGCCCTCCTTTTTTTTTTTCCTAATGGGCAGAAGACAATTCATTGATTATGTCTATCATCTATTCTGGTTGCCTTGATTAATTTTGACTGGTTTCTGTCTTGTGAGCTCCTTATAAGATGGCTATTGTAATGTTATTTCTTGCTTCAGATATTTTTATTTCTTTATATTATGGCACGCACATCCTCACAAGAAAAAAGGGGAGGGGAAAAAGAGTATGTTTTACTGTTTGTCTGTGATACTTTGCAGTGCTTTGAGGGACCGAAGGTTTCCTCCTATACAAGCTAAGGAGTTGCCATCTTTGGAATGTACAGTTTCCATTCTGACTGATTTTGAAACTGCTAACAACTATCTTGACTGGGAGGTATGTCCTTTTTAACATGGTTTGGTACCTGGAACTTTCTTCACATCTTTAATTCATTGTGCTAAACAGCAATATCCTTTGGCTTTCTATAATCTTACCATTTTTGTTCAACTGTAGTATCTGATAGATTGATTGTAACAACCTAGCACATTATAATACTATATTCTTGATATTTATGACTTGTACAGTGCTTTTACTTGAAGTTGTAGCAGAATTGTACTTAAGTTATAGAATAAGTACTTTTCCTCTGGATATTTTCAAATGCACATTTGGGATTTATTAGATTGGGTGGTGGCCTTAATTTTAGTGTGATTGAATGTATTTGCTCTTCTATGATATGCTGTATGGTGGTAGATCATGTGCCTTTGTTTTCTATTATTTTTTCTTCTTATGGAATTTTCTGATTGCAGTGAGTTCTTTTTGCAGGTTGGAAAGCATGGTTTAATTATTGAGTTTACTGACCCAGAATATAATACAAGGCGAAGTGCCACATACCTGCCCGAGGTGGCTGACCATGAAGGTAATTTTCTTGCTTATTAGAAGTCAATCTGTTTGTTTGAAATTATTCTGTTGCAGAGAGAATGAGAGTGGAAGATATGCTTTGGCCTAAAGTAGTAGTGACTACACGTCTGAACTAATTTGATACACACAATATATCCTCATTGATTGTTACAAATAATGACGGAGATCAATTTTTGGTTGGGTAATCTGTATGTAATGCTTCCCTATTTATATTGTCCTTGTTATAATCATTATTTCTGTTTGAATTGTGAACTGCGCAGTGAATGTTATAATTGTGTGAAGATGAGTCAAATTCTTTATAAAGGCTTTATTCCATTTCAAGGACAATGTTTGTCCTTAGTAAATAATCAGTCACTGGCCAAGTCACCAATGCCCTAGTTGTACTACAAACCTGCTTTTGTTATTGCCATGGGCACATTCATATCGTCAAGTATTTTCAGTTAAGACTGAAGTATAGGAGCAAGAGGGTATATACTTATATACATCTTTATGCCTTGTGTTACCCGAGAAAGCCAAGTGGCACTGATAGTACAACAGGTGTCAGTCTTCTTCCTTCCTCTAAATCTTCCATACCTTGGTTTGAACAGGATTTTGTCCTATGTCTTTTGTGTAGAAGTAACATTATCACCTATGTAACTAAAATCCACGCAAGTTTTACAATCTTCAAGGGCAAAAGAACTTTAAGCTTACCATGGAATGAGTTTTGCTTGCAGTGACTGTTGATAACTAAATTGTCTCTTTTGTGGTTTTACTTTGGTGTAGGTTGGACAAATGTGGAGGCAATCAACTCACTGATACGCAAGGCAGGCTACAGTGGTGCCATCACTGAATCACTCCGGAAGCATATACGACTGACACGTTACCAGAGCACACTATTTACGCTGCAGTACAATGACTATGCCTTGTATGTTGAGGCAACTAGGGGTGCAGCTCCATCTATTGTTGGCGGTAAGCCTGGTAAAAATTGATTCTTCTAAACTGCTTTTGCTGAAACTGCAAAGCTGGTATGGCCTAAACAAAAAATTTATTTAAATTAAACCAAAAAAGAAACAAAAGTGGGTTGGAATGGATTTGTTTACGTTCCTCCCTGTGTTGCTTTAGTAATTGTTGTTACCTGTCTATACCATTCTTCAAATTCATTTGATTTTGAAGAAGGAACCAACCATAAGGTAACTGATGTTAACTCAAATTTCGTTGCCTTTGTTGCACAACATTCAGTCTGCAGCTTCTCTGGGAAAGCTGTGTTTGTGTAAACTGTAAACTGTTTACTTCTCAAGTTACAATTATCCTGGATTGTTTTTATTTACTTCTTCCATATTGTCTTTTAATTTAACATGGATGATCTTTTTTTACCTAGTCCATATATTACTGTGTTGAATATTTTCCATATAGCCGGGGCGAAGATTTTGGTTGATATGATACCTGAGTTTTATCAAAAGTCTTAGTTAGGTTTCGTAATGAAATGACCATACTGCTGCTGTAGTATTATGTTTTATGGACTAATAACTGAACAGCATAGGGGCAATATGGTGCTCTTACAAAAGGGGAGGGAAGTACTTTTATGATGTAATCGGCAAAGTCTTAAGTTTGTTTAACTTTCACCGAAATTAAGAGACCTACTTCATAAATATCATTTTCTTTTTTTGGATCTACTTAAGTGGATACAAATATTATGATACTTAAGTAGATCCGAAAAATGAAAATGATATTTATGAAGTATTTTGAAGATTGATTGAGGAGCCATGTTAAAATTTTCATTTATGAAGTTCAATCATATGTTGGATAGCTGTAATTATTAATAACTTTGGTTTTCATCTGTTTGAATTTTATCCTGAGTCAGTTTAAGAATTTGTTAGATATATGCAATTTAGCTATGGATTCGATTCTGTTCTAATTTTATTTTATTTTATATCTTTTTCTATTCTTTAAAATTCTAATTTTTTTTTTCTTAGATTTTAAGGTTGAATTTTTTATGTGATGCAACTCGTTAAATGGATGGCAATCTGTATTGACGTGGTAGTTGCTTTAAACATATAAAAAATTTGAGATAAAGGTTAAGACATCTTGCTTGAGATAAAGTCTAAGACATCTCGAATTAGTTGAATTTATGGCCATTAAGATTTAGCGAAGAGCGGATTCTGATAAGGTGGCAAGTGGGGTTATTGATAAATTTTTATATATAAATTTAAGACGAGTTTTTAAGAAATTTCAATAAGGATATTTAATATGAATTTGGAAACAAGGATGGTTCACTGGTATTTTCTAAAAGAAAAACTCAATTTTCTGAGTAAATTGTGCAGAAAAGATGGTAAATCCGGGCGAAAAGAAGGAGAATGAGAGAGATTGAGATGTTTTACAACAAGAACTGTTACAACGAATTTATTGATCTCCGTTGGATATTAATTGATTTACAGTCAATTATTTCAGCCATTGGATCATTCAATCCAACGACTTACAAACCCCCTAAATGCAACTCGGCAAGTTAAACTCAGTCCATTTATTTTACTTATGAAAATAGACAAAACAAGAAACAAGACGTTAACAATTTCTACGCGCTCAATTGCTGGTGTACGTCACCACGTCTTTCTCTCGCAAGTTTCAACCACGTCAAGTCTTAGTCGCTAAGCAAAGACTTAAGGTTATTTCTCTCTCTCTCTATGAAGCTTTGTTTTTAGATTCAATTCACATTCGTCTGTCGAAATTTGCAAATATTGTACTTAGATCAATAATTTTTACTTATTGCGTTTTTTTCAAGTATTTGAGTCTCATGGGTCATTTTGCGTTCTTAAGTTGAGAGATAAATCAGAAAGGTTTGATATATAGCTTTGTTGCGAAAGGAACTGTCGTTTTGGCAGAGCACACGTCGTATTCTGGGAATTTTAGTGCCATTGCCGTTCAATGCTTACAGAAGTTGCCTTCTAATAGCAGCAAGTACACGTATTCGTGTGATGGCTACACTTTTAACTTTCTTCTGGACGGTGGATTTGGTATTTATCTTGCAGTTTGAAGGAAATGTTGATGGTTTTAGCAGTTTTTGAGTGTGGAATAATTTTGTGAAGACGTTCTGTTTGTTGGGTGTTTTGTGCAGTGTTTCTTGTTGTGGCCGATGAATCAGCGGGGAGGAGTGTGCCTTTTATGTTTCTTGAACGAGTGAAGGATGATTTTAAACAGCGTTATTGGGCAAGTAAAAAAAATCAGGATTCCCACCCACTTGCTGATGCCAACGACGAAGAACATTTGTTTGAAGATCGATTTAGCATTGCATACAATCTTGACATAGAATTTGGGTTCGTATGTGCTGGATTGCAACAAATCTTTATGTTTTGATAGCAGTATTCAATTAGTTTATAATGCTCTCTTATCATTTGTAGGCCAAGGCTTAAGGAGCACATGCAGTATTGTATGAATCACCCAGAGGAGATAATAACTGTGGTCAAGGGGATTATGATGGACAATATTGAGAAGGTGCAGATTTTTTTTCTTGGTAAATAGTATAGGTGATGGAAACATTTATGCGTCATGTTCAAAGAGGAAGTGTAGCTTTTGTTGTCTTTCTTTACCAATATGGCAGTTTATAAATTTCATTCATGATTTATCCTTTTTTTTTTATTGATACTGGTTATTTTGTAGAAAGTGCTGCTGCACTTGTGCAGATTTCTTTCCATTTTAGAAATATATTTGTCATATTGCAATAGAAACAGCACTATTGAACAAAATTTAACCAGAAGATATACTTAAATATTGGGAAGGGACAACTTGTCTTTGAGGATATGCTGCATTTTCTTTGACATGAATTCCTCACCTAAAGTTGGCGGAGTTCTTTTCTCAATTGATATGAAAATTGTCCTCTTTTGCTATATCAGCATTGATCATTTACAAATGGGTATGTACATTTCTGCAGATGTTGGTTATAATTTATGAGAAGTTGAGTGTCTTGTTGATATCGTTGTTGGGCTTGTGTAGATTTTTCCCCTTTCCTTGGAAGTTAAAACTCGTGAAGTGGCAAGGAGAACAATGTTTTGAAAAGGTAGGTTGTTGGAGGCAGTCACATTTAAAAGTCTACAGAAGGCATAAAAGAATAGACTCTGAAGTGCAACTAGCTTTTAGTATGGACTATAGTTCATGAAAGATAGAAAGTGCAAAGTATTGTTTGGTTTATTTTGTCATTGATTTAATGGCTTAAGGTTAAGGATGGAGAATATATTCACAATTGACAATATGGGTAGTGTTTGTGACCAAAATACCATCAATAAAAACAAAATTTTGGATATTTTTGCCGCTGTAAACTGTTTACTGATTAAGTATTAGAAGCAAAAGGGATAGCTTGTTTCGGAAAGCCTCTATCTTCACGTAATAGTGGGGAAAAAGAGAAGTTCATGCACTCTGACGAAGAAGCACTCACCTTCTAATAGTACGTAAGGAGACTAGCAGCGGACGATGTAAGTGTTCGATCAATTGAGACTACTTACAGTCGTCTAACTAGGAGAAAGAGAAGCTTTTCTATCAAAATAAAGCCCTTATTTTGATAGCAAAAGGATTAAAAGGTTTGGCATCTGGCCTAAAATTTTCCTTGGCTTTAATATTTTCTTTGTTAAGTTTGATTGACCATCAGTTTGTTAAGAGTTGAATTGATTTATATTTAGATTATTCTGTGCAAAATTTTTAAGGAATCCATGATTGTTCAACCCTGTTTTCTCTAGGCTACTTTTCAACATATTCATGTATTTGCAGATGTATTATTGTAATCAAGGTGTAACGAGGACGTTCTTTGGGCTCCCTGTGATGCATTAGTTGGTGTCTTGCCATATTATTTTGGATGCTTGATGCCTAAGATCCTTCATTTTGATACATAGCGAACATATCATGACAAATGATTTTTTCTCTAACCCTTTTTTTTTTCCTCAGCCCCTTTTGCGTACTGTGATATAGCTTCCACAATACAGCTGACAACCTTGCATTGTCTCATGTAGAAAGCTTCTGATGTGAATCCGTGGAAATTAATCAGTTACTGGTTGAGCACCTTGATTCTCATCAGCTCCTCAATCTTGAGCCTTAAGCTTGTCCAGAAATCTTTTCCATATTTCTGCCTTTGGAGAATTATGCATCAGGCTTTGTCTAATTGTTTATGTACTATAAGTTTTAAATAAGAACTCAAAATACTAGAGAAGGCTAAAAATTGACAAATGGAGATTTTTAATATTGAAGAACAGATTGAGAGCAAGCAACTGACTAAATATCCTAAGCCTATTATTACACCGTTATCCAGCTGAACTTTTTTACATGGTCTAGACTTGACACTTATTGAGAGATGTATAGTCCG
Source organism: Trichilia hirta (assembly GCA_035221805.1). NCBI lineage: Eukaryota > Viridiplantae > Streptophyta > Magnoliopsida > Sapindales > Meliaceae > Trichilia > Trichilia hirta. The sequence goes on from JAWDEX010000009.1 coordinate 8,380,531, forward strand.
TAAATTACTATATTATGAGGTGTGAAGAATGTGTGAATGATCAAATGAGAAACCACATTTAAATCACAATAGGCTTACATAAAGTGTTGCATGTAACCATTTAGCTCTTTGCATGAAGTATGTACTATCCTCTCAAGAACTTCACATTTCTTGAAATGATTCTCTAAAGTAATCTATTTTTATCCTTCCATTTCTTCCCCCCTAAAATGTAAGAAGATTTATTTTTCTTTTTGAGTAATAAAAATATGATCATAAGAATAGTGAATCAAACCTGTTATTACCATACCAGAGATAGTGTGTAAAATTGATTTGTGTTAAGGAAGACTAAAAATTTCTCTGGGACAGATGTTGCCCAGATGAAAATCTTGCTAAAGTTGCTTTAATCGTTAGAAGGATGTTCCATAACTAGGATATAATTTATTTTCTTCCTTCTGTGCCAGAAAAGCACAATATGAAGCGTTTGCGTGGCTATTTTATTAAATTTGATATTGGACATATTGAGATTCTTAAATTTAGTGGTCTCTGAACTTGGCCTTTGATTTAACACAGAAATCTCTCCGTAGTGTACGAAATTGCAATAGTTAAAAGTGTCCATGTTAGCAAAGATGTAAGTTTTCTCTGAGATGCTGGCTGGTGTTGGTGGACCCGTTAGCGGCTGTGTTGCATGCAACCATGGCAAACGGTAATATTAGAAAGATAATCTGGTGCAGCATTAGTTGAAAATAACTACTATAAGCTCTTACTGATGTCAAAATTTTAAAATGCTCCGTCCCTCGCACTCACTATAGCTGTGGGATATGATATGTATGCAATTGTTTTTTGTCTTCGTTGTTGTGCAATTAGACGAAAGGAAGCAAAGTTTCTTGTCAGTAGTGCCAATTTGGAGGGCAATCCAGTCTTGGCCAATCAATTTTACTGCTTTGCAATAGGAAAAATTAAATTACTGCCACGTAAAAGTACTTTTTGTCACATTTTCTCTGTTGAAGGGTTAGGGCATCCTGTTCATGAAACTTTCCGCAGTGATCTTGAATCAATCAACTAATCTATGTTCCCTCCTGGGTAGGTATTGGATCGTGGGGAGAGGATCGAGTTACTGGTGGAAAAAACTGAAAACCTGCAGTTCAAGGTACATATGTTTTTCTTGTGGTGGTTATGTGTGTTGAAAGCCATTTGGAGTTTGTTTTAGATTCACCTAATTGTGCTGATTCTTGTGTTATGATTTTAGGCTGACAGCTTCCAGAGACAGGGCAGGCAACTGCGACGAAGGATGTGGCTGCAGAATCTCCAAATAAAGCTGATGGTAGGAGGAACAATTCTTGTCTTGGTCATCATACTTCGGTTTATTGCGTGTGGAGGATTTAAGTGTTCTTTTGGATCTATCTATTTAACGATGAACGTTAAACTTGTATGAAAATTTGATTATTTTTCGAAATGTATGATAATAATATAGAAGGGAAAAATTATAAACAAATATATTTGATGATAGTAAATTGTCGTCCTCTAGTCTAGGCATACGCTTTGAGGAGAAGCAAATTTTTCATAAATTATTTTTATTAAGGAGATCCTTTTATTATGGACTCAATTGTTGGAAAATGCAATTAAGTTAATTCTATCTTTAATCTATCCAATTTTTGATTGATGGTTGTGTCTTTAATCTAATATTGAGGAGGAGTGATTTCTACTTTTACGTATTAATTATAAATTAAACCAACCGATTCCTTCCATTTGTGGCATTCAGCATATTGATGTCAATAGTTTTGGAAGGTGGTAGGAGCGTTGTGGATCCTTGGTCCACGAATTACCAAATTATCTAATTATGACTTATGGGATATAATATGAATTATGTGATATCATTGTGATGGGATGGAAGCTTAGTTTTATTATTATTTGATTTTAAATAATTATAAAAAAAATAAAGTTTAGTTATTAGTATTTAATAAACAATTTTACATTTTTATTAAAAAAGATGCATTGAATTTATTATTTTGGATTCATTATTCTCAAAAAAATCAAAATTTATATATTTGTAATTTTAAAGTTAATAACGTGAAACATAAAATTTAGACAAATAAAGATTGTAAATACAAAAAATAAATTAAATGGATTAAAATAAATGAGGTGATAATAATCACATAAAACTTAGCATACAAAGTTGTTCGCATGATGTATGACATGATCCTTATTCCCTAATGATCTACGTAATTCAACTGCCCATTTTTTTTTTTTCTAAACAAACCTTCAAATAGGAAGTGAATATATTGGCAACACCACTATCTATCTATCTATCCATCTATCTATATTTTTTCCTTTTAATTTGTTAGTCTCTGTCTCTCTTAATTATTAATAAAAATGGAACATCTGTCTATTATATTATTTGGGTGGCACCTCAATTGTGATATAACTTTGTAAACATCATCTCCTTATATTTATGTACGTCATAAAGGTATGCATGGATGCTACTTATTAAAAAATAACATTAAAATTGTTATTATAATCAATTATAAACATAAAATCATACAATTTTAGAAAACACCTTTTTTTTTCAAAAATAACTTAAGAAACACATGAAAACCATAATCCAAGACACCTTTGCAATTATTGTAAAAGGAAAAACACTCAGATTACCTAATTAATTTCTTTCCATCATCATATATATGAAGGAAAACGAATTAAAAGATTAGAGACAAGTCACATGATTGATGGCATTCATACACAACGGGCAAAAGAAAGACACCGACTTCTGATGTCGACCACCAAGAAAAAGGAGCGTACCAAAGCCAGCGGATTATTCTCTCTCCTATATAATAAGAGTTTTGGAGCAAAAGTTTTCGGTTAAGTCTTATCCAAGTTACCCCACCACCTGCTTGTATAAATGTGTCAATCAAATTATTACTGCTTTCACCTCGCTTTTCTGTAAAACAACGAATACAGTAGAGAAATGAGAAAATACAACAGCTTCCAGTTAGTTTTATTCCTTAACAAACTCATAAATCCTACTGCGTTAAGCTTGTCTTTTTTCTTCTCTTTCTTGCAAGACACTCTTCCAATGTCGGCTTGACACCTTCCCGTAATAACCCACCTCCATTTTTGCTTTAGATCTTTGCTTGTTTAGTAAAAATGGGAAACTGTTTTTCTGATACGAAGAAATCAACGTCCGAGATAGCGCCATACGATTTGGTTAAAGTTAATAAACCCGCCCAAGACACCCAAGCTATCCCGAACGTCCGTTTATGCGGTTCGCCAGCCAGTATTCTCACAGCATACATACGTTTCGTCCTTCTCTATAAATCCATCTCTCCCCGGTTTATCCCATGCGAGACGCCGATCTTCGAGTCCGAAACGCCGACGATCCTCCGAATCGGCTCGGAATCCGTTTCGGGGTCCCGCGAAATGCTGCTCAATTTCATTGAAAGCAAGTTCCCGAACCCGCCGTTGACGACGGTGTCGAGTAAAATTATTGACGATGATGAAACGGCGCCTCGTATCGTGAGGCTGATGTGGCTGCAGCACAAGAGTTTGAAGTGGCATTTGGAGAGAATGGCGAGGTGGGCGGAGGATCTGGCGAAAAGGCGAGGGAAGAAAGCGGTTGATCCTACGGTGGGGAGTCCTAAAATGGAGGTGAGAAAGTTTTCCACGAGCTATACGCAGTTGCTGGAGCTGATGTTGGAGCACGCACAGATGGAGGAGAGAGTCGTCTTTCCGGTATTGGAGAAAGCTGATCGAGGTAATGTGTACAGTATTATCATGGACTGCGTTGCAGGGAATCAAATGATCTGTATATTTTCTTATAATAATACTTATGATTTGTTTATAGTCACGATGTTTTGTGTTAACATAACATTTACCTTAACGTTAACTTTTTTCCTTATTTGTAGGGGCTGAATAAATTATTTTTTAGACGTTAGATTTATTTATTTAAAAATAGGATTAATTTAAATTTATGGCTTAAAATAGTGACAGAAGTTTTGAGTTATCCTCGCTTATTTAATGGTAAAAGTAGTTGATCAGTTGATAACGTTAAATACTATTTTTTTAATTTATATTTAAATTATTGTATAATGAGAATTTATTTCGCAATTGAGGTAGAAAAAAGTTTAATCTGAAATTTCTTCACTTTTTTTTTTTTTGAAAGTTTTTTAAGTTCTTTGTACACAACACCGGATCTTTCCATTTGTACCAAAACGTTGAGAGATGTTTACTGTTATGATTTCTCCATTTTTTTTGATATGGGTGATTGAAATAATCAATGAAAGGCTTACACTGATATGATGAAAGCCATTTATATATATATAAGTAGGGCTTTCATCATATCAGTTTAAGGTTTTCATTAATTTTGAATGACTCTTGGGATCATACTTTGCTTGTGTGGAGAGCAATCGGCGTATTGCTGACAAAGCAATTGGGTACAGGATTATGCAAGGCTGCAAATGATGAACATGCAAGGGACCTACCAATTATGAATGGCATCAAGGAAGACATCAAGTCTATTGGAGTTTTAGACTGTGGAAGCCCTGCCTATCAGGAGGCATTTCGCAATCTTTCTGTACGGCTCAAATCATTGAAGGTAAAATGCTCAGCAACTGCTATGTGAAGTCAGTTGTAAATGCAATATGACAGCTTTTTGTGATTAATATGTAAGAAGACTAGTGCTAGTAAAAGTTGGATCTGTGTCAATAAAAAATTTTTCATCAATACATTGGTGAGCAAAAGCAATTAACAATTTTCACATTGGCAACTATCTCTAGAATTTCTTATACCCAGTTATATCGACTTTTTATCGTTCAAAAAACAATAATCAGTATGGGTTATATTGGTAGTATATGCTGTTTTGCTCCCAATTATGTTTTTATTTATGTTGCTATGTGCTGCAAGATTCAGTACTTAAATTAAAATCTTATTTTGGTAATAGGAGCATTCTAAAGAGCACTTTCAAGAAGAGGAAAGAGATTTACTGCCATTGATAGAGGCAACAGAGCTGAGCAAAGAGCAGCAGAAGGGGACAATTGTTCAATGTGTGAGTACAATGCCAGGAACTCACTCACATTTGTTTCATATCTTCCTCGAAGGACTCGCCCCTGAGGAAGCTATGAAGTATTTAAATTTGACCACTTATGCAGTGATAAAAAATGAATTGTCACCAAGTTTCATATGATTGTTGGGTAAGATTGCTCTAGCTTGTTTGTTGGCTTCAATGATTGAGGCATGCTATGCTGGAGCAAATTTATGAAACTTTTTTCTTGTTAATATTGAAATTTATTCTCTGTTGCTTCTTGCTGTGTGGCCCAAGGTATCCCTTTAAGCCTGTTTCAGAAGCAAAAAAGAGACAGGATATCTGTGGCATGGAAGCTGCCAATCTTCATCAGGACAGACTGGGTCATGAATTGTGGAATGTTTTTCTTGAAATCTTGTAGTATTTTGTAAATCAATCTTATTTAGGAAGTAATTTCAAGTTTTATAATGAATAGGATGAATGATTTATATGTTTGAATCTATGGAATGTGTTAGAATTTAACCTTTTTTTTTCAAAGATTGAGCTTTAACCTTGCATTTTTAAGCCAAGTCTGGAATAGGAGAAATTAATAATTAAATTTGTGAATAAAAAGTTATACGCAAGTATAATCATGAATGACAATCACTATAGAAATTATTCGCACCCTTAATTATTTAATAAATGGATAAATAAAAAGAGTCAAATCAAGCTTCATTACTCTGATGGTGAGTGACGCATAACCTCCAATAATTGAAAATTTAGACCGACATTCCCCCAACACATAGTTTTTGGGTGTAGATTGAGTAAAATTTATCCCCGTACAAATATAATGAATACAAAAATAACTAAAAAGAACATAATATATTTATTAATAACATATGTAATACTCTGTGAAAATATAAATGTGACTGAATAAAACAATAAATTTTCAAATTCTCTGAGCATTCAATGAAGTATAACTTTCCATCTGAGACTAAATAAAATGAGAAAACATAAAATTTAAAATTTGAAAATTTTTGTTATTCAATTGAATATAACTTCCAACGTGTTTCATGTATTATTAAAATATATGTACAAATATAATAGTTATATATGATTATATTTGTTTTCCTTTGTATTTGTTTTTTTTTAGTTACGTGAAGACCATTGACTACAACCACCGTTTTCTTCTATATACTAACACTAATATTTTATTGTTTGTTTGACTTCATTATTATTTTCTAAAAAAATTTGATTTTTAGTTGCTTCTTTTTTTATTTAAATTATGAAGAAAATTTATCATAGTCTCGAATTGCTAAAAATTATACTAATGGATACAAATTATATTTGTATAAAATAGAAACTCCCTTTATACATCCTCACCTAATAAAATTGTCATATATTTTATATATTTTTTTTATAAAAATATGAATCATATGACAATTATATAATATTATGAAATTAATTTATAGAAAATTATATATAAAAAAAAATATGTATTCCTAACATTACTATTACACTTATATTAATCAACGTCCATACCAACTTTTGGAAAAATAAAAAAACACCTATACACTCATTAACATAAACATAATTTAAAGTGAAAGTTTTAGTATATTAAACATAATAATATCTACTTATTAAAATTCGTTTTAAATATAATATAAATGGTGAACTAAATTCCTCTTGCGTTTTAATGTTAGCAAACCCTAAATCTAGTGACGTCTTGTTACATCTTAAGAAGTTTTATCAATTAAATTAATCAACCAAAAATTTATATTAAACCAAATAAATTTTATGATATGTTCAAATAAAATTTTATTGGGTGCGTAGTTTTAAAAAAAATAAATATTTTACAAATTTTTTGAAATATATTAAATAAATATTTAATTATGTAATTTCTCTTATTTACTTTGTGCCAACGCATCATATACCACAAGTCTCACTTTTTAAAAATAATTTAAAGGATATCCCTTATTTTTTTCTATTTACTGATATATCGTCACTCCAAAATGACCAATCACAAAGCGCATTTCTCGTTTTTGCGGCGCCTAGTGAAAGACCGTGTGGCGAGGTGAGAGGGAGCGCGCCCGCGCGCGAAGAGTGATGGGATGGGAAGCGGCTCTTGCACTATGGACATCCAACCTTGCATAATGGGCATCGACGAGACTGGACGCGGACCCGTTTTGGGTGATTTTCTTATCCCTCTTCTTCTTATTAGGCCTTTTTAATTTAACTCTTATTTTCTGAAAACAATTTATTTATGTTAGGACCCATGGTGTACGGATACTTGCGCTCACTCCTATCAGAAGACCCTTTCGATCTTGAAATCTGTGGGTTTCACTTGGAGAACTTCGTCTCTTATTTAGCTTTGACTTTATTTTAATTTTTTTAAAATTTTCTAGTTCTTTGTAGTTTGCACTCCAATTTGAAGTTTGAGTTATATTCATTATCATGATCAGTGGAATTTTGGTCAATTGTGCTGCGAAATGTGAGATTTTATGGAAAAACCTAGATTTTAACCTTCCATGTTTATACGACTATATTAACATTAGACAGTTATTTGTCTCCGAATGAAACATTTCTTTCCGTCTATATAGGAATAAGTATAAAAAGTTGTTTATGCTTTTATACTGAAGACTTTTCAGCTTTCAATGCCTAAGAACTGCTTTTGTAAACAGTTGACTTGAATGTAGAATTCTCTATATCACTGCATTTTGCACTATCAGTGTGCAAAACACTGCCGACTCTTTATGACTGTTAAAAATGGATTTTACTGGGACCTAGAGGTTAACTATTTTGCAATGTAAAATTTACTTAGTAGTGTAAGACATTTTTATGCTTTTATAGCACGTGATTATATACAATAGACAAAAGCCAGAGTAATGCCAGAATCGGCGGACAAATCATGTTAATAGTTCGTACTTGCATCCGCACAGAAGCCAGAAATGGAAGAAGAACAAAGAATAAAACAATACAATCAATCAACGAATTTCTCATTTATCACATTCTTTATGTTCGATTTTTCTTTCTCATCCCTTTTTCTAACAATAAGCAGTCTGCTTTATTATTTTTTTAAATTATTTTCCTGGCGCCTTGTGGTACGCGTGGTACCACATCATTCCTGCATAACTTGCCACACCGACTACTTATGTTTTTAGTATAAACCAAAATTGGTTTTCGGTGTAAACTTCAAATCGATAGATAGGAAATGTGGCTATCATACCATGGATCTAGTCGGTAGCTAAACTGTGGTGCTACAGCTTTTGGAGTGGAATTGGAAATTGTGGAATGCTTCCTGTTACATTTTGTCTCACCAGATCACTTTTTGTCAGCGCTCATTATATTTACTTCACGTTTAACTGCCTGCAGATTCAAAGACACTGAAGGAAGAGAAGAGGGAGGGATTATTCGAGGAATTGAAAGTCAATGAGTCAGTTGGATGGACCGTGGATGTAATAGATCCTAGGGAGCTCTCAGCTAAAATGCTTAATAAGTACTGTGTACAGTAACTAGGGACATTTTCAGGTTGTCTTATTGTTTTGAGTGTATCATAGGATTTTCCCTCCGATATTCAACAGAAATAAGATAAACCTTAATGAGATTTCGCATAACTCAGCAATTGGCCTGATCACTGTAGTACTGATCATGGTAGGTCTTCTGAGGTAAAGTTCTTCATGTGGCTTATAGGAGATTCACGGTTCTTTAATGTATGACCTCATTAAAAACATTCTTTATTCCCAATTGAAAACCAACTCATGACACAAAAGTATTACTATGAGCTGTAGAGTATTTGAGCAATATTTTTCTTTTGGTACCATCTTTCAGCCAAAAGCATGCTACTTGACAATGAAGAGAATGATTGACTACCTATTTTTAAGCTTGACAAAATTTGCTCTAGGACCTTTTGGCTGATCCAGCTCCACCACCTGAACTATTTTTCTAAATATTATGTGTCAAAACAAAGTTCCTTTCTTGCATGTGAAAAGCTTCATTAGATGAATAATCATAGTAAGGATGGAGTAACTGTTTTCAGTGGTTTCTGAAAAATTATTTTAGGATGTACCAATGAAAATAGCTTGTGAAGCTAGCAAGAAGTAGATAATTGAGGATATGCTCCTCTTAGAGACTGATAAACTAGTGCTGACAAACATTCTGTAGTAGATAAAATGCACTGCATGGTTGGATCAATTATATGAGCATAGCACCAAATACATGAGAAATGATGAAAATATCTCAAATATGCCTTCTTTGTTGTTGACTTACTATGATGTGTGCTTTTTAATTAATTATTTTGTCTCATTCCTTCAAACGAACTAAGTACTAAAAGTGCAGACTGATTCAGCAACAATTGTAGCATAAAATATTGCCAAAGTAAAAATCTTTGCTAGATGTCCTGGACAAGATTGGAGGGTAGGCGACCTGCTCATGGTTTTAACTCAACTGGGTTGAATTCAACAATTTTTTGGTTTGTCCCAATAACTCAACCTGTCATATAATGCCGTGATGCAAGTGAAACAAATCTACACGTTTATAAATTTCAGGTTTATTTGGATACAGTGGGAGATGCAGAGAAGTACAGTGTAAAACTGTCTGAAAGATTCCCTCCCATCAAATTTGTTGTGTCAAAGAAGCGAAGAAATTGAATCAGGTGGTAAAGGGCGCTGCAAGTTTTTTGATGCTCGTAAACTTGAGCAGCTCAGTCATTTCTAATTGAAGGTTGATTTTTTATTCTTGAAAAATCTAGGCTTTCCTCTAGTTAATTCTCTCCCCTGTGTTGAATGTGAGCAGATTATACTTTTTCTTATAACCTCTTGTTGATGGCAAAAGTAAATGTGGTTGTATGTTGGAATGAAGTCTAACTAAATGTCCACTAGAGAACCGAAGATTTTATTGAAAGCACCGACTGCCCTTTTGATACTCAATAGTATCGGCGCTTGTGCTTTGGAGAAAGGAATTTTCTGATCTCTTCATTGCATATACAAATGATTTTAAGTGAGAGAATTCGCACACACACCCACACTCCCAAGTTTGCATGTTTTCTTTACATCCAGAAGAGAGGCCAATTTGTTAGATAGACTAGAAAGTGCAATTACTCATGTTAAATAGCATGACCATTTTTTACAACCAACTTCAGTTTTTGCACTTGTGTAAATAGGCATTTTATTTTGCGTCAAACTATTTGTCACCATTATCATCTCCATTCTAGTAGACCAAAATATTGATCACAGAAAATGGATAGAATTATTGAAAACTGAATAGAGGTATGCCAACACTCACAAGAAACACCAATACAGAGGCTTACAACAAACAAAGCCAAATATTTACAATTATTATGTACATTTCACACGTAACAAATATAAGCTGGTTTATACAAACGTATTTATCAGTCTAGTTTTGCCATTGTATATACAGATGCACAAGAGAAGCAACGGCAATCAAGATGGAAGAGAAAAGCTTTACACAATTCTGGTTGCAGCTGCCAGCATCATGGTGTGTGTTTGGGTGGCGGTTACTTGCAGCGCCACCTGCATATATATAGGGAGTTCCAGAACCGCCGTTGTTTCCATGTTCACTGGTGCCAGTTGATCCTCCAGTATGTTCTCCTCCAAAACCGGTGCCATGGGCAATTTAGTGGCCATTTGCTATGCCACCTCCTGCATACTCTATGCTGTAAGCACCTTCATGTGCATGTTGTATATCTTTATCACCCAGATCAACATCCTTTGAAGAATCTGTCAAGAGAGTTGTGGTGTAGGTTAAAACTACCAACGAGTTTTTTTGCATGAAACTGATTGCTTATTCAGAAGAAATAGATTATTACTTTGCCTGCTATGAAATGAAATTTCTTTTTCATGAATTGTTTTTGCAAAACAGCTTGCCATATATGTTTTGTCATTTTTTATTTTCGAAAACAGAAAAAACTTTTGAGAAATGATATCAAATAGATTTTAATTATCTTTTAACCCTAGAAGAAGAATAATAAGGTGAAGATGAGAGGATTGAAGGTGGTGGTGAATTTCTACCATCTTTTATTTAGAGTATGTCGACTGAAATTTAATTTATTCATTGTCATATGCTAAATTCCTTGTTCCTTGCTACTCAAGGTTCAAATGAAAGGTAAGGCAGTTTATGTAAATTTCACTAGTACTAATAAGGGGTACTATTAAGAATATATTCGGCATTGAGAAGTTACTATTTTTGACTTATCATGTTGTTGTTAGACCATTACTTTGACTTTTCACTCTGCAGTTACTGTTGTAAAATAGAAATTAAAATGTCAAATATTAAATTTCATAAAAAAAATTAGTGTTATTAAATATATTTTATAATTTTACTCTCAAATCAATTATTTTAAATATACTTTCAATTTTTTGAAGGAAAATAACAAATAATGTCATGTCTTATCAAAATAATTTCAGAATAAAATCCCAGAGAAATTTTTGAAACTTTTGTGCTTTGAATTTTCCATGGTCAAGAATTTCAAAACATACAAAAGGAAAAAAAGTCTACAGTAGGAAATTGTTGTATATGATTATGATTTTTTGGTTCTCTCTGTAGTTTGTTCCCACCGAGAGCTTCAAATTTTAAAGAATTTCTACATCGTTCTAGTCAATCAGAAAGTCAATTTTTGTATAATAATGAAAACCATACATGTTTTCATTATTTCCAGATGAGCTGTTTAGAAATTAAGTTGATGGCTCTAATACTATATTATAATATTCTGTCATTTATTTGCCTAGACTAGCTACCTCTGTGCATGAAACTTCAGTTTCTTCTACCCATTATTTAACCTCTTCCAGCTTTTATGAAAAGCCGATGTCTATCTAATTCAACTTTATAAATATATAAGTTAGTTCATACTATACAATAGACAAGGCAGCCAAAAGAAGCAAGAGAAAAATTGTCCATAAAAATTATATATTATAGGTGGTAATAATTAAATAATTAAGAAATTACCTGAAGACAAATCCTTTTGAATTATTGAAGAGGAGGCTGCAAAAAACACAAAGGTCCATGAAAAACATCAGCAGCAACAAAACCTGAAGCTTTTTACCTCCCATTTTGCTTTGGCTTCTCTCTTAATTTTGCATGCAAATGTCCTTATTCTTCAATCCTCGATCTCGATCTCAGTATCTTCCTTCATGTTATTTCTATTGCATGAATAATATACGGAACAGAAAATTAATCATTCATAACCCCCTATCTTTTATCGCAATAAAGTTAGTTAGCTAGTGATCTTATCAATAAAGTGAGAATATTATGTTCCTAGAAGTCTTAAAATAGAATCAGATTTGCCACCATGTCATTTTGATTATTCGAAGCTTTTCAACTAACTTGCTTCCACCTGTCTTTTTACATGGTGAATAATGGGCCACTTTAATTTATTAAAAGAATTAGCTCTCTTCTTTCGCTTTTTGTGAGAATACTCAATATATAAAACGGTTTTTATGAAGATAACCTAAACTGTAAACATATATGGTGTTTTTTTAATTTTCAATTTTATCATTTTGTTCCTTCCAGATTTTCTATTTTAATTGCATTCTTAATTACAATGTCATTTAAGATACGAATAATTTTGCTTACTAAATCATTTTATTTAACTAAGATCAGTATTTGGACCACCACTTCTTAGTTCTTACCATATAATGGTTGCTTGGTTTATTTGATCAGAACTTGAAATAGTGGAATTCCGTGTATTTTCTACCACAGAAAAGTAAGCAAAACAGAATTGTTGGGTTGATAAACAGCCTCACCAATTACTGTTTTCTTATAAACAATAATAAAAGGAAACTGGATATGAAAGAGAAATAGAAAGTCCGAGAAAAGTAAAAATAATTGTCTTTCAAAAATTTAATAAATCTATTCTATTAAAGTTCTAAAAAGAGAATGTTTAATGGGATGGGTATATAATATATTTAATTCTATATGCTTATATGGTAGTATATATTGTCATTATCATCACCTACGAATTTAATTGGAAAAACTAATTTCAAGTTATAAACTTTTATTCTTAACCCACAAAATTTTTTTAAATAATTCTAAATGATTAATTTCTATTTTTGTTGGAGTTTTGTTTTGTGAAAATGCATGGGGTTTTATGCAAGTTACAAAAACCGAAGGGATAAAGAAACTGGAGGCCCCCCTGAAAAAGGGTTGTGGATGCAGCTATCCAAGAATCCAAACAGTCTGCCTTCGCACCCAAACACTCGTCTAACTCCCAAGCGGTAAAATCCTAGTGATCTGGAGCAGATAAATTCTCTGCTGCTCCCAAATTCATCATTTTGCTCCGAAACCCGAACTGGAGGACTCAATAGGGAGCTGTCATGGTAATCAGAGAAAATCAACGAAAAAATCTTATTTATATTCTTTCGCATTTCCTCATACTTTCTATTTTTTTTTTTTTGCCGGTTTTAAATTTTTTTGAGGGCATTTATCGTAGGCACCGAAGAAGGATAAGGCTCAGCCACCGTCATCGAAGCCAGCGAAATCCGGTGGCGGTAAGCAGAAGAAGAAGGTAACTACATTAGGGTTTGGTTTTTATTTTAAGAAATATAAATTCTGTAGTTCTTGATAATTAACTTTTAGCAACGATATGCACCTGCATAATAAATTGATTCGTCGCGACATTGTTTGAAGATGTCATTTTCCTTAAGGTTTTATTAAGCATTAGAAATGCTTGGGTGTTTAGGGAGTGTTTGTTTTCGTAGAAAGCGTTTGTGAATTGCGAATGCTTTTATTTCATAGCTGTTCTCTGGATCCGAAAAGCACTTACAAGTTATTTTCGAAATTTGTTGAAAAGCACTTGAAACTGCATGCTGAATGTTACTTGATTGGTGATTTTCTGTCTAGGCGTTTAAGTGTGTGTTGAAAAATTGATTTTTCATTTAAGTACTGCTTACATGTATTTAAGTTGTGTTGGGTTTGTTGAATTTTGCGTGCATGAGAAGAGAATTTTGGGGTTATGATATTTACCTTCTCTTTGTTCTTCTGAAATTAGTCACCTTGAGATTAATGTTTTTTGTGTAGAAATGGAGCAAAGGAAAGCAAAAGGAGAAGGTGAACAACATGGTTTTGTTCGATCAGGCAACTCACGACAAGCTTCTGTCTGAAGTTCCCAAGTACAAGCTTGTCACTGCTTCCATCTTGTCTGACAGATTGAGGGTATGTACTCTATACTTTGCTTGACCATTTAATCAAATTTTCCTTGAGCTTTTCATGCATTCTTCAGTTTGAGTTGTTTAGGGTATATTTGGGATTCAATAGTCATGGTTCTTAAGGATTTTAATCCTTAGTTGCTGTGGAATGCCTTGGTCATTGGTAAAAATTAGTTAGGTTTTTACCTGACAGTTTGGTTAATGAAGCAGAAGCACATCAGTAACAAGCATATCCTTAATCTTGTTTATGCTATTTGAGGCATTCTATGATTAATACCATTGGTAAATTTTCCTTTCTCCCCTGAAACAAAAGTTTGAACTACTGTGCCATTTGTACGTGATTTTTGTACTCTCTAAATCAGTTGGTTGATTTTCTACCTAAAAAAAATTGCATCTATCTAATTGGTTTTTGTTTGGGTGGTTGATTAATGTTGCTGTTTTGTTCCAATCATTACATTCTTCAGATCAGCGGCTCACTTGCACGGCGAGCAATTAAGGATCTGATGGCCAGAGGTTCAATTAGAATGATATCTGCACATGCCAGTCAGCAGATTTACACTAGGGCCACCAACACCTAGGCAGCCACTTAAAATTAATTTTCTCCACAAGCAGTGATGGAAAGTAGGTTGAATTTGTTTTATTTTATTTTTATCTTAATATTGTTTAAGGAATTTTGATTAAATGTTTTTCGTTTCTCAATAGCCAATTTTTTTTTTTTTTTTTTTTTTAATGTTATATCTATTTGAACATTTATTGTTCAGCGAAATGTCTTGGCTTTTTTTTTCATGTTTTATGGAATTTCATCTGTGTTTATTCTTGGACAAAGATTGGGTTTGGAGGGGATGAGGATGATGAAAAATATATCAAGGGAAGGAAGCTCTGTTTACGTAAAACTAAAACTTTTGATTGCATGGATTCATAGTTTTGAACCAGATATCATCATGACTTCAGATTTTTTGGAAGGCAACCCAGGAAATTGACTCCCTAACGTGTAAGAAAAAAATCTGTCATTCACAGCCATCTGTATGCTTATATACTGATATTGTTTTAAGTTGCAAAACAAAATCAATTTATTATAGAATTTTGTTTTGTAAATATCTGTTTTTCTGATCTGAAGTCCAAAATCTTGAAATGATATTGAACGTGGTCTCTCTCTATTTCCTAATTGGGTTTAGTGTAGTTTAAATTGATGCCAAGAATTTATAACTATTGTTGGTCTGCAAGGGCACGCGGATCTTAGACCCTTAAACTTACCAAAAATTTTAACATAAATTATGATCTTAAAAAACTCAAGGGCACGAGCGTTTCACCAAAACAAAAGAGCATCATAGCTGAAAAACTAAAGATTATCCAAAATTCCAAATTGACAGCATTTGCCTGACTTCTTTGCAATTTTCTCCATTGTTTCACGCAAATATGCAGGCTTTGTCTCTGTCCGCAAACCATAAGCCCAGTTTATCACATAATCTAGTGAAATTCTTCTTCCTTTTCTGTGTAAATTATACGGTCTGATTTTGGATATGAGATGCAAGTTAGCTCATAACCTTTTTCTCAAAAATTTTACAGAAATGTGATTCATCAACATATTGCCAGAAAACTAGAAACAGAATATTAAAAGGAAGCAATAAGTAATGAATAAATGTGATTGTGGTAAAATTAGTTCTTATTGAATAGACAAACCAAACAACTTTCTGTAAGCTAATTTTGATCATAGATCAAATATTACACAAAAGTCAACTTCTATTCATAATTGCGATTGATTTAGTAAATAATTAAAATAGGAATATCTAATAGTGTTTCTATCCAGTAATGTTTTCAACATCGCAACCAACTTTATTTTTCCCTTGGCGCTCCCGTTTTGCGCAACATCAGCAATTCCATCCCCATCCATTACTTGCAACTGCATCTCTCCCACGTCCATCCTTGCTATCTCCCTTTCAAAATTCACCAAATTCAACATCCAGTTTTATTGAGTTTGAGTTCGTCTAAGATTTTGAAGATTCATGGTGCATGTCCTGTGGCCTGCCAAGGATGAAGTCCATATTTGCTTCATAACCTGAGTTTGCTTCGAATCCAAATATTCAAAATCGTCTTCTTCAACGACTATGAGAATAAGATTTGCACGAATGACAACCTATGAAGCACGAACATGGACATGCAAGACGGGTAAGATATGACACGGACAGGATGGCCTGATAATTTTTGAAAAATAAAGACACAGGTACGTCAGTACAGCAATCAATTTTTCAATATATATTTATTAATATAAAAATAATCAATACAAATGTAAATTCCATTAATATATAAAAAAAATCTTAATAAACTCTGTCATAAACAATTCAAATATCAACGTTGTAATTGCAAAAAATATGATTAATATATAATCAATCACTTATATTCTTTAAATATAATAAAAGAGTTTATATAAAAATAAAGTAAAAAGAGGGATATGTTAAAGACTTCAAGTATTAATGTTTTTCACTACAACTACCTCTTCTATCACCACTAACTCTTTGAGAAGTCATGATTAATAACCTGTAAGTATTAACAAAACTAATAAGTAAATTTATGTTGTTCAAATCACAAAATTAAAAGAAAAAATATTGAAATAGTAAAAAAAAACAATTATACTTACTGAATATTGAATGTTTTAAAAGCAAAAAATTGAAATTCTTAATATTTATTTACTGATACTGTTGGCAAAGTGACCTAACTTCCTATACAATTTCTAATTTCATATTTTTTTTAATGAAAACCTAAGCTAACATACAAGAAAGGTTTTTCAATGGGCTTTAATTATTACTAATTAAAAAAAAATTTAATGAACTTTTCTAATTTTTTTTTTAAATAAGCTTTTTTATTTTGTTAAAATACACCTAAGCTCTGATAACTTGTATATTAAAAGCATTTTCAATTCAACTCTTTGTGGTGTAAATTATAAAAATACCCTTATATTTTTACGTATATTTTATTAATTTTTTTTTACTTTAATTCGGCGCTTAACTTAATCATCAAAATTTATAAGTGGAGAAGTCAATTTTATTTAGATTTCAAGTATGGCTTAAGAAATTTTAATTTAAAGCGAAGAGGTGCTCGCTGAAAATTTTTTCTCAAAAAAATTTAGAGATTAATAATATATGAAAACTTTTTGACACCGTACTATTGCTTGAGTATCATATTAAAATACACGTGTAACTCTTAAAGAATCAAACATGTCGACACACGGTTCAAAGCCCATTTGCATGTTCAAACAAATTCTAAAATCCTCATTCACGTTACATCGCCACCACTTTATACGTATATTAAATATCACTTCCCATGCAGTATACTATTTTAATCAATTCATACATTAAATACATAGTGATATTATTAAAAAATACCTATGTATGAGAATAATCACAATATCATGTAATTATTTTACAAAAGACTAATATTTATTTATTTATTAAAAATATGTATTTAATAGTTATTTATAATTTCATAAATTAATTTCAAGTACCTACGAAATTTTGTGAGTCTCTTTCATTTGTAACTGATCTTAAAATATAAAAATAAAAAATTAATCATTAAAATTGCTTCAAAAACTAATACTTAATACAAAAACTAAAATACAAATATTCTAAACAGATAATCTACAAAATTATCGAATAAAAATTTAATTACTCAATACCATTTGAAGTAAAATTTTCCTATTTTTCTTCTATTTCTTCTCTTTTTCTTCTTTTCCATTTCTTTCTTTTCTTCTCTTCAGTCGGCTTTGATTTGATTCTTTGCAGCTTCTAATCGAGAAAATTAAACTATCTTAACTTATTTATTATATATGCTAATATACATGTGTAAGGAGGCCACTGAAGAAAAGCATACGACTTCAAAATTCGCTTTTTAATTAATTAATTAATTTTTTACTTGTAATCTTGTCACTTCCTGCTTGCATTTAAAAACATAAAAATTTAGGTATTACATTATTATAGAATTCTATATTTTTTAATTTATGCAATTGTGATATCGATTAATATATATATATATATATATCAAGATATAGGATCACGTGTCGTCTAAAATTTTCAATCATTACAATATTGTCGTCAAACCGCAGCAAGTTGTGATTCATTACCATCGCCACCGTATTTCTCGATCATCAATAAATTAAATGGTGTTATTACATTACAACGCGCTGTTGTTTGATAATGGTTGAAAAATTTGGGGGACACAAATCATCGTCGACATCATAGTTGCGTAAATAAAAAAATTCTAAAAAGGTTAAAATTTGATGATACTGGTCGATAATGTTAAAATGTAACTCCAGTTAACAATTTTTAAATTTATTTAATTTAAAATAAATAAATATATATATAATTTATTTTAGAATTAATTGTTCAAAGAATATTTTTAATATTATAAATTACAGAATTATATTATAAAATAATCTCTTTTGAAAAAGTTACATTTTGATGCTTTTAATGTCAAGTACAAAACTAGATTATTTGAGAATCAGATTATTTTATAATTACTTTTAAAAAGCATTCTAATAATTTGGTTGCTTTAGGTATTGTGGTGTGCTAGTATTTAGTTATAATTATTAAAAAATAAAAAATTTAAATATTAGATATTAATATTAATTTAAAAATAAATAAGTTTTAATAAAAATTTTTATTATTAAATATTTTATTACGTATACTTTTAAAACACAAAAATAATTATTATTTATATTGTTAATAAAATTAGTTATGACGTGTCAACACAAATTGTATTATCTTATAATCAATCACTTTGTGAAGTTTTGATAATTCATTTATATAAAAAAATTTTTTCTACCAACCTATATTCTTTCAAATTCTCTGATTTGTTTTTAACGTTTAAATGAAATAACAATTCACCCACCTGTGGTTAGCCCCATTGGTAGGAATGAGCTCTGAACTGTGTGGTTAGACGCACGGTCTGGGGTTCGATTCCTGGAGTACGCTGCAATTTAAGTGGGAGGTCGTGGCAGTGGGATGCTGCGCTAGCCTCCTCCGAAGAATAGTCGAAGTGCGCGTAAGCTGGCCCGGACACCTTGGTTACAAAAAAAAAAAAAAAAAATAACAATTCACAGATATAGTTCAAATATGAAATTCAACCGTATGAAAAAGGGAAAGAAGAAGACAACATTCGGAAGAATAATTATCAACATAATTCAATTCTTTATCCACTGAAATTATTAATGGATTTTAAAATTGGAAGTTATCTGATTATTATAAATATCTATTCAACCTTTCTATTAGTTTTTATTTTCATTTTTTAATTTGTCTGTCAAGCATTTGATTGGCCAATGAACCTGTTGTATATAGGCTATGATGGCCTGACTGATTTACTTTAGATGGGCTGAACCATACAAACCCGATCTGGGTTTGTCCGGTTCAGTCCAATTTTTATTTTTGTAGAAGAGACGAAAGTGGAAGGAAATATTGGAAGATTTTAAGAAAAGATGGCCAGTTGAGAAAATGGCGGCTTCTTCGTCCTCGAAAGTTTTAGGGGAGATGCCATCAGGCGGGAAGCCCTTACCTTAACTGACGCTGCGGTGGAGAGAATACGTCAACTATTACAGCAACGGCAACTCCCTTTTCTCCGACTCGGCGTTAAGGCTCGTGGCCGTAACGGCTTATCATAAACCCTCAATTATGCAGCTTCCTAAGCTGAACCCTTAATTATACTTAATATCATTTATTCATTGCAATTATATTGAAGTTTTATGAATTTTAGATTGGGAGAAGATTGTCGTCATAAAACTTAAAAGGCGTTTAATAAAATTATTTAAAAAATGTCTGTTTCTCGATAAATTAATTATTTCTATGATTATCAAGTTTTGATTTTTAGGGTCTTGTTTATACCCCTTTTAATGAAATATTTTTGTGCTGTCTCCTCGAATTTTCATTTTTCTCTGAGCATGAATTTTCCTGCAATCTTTTTACCTTGTAGGCTGCTAATTTTGTTACAAGTTTCTCCAATTTGACTTCACATTTCGATAATTCCTTTTGTTTTGGTCTATTTCTGAGTCATGAATGTTGTATTTTTGTGGACTACATCACTTGTCATAATGCTTTGTGCCCCATATTTAGATGAGAAATCGAAGTTTGATGAGTTTGTCGAGGACAAGGGCGTTGAGATATTGATTGATCCTAAGGCCCTGATGCATGTTGTAGGAACGAAGATGGATTTTGTAGATGACAAACTCAGGTACAGACAATAACTGTCACGGTTCTCTTAGTGATATATCATATGAATTCATTGCTTGTCAGTAAATGGTTGAACTCGTGCATTTTTTAGGAGGCGTACATCATTTACGTTGGCCATATTAATGATTACAGTCTAGAACTGCAGTTTGATCATTTTCCACTGTGTTCTAACTAAACCTACCCTTTGTTCCATATTTTAAAGTGTTTCTTGGTTCTTCCATAAACTCCCTTAAGCCCTCTTCAGCAAATTGTATCTACCATCAAATGAAGTGGTAGTGCTTGGCTACAATTTATTAGTTCTTGATTTTCTGTTCTGAGATTATTGATTCAAGGTTTTCTGGTTTTCCAATTCTCTTTTGTTTCTCTCTCATATTTATTTAAATTACTTATTTTCTTGTCAGATATGAGTTTGTTTTCGTCAACCCCAACTCGAAAGGGCAGTGTGGTTGTGGAGAGTCCTTTATGACAACAAGCAGTGCAGAAGCTGCTAAGCGAGATCATAGTTGAGGATTCTAATAAGCTGTTTCCTACACATCGGTGATCTTGCACATTTCATGTCCATTCAAGCGACACCAAGAATCATTTACAGGAAACACAAAACTGTGAGTGTACGGCAATGACAATGATAGAGTGATCGCGGCCTACAGAGTCACTAGACCATTTTTCTCTTTCAGTTTAGCAAAAGGGGAAAACAATTTGTGGTGACTTTTTTTTTTTTAAATGTAATATGCTGCTTCAAACTGTTATATCTCGCTACACTATTGGTTTATTAATTACCTAAAACATCTCATGTAAATAAAAGCGATGGTAGTACTTGAATTCTCAGTAATGAAAGTATTGTAAATGTTCCATCTGTTGGAACACTTATTTGTTGTATAATGTTGCAAATATCAATATATTTCTTAGCCTAATAGCAATTTGACATCTGTTTTTCATTGCATTAACGAGTTGGGGTTTATTTGGTTGAAGTATTGCGTGCAGTAGGAAATCTGAGTAACAGAAGTTGGGTCCGATAGAAATTAAAACATGAAGGCATCATTGTTTGATTCTGAAAGGCTATTTTTTTTTAGTCTGAAATGAAACTGAAGTGAACTACATGAGATCAGATTCCAGTTTTGTTATTTTACATCAACCTTTAAATATGATCCTTTTCCTTTTATGTCTCGAGGGTAAGCATTAACCAAATCCACAAATATATGCTAAGCAAAAGCGTAATTTAAAATCCAGGCGTAATTAATTCTAACCGAATGAATAGCCGAGTGTTTGGAATTGAGGTGGTGTTACTTTTAATCCGTAGTTACAAACATATTAATTTCTGTGCTTTCAAATTTATTGAAAAGCACAATACATGATTTTAGCATCTTTTTCAAGTATTAAAACAATGTAATTACGGACGTAATTTTATCCTACCAAAATGCAGAAAAACTGATTCAGTTGATATTATTATTGCCATTCAGTTCTGCA
>JAWDEX010000009.1:8402433-8415615 GCA_035221805.1 Trichilia hirta
TGAACCAGCGAGTGAAAATGAAATTGGACGAACACACGAGGGAAGGGAAATCCGCTGACGTAATGCTAAACCTTTTGGTTGCAGGAATTCATAGTTTTGAATCGGATACTGTAATTTCAGATCTTTTCGGAATTCTTCTCACCCAGGAATTTGAATTCATGACATGTAAGAGAACGTCATTCACAGCCCCATCTCTGGGCTAATATAGTTAGTTTTAAATTGCAAAACAAAATCAATTTATAAATGATTTTTTTATTTTTAAATCTGTTCACTAATCTTGTACCCTCTAGAAATATTGTTCTTGAACATTGCCAAATATATTTCCTAATTGGATTCTATGTAGTTTAAATTGATTTCGATGATTTATGACTGTTGATGATCTTTATCGATTCGAGATCTGTTTTAATTGAAGTTTTTCGATCTCATAGGTCACTAAGTAGAAGGTTTGACTTGACTCTGGTCGCTTCGGTATCTCGACAGCTATCTTGGTTATCGAGGCGATTTAACATCTTTATTTCAAAAACGGGAGTTGTGGATGGAACAACAAATACGCTGTTTAAGTAACTGTTCAGGCGTCCCATCATATTAGAGTGTGTCATGTCCTACAAGTTGTAGGCACTTATTATTACTCCAGACTTAACGTAAAGGAGTGGTGAAAAGATTGACTCAACCATTATATCTACTCCTGTCTAATTAAATTTTCGTTTTTCGATGCTCACATGTGCAGAAGTCTTATAAAAGGTGAAAGCAATACATGAAAGGGAAGAATTATTTTTTGGGAGGGATTCCTTAAGAGGGCCATCTTTGAACAGGTGAAGAGAGAGATATTGTACTCATAAGTATTTTTCGAGTTTAGTCATTCGGATCGATAAAACATTTAAACATTTATTTTCTCTTTTTTCATTTGGTCCTGCATAGTCCACTGACTTGAGCGTCGGAGTTTATTCGCCGATAATTCGGCTTTATTTTTCTCTTTTTTTTTGTGATTTTAAGTAGTTCCGAATAAGGTTTTACGTCGATTGTAACAGTAAATCTGTGTGGTGCGTTGAGTTTTTTATCCCTAAAAATTTTAGGCGTCAATAATAACTATTGTTGCTCTGAAAGGATATGTAAAACTTAAACTTTCTGAACGATTTAACATAGATTATGATCTTAAACAACAAAGAACAACACGAGCATTTCACCGATCGTCTTACATCAATTATGATCTTAAATAACGAAATAACATGACCGTTACAGCTGTAAAACCAAAGACAACATGACAAGGCCAATTTGACAGCATTTGCATGAATTGTTCATAATATTCTCTAATGTTTCGTATGAATGCAGGCTTCGTATCTTTCCTCACGCCAGAAATCAAATTTATGACATTATCTAGTGAAGTTCTTCTTCCTTGTGTGTGTAAATTATACAATCTGATTCTGGATATGAAATGCATGTTAGCACATAACCTTTTTCCATCTGCTCATCGTCAAGGAATGATCCTTCCGACTGATCCACAGAGCCTGAAACCATCTTTCCAGTGCAAGTTGAGCAGGACCCAGCCCTGCATGAGTAGGGCAGCTCAAGTCCAGCAGCTTCAGCAGAGTCAAGGATGTATGCGTCTTCAGGGGCATCAAATTCATTCTGCTCGCCATCTGGTCCAATTAGTTTCACTTTGTAAGTTGCCATTGCAGATGCTTTGAATGAAGAAGACTTCAAGCCAAATGCTTTAGAAATGCTCCTGACAGAACCCAGAGAACCAGGGCTCTTGACAACAGGAATTGTTTGAGAGTGCACTTTGTAACAAGCCAGATTTTCTGTTAGGGGCACACTTTGGAGCAAGCTAGGTGTAGGAAGTCTGACAGTTGACATGTTTACACCTGAACTGAAAACCAAAACAAAAGGTATACATGAAAATACAAACAAACATCGCTAAACTTTTATTTTAGCTCTAACTTTATGCTCAAGAGTTACAAAATCTGAATTTATATATAGACTTATCCAAATAAGCCTCTCTCTATATAGGAGGCATGCAATGTTCTAATATATGCTTAATAGAAGATTGAATCCAGAAATGTATGAAGCATACTGTAGTGAAACAAATGATGATAGCCTACAAGTCCATTTGGGGTGGAAGGTGCAAGGTAGATGACATGCAATTAAAGTTACCAGAATTTTTTTATTGGGACTTTATACTAACATGAGAAAGCGAGATGCAATGCCAAATATGTAGCAGCTATTCGACTAATCCATGGGAAATAGTAGAACTGCAGTGCACAAGCACCATGAATATTTGAAGATCTAAGGCTGTCAGTAGTGTCTGCTTCATTTGCAACATTCACAAACAATTTTGTAGAAAATAGGATGGCTTATTTACTTGTGTTAACAACTGTATTGTCTGGAACAACAGAACTCTGAGATACTGAAAGAAGCAACATGAACAATTGTAATAACCATCCCAATTCTACATTGAGCACAATTTCTCTTAATCAAAAGAAAAAATTATGAATAGCCAGCAATGTAATAGCAATACCAGTGACTAACTTCCAATTTTTAATGCCACCAGAGGAAGGAATTCTTTATTAGTATTTGTCAATGTAACAACCGCAATGCACTCCAACAACCTTTTCATTCATTAGTATTCGAATTTCTGTAAGGAAAGACAATAAGAATGTTGAAGAAGATATTAATAGCTAGGAAAGCAAAACAGAGAATGAAACCATTGAGGGGCTGTCCCTATATTGAATGCAAAGGTAAAACAAACAAACTGAATCCAGTTTGGCTCAACTAGTCGACTACATGTGAACTTATAAAGAAATATACCATTGCAGGAGCCATAAAAATGCTAACATCTTTAACAATCCAGAAGCAGAAAAAATTGAGAAAATAAACTTAGCTTCACCACAGTTAAAAACTGACACATTTCCCGTGCAAATTACACAATTTACAATTAAACAAATGCATATGTTTATCGAAAATTATCGAGACACATGAAAAAGTATATAGAGTCCTCCCACCCACATTGAAAAAATTTTGAAGCCATGTGTAGTGCACATTTCAACGAATTAAGCTTCATAAGTCACCCATAACTAATGATCTGAGCATAAATAATAACGAAATTGATAAACTTTCATGATGCATAATTAACTGGTTTCAAAGAACTATTTTATGTTTCGTGTATGCATACATTTCTTGGGCGCAAATGATGAAAAAACTGATATCAACGTATCTAGATATTTAATGAACGTACAAATGGCAGAAATGATCACAAGAGATAAAGAAAAGAAAATCCCACCATCAATTTCCCGAGAAAACAAAAGATTGTGAGTTCAGAAACCAAGCTTTTGAATTTTGATGTACCAATACTAAGACAAAACAATTGATAATTACTGTACCATCAAATCAAAACAAAAATGCTGAAAAACAAAGTAATAAAGAAAGAATGGTTAAGCTGGAAGTCTTACAATGAAAGAGAAGTATCAGACTGGAACAGCAGTTTGTTAGAGAGGAAAGGGCAATGATGTCGATGTGTTTCATTGCACACTTCTATCTGTGAAATACATTTGTGACAGCGAAGTGTTTTGTTGTGGGCTTCGGTCATTGGAAAATGACTAGTGGCCCCAATTGCATGAATGGCATTGACAAAAAAGTGGTTATGAAATTGAAATGACTCAATTAGCTGCCAAGGGCCAAGCCAAATTCTATCATATTTTATTTTAATGTTTAATTAGTAAATTCATGACCAGATGGAATCAATGCAATCTTCGTAATTTCATGACCAGATGGACAATTCCCAATCTCCACCAGTTCAAATTCAAGATGTTTCTCATACTTTCTTCATTTTTATTTCTCTCTGATTCAAGATTGTTCTGAAATATACCTTCAAATTCTAAGAAAAGAGGATTAGGATTTAGATTTATGGAGAAAATGTAAAGCAATTAGACATAATTTAGTTATAATTATTAAAAAATAAAAATTTTTAATACAAAATATTAACATAAAAATATATAAATTCTACTTAAAAATTTAGTTTTATTAAATGTTTTTTATTTATACTTTTAAAACACAGAAATAATTATTTTTTATATTCCTAATAAAATTAGTTATGGAGCGTCAGCAGTCTGATAATCACTTTATGTAATTTTGATAATTCATTCACATAAAATAGAATTTTCTCGCAACCTACTTTCTTTCAAGTTCTCTGATTTTTTTAAACGTTTAAATGAAAAAAACAAAATAGAGAGTGAATATGCATTTATTAAGGAAGAAGAAGAAAGATAATATTAGTAAGAATAATTATCAACATAATTCAACTCTTTATCGATTAAAATTATTAATAGATCCTAAAATGGGAGATTATCTAATTACTATAAATATTTATCCAACCTTTTTTAATTTGTCCGTCAAGCATTCGATTTGGCCAATGGGGCTTATTATTTTCCATCAAGCGGGTAATTTTCCCTGACGTTAAAAAAGTAGCTTTTCAATGAGATTACCAAAATACCCTAATAGAAATAAATTTTAGTTTTACTGATAAACTACCACAGCAAGATGAAAATTTTGGGAACCTTGTTGCGTACTATTTTCCGTCTTTTTAAGATGAAAGGAGTTGAAAACGTAACTCATTCTCCTTTTTAAATTTATTACAAAGCAAAAGCGGTGAACACCTTGGTATTTTAATTATTTTCTTGTAATATTGTGGTTAACGCCGGTTGAAACAAATTCTTTCCTCTTGCTTGCCCATCAATCGAGATTACAAATCACCCGTTAAAAAAACATAAAGTTCAACCAAAACAATCCCAAAATCAATAATCGAAAGAATTTCAAATATTTTTTGAAGATTTACAATTAGATTTTTACACTTGATAACTTACCAATGATAGATTTTGACAATTCAGTAATTTCAACGTAATTTTAGTGTCCATAGAAAAGGAAGAATATGAGTAAGTTGAAAAGAAAGAGAAGGAGAAGAAAGTAAAAATAGTTTTTTTCTATGAAAAGAATAATAAAAAATGAAATAAAATCTTTTGAGAGGTGGTACAAATTTTACAGTAAAGGAGATCATGTAGGATAAGAGATAAGATTTTAATTACTTTTTCAATAAAAAGAATATTAAAGAAATTTGTTTCATTAATTTATTAATTACTAAAATTAAAAATAAAATATTTAAACTCATAAGTAACCAGCAATCATGCCTTAGAGAACCTTACTCTAAAAGTGAAATAAGTTATCCCAAGCCAACAAATAAGTAAAACAAGCAGATTCATACCATTAATTTTACAATAAAATGAAAATTTTGAGCTACTATATAAGCTAAACATTTTCCCATGTCATATTCATTAATTTTCTGCTACGGATATGGTGCTGTCAACTTTTGAACAAGAAAGCAAAGTTCTTATATTTGATTTGATTTTTGCTTTGGACACAATGACCAATATACCCAGTCAACTCACAGTCAATAATTCCGTAAGTCGTCATCAGGGGATCTTTGGTAATTAAAAGAAAGATTTTACCTAGGTTTTGTGTTCTTAAAACTCGGGTGGTATGTGAAAATCACCCCCCGTTGAGCTCAGTACAGGCTCTGGCCCGACTCATATACTTTAGGTGGGACGGACCAGACGCACCCGATCTGGGCTTGCCGGATCAGTCCAATTTCCATTTTTGTTGAAAAGACCATCAAGAGGGAATATCGTAAGATTTTAAACCATTCGAGAGTGGAAAAAAAAAAATGGCAGCTTGTTCGTCCTCGAAAGTTCTAGCGAAGAAGGTGGGCGACGCAGTGCGACGGCAAGCCCTTACTTTAACAGACGCTGCGGCGGAGAGAATACATCAACTATTACGGCAACGCCAACGCCCTTTTATCCGACTCGGCGTCAAGGCTCGTGGCTGTAACGGCTTATCATACACCCTCAATTATGCAGGTTCCTAAGCTGCACTACCAATTATGCTTGAGTTTATTTATTCATTGAGATTATATTGAAGTTTTATGAATTTTAGACTTGGAAGGAGATTCTCATCATAAAACTTAAAGGGGTTTAATGATATTATAAAGAAAAATTTTCTGTTCCTCGGTAAATTAATTATTTCTATTATATTTTTTTTAGGATCTTCCTTATACCCCTTTTAATGAAAGATTGATTTGTGTGTTTATATTAGGCTGTACCTTGAAATATTTTTATTCCGTCCTCCAATTTTCATTTTTCTCTTCTCGAGTTTTCCTGCTAGTTTTAACCTTGTAGGCTGCTAATTTTTTTTGCGAGTTTCACCATTTGACTTCTCTTTTCAATACTTCCTATTGTTTTGGTCTACTTCTGAGTATGAATGTTGTTTTCTGTGAACTACATAACTTGTCATAATACTTTGTTTACCATATTTAGATGAGAAATCGAAGTTTGATGAGTTGGTTGAGGACAAGGGCGTTAAGATATTGATTGATCCGAAGGCCCTGATGCATGTTATAGGAACCAAGATGGATTTTGTAGATGACAAACTCAGGTACAGACAATATCTGCCATGGTTCTTTCAGTGTAAATGATTGAACTCATGCATTTTTTAGGAGGTGTATATCATTTTCTTTTGCAAATTAATGATTACAATCTAGAATTGCATTTGATCCTTTTCCACTGTGTTCTAAACAAACCCTCTCTTAGTTCCGTATTTTAAAATGTTTCTTGATTCTTCCATAAAACTTCCTTCAACAAATTGAACCTACAGTCAAATCAATCTCTATGAAGTCGTTGTGGTTAGCTGCAATTTGTTAGTTCTTGATTTTCTGTTCTGAGATTATTGAATCAAGCTCTATAAATTGGTACTGCTTAGCTGCAATTTGATTTTGTAATTCACCTTTGGTTTATCTCTCATATTTATTTAAATGGCTTATTTTCTTGTCAGATCTGAGTTTGTCTTCATCAACCCCAACTCGAGAGGGCAGTGTGGATGTGGAGAGTCTTTTATGACAAGAAGCAGTGTAGAAGCTGCTAAGCGAGGTCGTAGCTGAAGATTCTAACAAGCAGTTTCCTATCCATTGGTGATCTTGCACATTTCACGTCTATCCAAGCAACACCAAGAATCATTTACTAGATAAACTTGAATTCCTAGTGATAAAAGCATTGTAAATGTCCATCTGTTAGAACTCTATTTGTTGTATAATGTTGCAAGTATCCATATATTTCTTAGTTAGTAATTTGACATCTGCTTTTAATTGCATTAATAGAGTATTGTATGCAGTAGGACATCTAATTAACAGAAGTTGGTTCCGATAGCAATTAGAACATGAAGGCATCATTGTTTTTGAGTCTGCAAGGATAGCTGATTACTTTGTTTGTGTCTAAAATGAAGCTGAAGGATTCCAGTTAATTCATTTTACATGAACCTTTGACTATGATCTTTTTCTTTTTATGTCTCTTGAGTGTAAGCATTAAACAAATCCACACACTAAGCAAAAGCGTAAGTAGCAACTCACCCCAAAATACATTTGAGGTAATTAATTCTAAGTGAAGCAATAGTCGAGTGTTTTGGAATTGAGGTATTGTGGCTTTCAATCCATAGCTACAAAGTATTAATTGCTGTGCTTTCAAATTGATGCAAAAGCACAATAGTTGCAAACATAATTTTAGCATCATTTTCAAGTATCAAAACAATCTAATTACAGATGTTATCCAACCAAGATGCAGAATGCATGACTCGGTTAATATTACAATAGCCATTCAGTTTTCCAGTATGGTGCATTGTCAAAATCCTCAGGTTCCCAACTGCTGTGGAGTGAACCAAAAGTAGTCTTTCTCTTTAAAATAAGCACATTAATGATCCAGAAAGTATATTAAAGACTATGCAAGGGAATCAGTTATGAAAAGTAATACTGAAAAATTAATCTGGCATCAAAGGAAGATTAACGCTTCGAATTTAGCATGGTGGATAATATTAAATCCACAATTTCTTGTGTGAAGTGACTATTGGTAGCAGATTTAAGAACCTATCTATCCACTCAAGGCAGCAGGCTAAGAATAGGTAGAACACGGACAAGTTAACCATCAGAATATATAACTGACCAAAATATTCAAGTACTACATTACACAGCTTCCCTGAATGGAGACTATAACTTGCTGGATTGTTACATCTTGGATTCTAATTTGACAACAACTCAAATTCTTTATATTTTACAATTATATAATCAGTTATATAAGTAACAATAACAGTTAAAAGTCAATGACAATAAAGTGACATGAAATAAGCAATAAAATCCATTAAAAAGCATGTCAATCACTTCCAGTTCAGGCAGATAGCGTGTCCAGGAGTATTGAGAAGAATTGCAGAACTTACATTCATTTATTCATTCCTTTTGGGATTAGATATCTGGTGTTTTGACCATTCTTCAATTGCTTTGCAGTGGAGAGCATTCATTTGAATATAAGGTCGCCTTTTTTTTATGAGCTTCTCAGCCTCTTTCCAATCTTCTGCAATGCCTAAAGCCACTAATAGTGCACACATCACAGCGACACTTCTTCCATGACCTAGAGAATGAATTACATGTTTTTTATCACCAAAATTTTTTGTTCGCAATCAAACAAAATGCAAAAAAAATTTTAAAAAATAAGATCAGCCAAGCAAACAACTTCACAAATTATCCATATTTTTTACTAGTTTGAAAATAGTTCATTATTTGCACAAATGATTCCAGTTTTATAAAGAATGCTAAGTCAAAGCAAGATATAATGTGCCCCTATCATTCAAACAGAATGGCCAAAGTAAACCTATGACCAATATTTTGGACTGTGGCATTTAGCTTTCTTGAATCACAAACCCAACTCCTATTAGAGAGTTTCAACATACAGACAATAACCTAAGAATCCATTGCACAAAAGCTTTTCTCTTAGCCTCCAACAAGTAGAAAAGAGAAAAATGGCGGAAAATCATTTATAGTAATTGCAATGTTGTGACTGCTATAAAGACAAGTTTCCAAGGTGCTTTCCATTTTCAACAGAAAGAGATAGGTGGCCACTAAGTGAATTATCTATCATTAAAAAGACATTGTCTGTGGCTCAGTCAACCTGGTCCAACCACGTTGAGCATAAAGATGGCTCTCCCATCATGCTTTATCAATATCGCAAAGAATTTCATAAATTAGATAAGCATAAAGAATAAGTTCAATGTCTCTTTCTCTGGGAAAGCACAAAGCGTTATTGAAAAAAAAAAAAAGTTTCTTATGGAGTTTATTAGCCACAACAACCATAGAGTTGCAGATGGAATTGTGGCAAGATAAGGATAGGAAAGCAGTGGAAACCAGGTGGGAACCAAGCCCAGTCGGGGAAAAGTAAAGCTAATGCATAACCTACAATATAAACCATGTCCAAGTTCATTAACGTACAATAGAAACCCATAAACCTAATATCATTCTGTACATGCAAAGGATAAAGCATGGCATGTTTCAAACACCAAAACTAAGCATGGCTATCAACTAAATAGAAACCTAATCAACTACCAACAACAAAAGATAAAAACAACTTATTGCAACCATGATAAAACTAAAAAGCTATTAAGCAATAAATAACTTATATAACTCATCAATGGGGAAATAACACAAAAGTAAAATGATTTATACCATACCATATGCACAGTGAACAAAAATAGGCCTCTTCTGAGCTCTCTTTCTACAAGCCCACTTCACAGCTGACTCAATCTCTCCAGGCCGTGGCGCCCTCGTATCCCAAGTGGGCACACACAGATAAGAGTGCCCCTCAAATTCCTTAATCTTTGGAAACTCACAAGTGCAATCAATAATGGCAGGATTTCCAGGCGGCAATTTACTAGGAGAAGATGGCCATCCACCAACATACAGGCCTTCACAAATCTCACTATAAGGTTCTTCACCACTGCCCAATCTTCTCAAGATTGAGAAGATTCTAACAAAGTAAATATAAGGGCTAAACATTATGATTGACCAAATGGGGAAACTCCCATCTGATTTCTTGCCCAAAAGCATTGGTAGATTGATTGATTCATGAGATGCAAATGAAATGAGGAATGAAACTAGTGATGCATACAAGAATGGCAATGATAACAGAGCAAAACCCAAGTTTTTCAAAAACGCAAAGAAGAGAAAGAGAACTGTTGCTTTCAATGCAATCAGGACTGTAATGCCCACGCCCATGTTGGATTTTTTCTTAAACAAGTTTAATATTGGATCAAAATCAGAAATTTAAGTCGCAAGGTTAATTTGGTTGTGAATTTTGGTCGATATTTATGAAATTTACGGTCCTTCTTTCTCCAAACTAAATAAGGAACCGTATCGGATTAAATGCGACAGATAAGCCAGAATGGAATAATGAAAGTGATGTAACAGAAATTTATGCACGAGATCTGGTCTGCGTTTTCATGGGAATTTTCATTATTACAGGAAACGAACGAAAAAAGAAAAAGGAAAGCAAGAAGTCGTACTGAATTGTGGACTCTATGAAACAGCTTTGGAGTCGGGATAAATTAAATTAAAGAGATGTCGAAACCTCAAATCAGAAACCTATAAAAGAAAAGAAAAAAGAAGTCAAAAAAGCAAAAGATGTGGAAAACGGGACTTACCCCCTACAGCAAATTCAATAAAGCGGGAGAACCCTCACCAGCGGATTGGAGAAGCTTGAAGAGATGCCAGGGTTTTAAGAGTTTTATTTTTTTAAGTAATAATAGGAATTCCAAATTCTATTCTAATTTTTAAATTTAAAGCATGGTAGTCGTTAAGTCAGTAATACAATACTACTTCAAACACTTATGAGCTTTTATATTATCTGTAACTTTTATAGGCATAAATTTTTAGCAGTTGATTGAAGTGAAGTGAGTTAGTAAAATAAAAAGTTCCCTTTTTTTCTATATATATAACTGAAAAAATTTTATAATAATATTAAAATACAAATTCTTATATTTTATATTTTATTAAAATACATAAAATCTTATAAAAAAATTGTACACTCTACTTAATGAATGAAAAATTAATTTTATTTGCAAATATAATATATTTTGTGAATGAAAAATGAATAATATCGACAAATATAAATTCCTTTTGTCCACTGAAGATAAACTTTATAAATGATAAAAATTTATTTATATAAGTATTTTACTTGAATTAATTTTGCAAGGGAGAAAATAAATAAATAAGGCCAGACTATTTATATGCAATAACGGAGTGCGGAGGAATTTTTTTTTTTTTTAATTTTCTTTACAATTTTATTTTTTTATCACAATTCTCAATATTTTTATTATATAACTTTAACATTCTTATTATATTTTTTATTTTACTTTTTATTTTATATAAGTTAAAAATTATATTAAAAAAAAAAGAATAATGATATAAGAATCAAAACATAAAAAATATATCTTATATTTTTACACATAAAATCATCATCATCATCATAATATAACATTGTGAATATAAATTTTGTACACAAATTTTCTTTAGGTAAGTTAATTTATATAAAAAAATTATATTTTTATAAATTAATATTATTATATTACGTTAATTTTTATACTAATTTTATATATAAAAATTTATATTTTAACTACTTTTGTTAAAAACTTAACTACAATTCATCTATCTAATAATAATTTTAAAAATAGTTTTAAATGTATAAATTTTATATAAATTAATATAATAAAATTATATTATTTTCTAATACACTATATTTTTATGAAAATAAAAGAAAATTTAGGAAAATAAATTAATATGTCACAATTATACAGAGAAAAAAAATTTGTTCAAGGAAAATATATCTACAGTATAATTGTAATTTAAGGTAATGGTTACGTTGAATCATCTAAGGAAATGGTTACGTTGAATCATCTGGCATAAAATAGAAATATTCACTAAATTTGTTAGCCGTACATTACGTCTGGACTCCACTAAACCTCTTCAATTAACTCTATTCCCCGAAATCACACAGTAGAGTTTGATTTAATGTGATCCACTAATTTTCTGGTAGATTTCAGCGCCCAACGGTTGGATCTGATCGAGAAACCCTTTAACCGCTGTCGGGCGGCAATTGCAGCTTACTTCCCCTGAACTCGAATAACCTCTGCATCGGATCTGCAAGATTTGTAACCTTTATGTTTTCAGTTTCAGCTTCTTGACTTCTTATAACTGTTCCCCTCCGATGGCCGGAATATGTATCATCTCGCCGAAGATGGCATTTGTGAAGCTTTAAATACTTATGCTTCGTAAACATTTTTAAATACTTATCTTTTGCTCATTGTTTTCTTCCTCAAGAAGAGCACTCCTTCCCCATGTTAGCCTCCATTTCTTGACTGGGGAAAAATAAGGATTGGGTTCTGTTTAGTTTCTCGAGAATGCTGTAACTTAAATGTTAACAAGCTAGGAACTTGGCTTTTGCACAAGTTGAAGTCGGTTAAGTTGATATTTTACACCATTCGTTTTCTAGGCTCTGAAAACATTATATATGATCAAGAATTATTATTATTTTCATTTCTTGTTCTCCGTTTTAAACACTTTTGGCTGATGGCAAATTGAAAATCATAAAGTTGGACAATTGAAATATCATCAGCTGTAAAAGTTAGAACTTTGTGTCTGTTTCTTTTATCTACTTATACTGAGACCGAATGTGGGTTGTGTAGAAATTATATCTATCAAACCGTCTTCTGTAAATTTATTCTGTTGTAGGGTTAACATAGTTGTTGCGAGGTAACTTTTTCTGAATAACTGTAGTTAAATAATATAGATAATGGTGTTTTTGATTTTCAATGTTTCTTTGTGTTAGTAGATTTGTGAAAATGGAAGATAGGAAACGGGCGCTTGTGCTTCAGCTTGCTTGTGCAGCAAGTGCTGAAGGTCCCAGGTGAAGGGATTGTCATAAAGCGCACAATTGAAATCAAACCCTATCTGATATGATTGAATGCTAAAAATTTTCTTTCTTGTTTCTGTAATCTAAATAGCAGTGTTTTAGTTAGAATTTACTTGTAGTTTTGTAAAGATGGACTTAACGCATCAAAATAATTAAAATGGAGAGACTTTTAGCATTACAGTCTTGTGTACTTATGCTACACCATGCATATTGTCCTTTTCTTTCAGGAATGTGATAGAAGTAGCATGAACTTTTCAAGTTTTAATTTCTTCGTGTCCCATCATGGTGATTATGTGCTGTGGGATTATACATTGTTTCTTGTATGATTCCTTGCAGAGAGATGGTTCCAAAATTTGTTCGA
>JAWDEX010000009.1:8468555-8482875 GCA_035221805.1 Trichilia hirta
CAATTTTTTTATTTTAAAGTAAAATTTAAATGATGTGATGATATTTGAGTAAGTATAATAAATTTTATGATTTTTAAAATTATTTATTATATTTTTTATTGTTTAATAAACATATGTTAATGTGTTTAAAATGTATTTTATGAATAAAAATTTTAGAAAAAGGTAGCATTGCATCTTAGATGACACACAAATTGACTGTGAGTTGGATATTTTTATAATTTTTTTAATAACAAAAAAAATATATCAGGATATATAATACCGTTCCCTCTAATTTGGTCCAATATCCACAGCCCTTCGTAAAAGTAAAAACACTTAACTAGACTCTCAAATAATTTTTTTTTAATCTTTTATTATTTAAATTTTTGTCAGACCCTCAGACACTGTGTCTTTATATTTATTAAATAATATCAAATATTCTATAAATTTATATATCTTTGTATTTTTATATATATCTTATATAATTTACATGGCATTTGATGATAATTAAATATTACTTAATAAATATAAATGAATAAGTATAAATATAGCGTTTGAGGGCCTAACAAAAATTTAAATTAACTAGATAATTTAGACAAATTCTAATTTACGCTCACAAATTAAAATTTATCTATGTGACCATCGCAACAATCAAACGCTTAGAATTTATGAATCAAATATAATTTTGAATTAAAGTAAAATATAAAAATAAGGAAGGAAGGTTGACAAACTAAAAAAATGAAAACGAATTAAAAGATTTTTCTTTTTTTTTTTTTTGAGAGTATTGTGTATTTTAATTCTAAAATTATATACTATTATTTTGATTAATTTTATTTATACTATTATAATTTTATCCCTATTTTAATTAAATGTTAATAAAAAATAATAATTTAAGGTGATATGTAAATTTATAAAATATTTATTAAAAAAATTGATATTTGATAGAAATGGAGATAGAATATTTATCTTTTGGTCTCACAAAAATTTAAACAATAAAAAATAAAAAAAAATATGTAAGAGTCTAATTAAGTATTTTTAATCTCATAAAATACCATTAAATATTAAACCAACTCGAGGATCTAGATATCGTTCGTAATAAAAATGTCAATTTGTATCTTATCACCGTTTACTTTGGTTGTTCTTAGTTTAAATTAATAAAATGAATAATTACATGTTGATCCTGTAATTTTATTTTTTATTGGTTTCTTTTGTGTAAACTTTCATTTATTAATTATTAATATTTGTAACCCTGAAATCAGTGTGAATTTCTTGGTATAAATATTCAACGTTATTATGTTCATTATTTAACAAAATTGTTTCGTTTCCTCAATCTTTTTTTTCATTTGAAATACCATTGGTCATAAAATTTTTAGTTGAGTATTTACTCTATTTTTCAAATTTTGTTTTAATAAGATTTTAATTTTATTTAACAATGCAATATATTTGTCCCAAAAAAAAAAAATAGTCATTAAACTAACTCAATTGTAATTAATTGAGAGTATCCTAAGTAACTTGCTTACAAGGGCAATTTGTAAATACATTAAGAAAAATTTTTGTTTTCTCTTTTTTTATTACTAACTTATTTGGAAGGGTTTTAATAATTGATATTATGTAAATATAAAATATTATATATGTATATTAATCATATTTTGTATTATACTAAAAATGTTATGGTGTTAAATTTAATACAATAATATTATAAACCGTATTATTTAATTAAATTTAGGATACCAAGCATACTCTAAACTTGTTAATATTTTTCCCTATATTGTTAATAATATAAAAGAACACTAACTAGTATTCATGGTATAGTATGCTTTAAGATTTTTATTTATTACAGTATAATTTACTTTTATTAAAAATCAATTGAAATAAATATAATTATATTTATTATTTCATTTTAATTACAACTATATAATACGATTTTCACAAAAATATAATTATTGTTTTGACTAAAAATCTCTATAAACAAATTATCTTTTATAAGGTTTAGGATAAACAATTCTAACAATGCTAAAAAAATTGTATAATTTTAAATATTGAATAATAATAATAATAATAATAATAATAATAATAATAAGGACGTTATCATTTTATAAAAGTAAGGATGATAAAATTAAAAGATGGACGTTATCATTTTTGGTTATTTATTTGTTTTTTGAAGATGGAGAGGGGTTTACAATCATTGTAGGCCGTATTTAGTTGTGGGAAGGTTTGGGGAGAGAGAAATGTATATACTTTCTTTAATTCTATACTGTAACAACTGTTAGTTAGTTAATTGTTTGTAACATATTTCAGTAATCACTGTACTTCGTGTAACAAGGAAGAAAACTAAAAGGTATCCAAAGAGATATAAGTTATTGAGATGTAAGTCTTAAAATCTTTTGTTTAGTGTTTATTTGTTTAATATATGACCCCTTTCCAGCCTGATAAATGTTGGACAGGAATGCTTTTGCTAGAGGTGACTCGTCAGGTATGCAACTTTGACCCTTTTTTGGCATCATACTCAATTTGGTTTAACTGGCTTTACTCGCATATTCAGGTACGCAGACAATTTTTTTTTTTTTGGTGTGTGTTGTGTATTAAACCAAATTTCCAAAACGAAACTACAAATTCTCAAATTCATCTTATAAAAAATATAAAACATACTTTAAAATAACATAATTATGCTCAACCATGGAATAAAACAATCAACCAATATACATTGAGTGCTCAACCACTCAAAATATCAGAATTTTCAATTGTATAAAAAGATTCTCAAAAAAATCAAATACAATAACTCAAGAAATATACAATGGACCCAAATAAGCATAAGAGTCAGAGTTTACCTTAACACCAAAATCACTAAAGTAGCGCACCTCACCAAAATCAGCTAGGATGCTTTCTAGAGATATATATGAAAATATTAATACGAGTGAATACTATACTCAATGAACATGAATAAATTATCATACTACACAATTTAGTAAGCTGATACCAGTGGGATTCAAAAATCATTTCCTAAAACAGGTTTAGCAATCCAAAAGGGTTATCACAAATTATCTCTTTTTCATCTCACCATTAATTTCTAAACAATTCAAATATGTAAAAACAATGTTCATAAATCATTACTTGGTTTGTATAAGTTTTATTAAAATAAACTAGGCTAGCCTCTCATTCTTAGAGTCACCTTGACCTTAGATAACCATCCAAGACCTCCAGTGTTTTTTTTTTTCCTTTTATCATATCAAAATTTTATAAAATAAATAATCATGTTCAAATATCATAAAATATTTTTTTTTAATAAAATGATACCCGTCTCCACTAGTGTTTGTTTGAGTAGTCACATGATGACATGTTAACTATCCTCTATTTATTAAAGGACAATGTCTAGGACTTTCACCCTTATATTTTTCTTGACTAGTGCCCAATAACCTATGTGATTTTTCCTTAAGTCCGTCTATAAGGTACCTTGTTTTGGCTTTATTTATAATATTCTATAAAATTACTAAAATGCCCCTAAGCCTAAAGAACAAAGAAAATTTTAGAGGGTAAAAGTAATCATTCTTGGGTAATTCGGTCGAACGAATTGGAAAGTTTGTTCAACTGAATTATATGACCTTCTCTGAAACGTTCTTCTATCTTGATTTGATTGAACGAATGACTCAATTCATTTAACTGAATTTTTCAAAACTTCTTGGAATTCTCTTGGCTTTGGGTTTAGTCGAACGAATTAGGGTGATTTGTTGGAACGACTATTCTTCTTTGAGTTCATTCGAATGAGTACCTTCATTCGTACGACCAAATGTTCCTAGTCTAGCCTTTGTTGAACAAATTTCCTACTTCATTTAGCCAAATGGCCCTGTTCCAGCTTTATTCAAGCGAAATCTTCAATTCGTTATTTCGAATCTCCTTTTACTTGCTACTCTCTTCCATTTTAGCCTTCATCTGGTGTCAAATCCAACCCTCGACTTATAACCAGTCTTTCCCTGTTTATATGCTCAAATTTGACAAATATCATTTGGATCTACTTTAAAATAATACTAACTTTTAATTTTGTTTAAGTTCTTATATTTACCACCTCAAAATGCAACCTCTATCAACCTAAATTTTTGAAACAATCTTTTAACCTCAATGTTATGTCGACTATTTACCAACTATGCACATGCACGGGCTACAGTGTAATGAAGAATGTCTCTATTACCCTCGAGTATGAAGTATGGGTTCACAATTATTATTATTATTATTATTATTATTATTATTATCGCTATTTTGTTTAATCAAATCTTTAAAATTATCCGAATTTAAATTTGGAACTTGTGTTTGTTTAAAAGTTGCGAATTTTTTGTATTAACTCATTGAAGATAAAAAGATCACACCCTCGTATATTATTGTGATGCTCTGGCACAATTACGCGAAGTCCTTGTGTCAATTAAACGATTAGCAATTTGTCTTATTGAGTCTTGACAAGATATGAGTACGAATGAGCTAGCTTAGCAACGGCAGTGTTTTGTAGTGTGACATGTTGACTGACAAACACTCAGCAATTTAGATTATATGGGATCAAGTTTCCACTATTTGATTTGCGCTCATCTAATTTAGTTCAAGAAATAAACTTTAACCAAAATTGTCTCTCCTCCTTTGACATATATTCATAGCAACTATGTGATATTGGCTTCACATTACAATTAAAGGAGGCAAATGATACATGCTACTCTTATAGTTGAAAATTTTATGTTTTTATTCACATTTCAAATTTTAATGTATAACGGTAAAAGCTTGACATAATTCTCTACCTTTAGTAGCATATAACGAGATAATATAGGTCTAGATTCAATATAGTAAGCCAAGACCATATTTGACAGCGGCACTACTTTTTATGATGCTTTATTAAAGATAAATCTCTGGATAGCTTACATCTCAGGCCTTTTAATTCTGTTATCATTATGTTAGGTTATCGTTCTATAAGTCTGATGCTTTTTTATTTTCAGTCCGTAGAGGAGCAGATTGATACCAGATGTAACTAGAAGAAAGGGGATATAGATCGTATGATTGGCTGGCATAGTTTAGTGGATTATTAATTTTATAGTTTGATATTTATAGCCAAATGGTAGGGTTCTTTTATTTAGTTATTTCTCTTTGGGTGGGTAGGGAAGAGATACTATTAAACAATGCTGTCTTTGGGTACTTTAAAGAATTATCTTTATTTCAATTTCTAACATTCTTCAACTCATAACATGGCATTTGGTTTCATGATGTCTTAATCTGCAACCGTAAGAACCTCAATTTGCGATGGTGCGTTCTTGTAAATCATTATCATATCTCTTCACAAGGTTAGATCATCTTGGTTCCTGTTGATACTTTCATTCATAAGAAATTTCATTTGCATGGCACCTCTTTGGGCTTGTGTTCAAATTATTTCAAGATATTTCTGTTTTTTGTTTTTGTTTTTATTTTTTTTGTTTTGTATTTTTTTTTGTTCATCCATCATGGTAAGTTACTACACTCAACTTGATGTTCACGTTTAAAGGTAAGAGCCTAACATTGTTAATTAACTCTGACTCACCCTCCTGCTACAAGGATGTGAATCAAACAAAACCACATACAGATGAAACTGCAAACACAGCAGAAAACACAACTTAACATAATTTGATTAGTACAATAGGGAGATTCAATTAAAAGATCATTCAGTCAAAATTCTTTCTGATACAAGTATATAAATGTAGTACTCAACCCAAAAATTGAAGATAAACATGTGAGGACCCAACTTGTAGTATTTAAGCTCTAATAAGTATTAATTGAAATCTGAAGTAAGAAGGCTTTCTGGTAGTTGTTTTGGGTGCAAAGGCTTATGGTGTTCTTTACACACTACCCGGAAATATATATGGAAGCTTTCAGAGTTTTTTTGATACAGAATAACCATATGTAGAAGGGTTAATATGTTTTCTTTTGTGGACACTTCGTCCATTCGTATACTTGCATCATTTTGATTATTAGTATACTTTCTGCTGTCTACAAAAACGATTACAATTTGGAGGGTACAATGTTTCCTTCTACTACTTGAATTCTGTTTTCACAGGTTACATCTTAAGTTCTTGATTTCTCATGTTTTTGCATTACTGATATAGATTGAATGGATTACCATATGCAAAAAAAGATGGTAGTTCGCTTGCTGGGAAGCTGATTCAGCCGCTTCTGAAGCTTTTAAATGAGGATAGTTCAGAAGCTGTCTGGGTAATTACCATGTTTTGTTTGATGAGCGTTTTCGTTGCAATATTTCCAAGTCGATGAAAATGAAATCGCAGAAATCTATTCTTATGCTTTCTCTCTTTATCTCACTCACATAGAAACAGATGCACAAGTATAAATATACACAAGGTTCAACTTCACTCAGTTGGCTGCCTATGCGTGATTTTTCACCTGGCAGGATTTGGAGATGTGTATTATACCTCAGAACTTGGAGCGGTTTGTTAATTATGTTTTGTAAAGTTTACTGGGAAATACAGTTATCAGTAATCTTTTTTGGTCATCGCTGCCCAAAAGTAAGATGAAATTTTTTTTCAGCTTGCTGCTCTATTTGTTTTGTGTACTATTTTACCGCCTCACGGTTTCACCTACAAGTTCTTCTTTCGCGCATGCAGGAAAGAGCAGTTCTTTTATTTTCCACCATTTTAAATTCTTTTCTGGTTTCAGTATGTCAATATCTTGACATCATAAATTTATACATCTCTTTTGAGGCATACAACTCTAGTCGCTTAGCTCTCATATCTCTCTTAACTGTAGTATTGCCAAAGGTTAAATATCTCTAGACTTGGAATGTGTGAAATGGTGAAATATCTCTGAAATTGAATTATATGAATTGAAAACTGTAGTAGAAGAAGATATTAGGATTGGACTTGTTAGGCCATTGCCAATTGTATAAAGTAGTGGCCTGCTAGAGTCCGTCGTCATCCGGTGATACTTTGGAAAGGATCATGGGTTGAAATTACTCTACTCTGATTCTTATATGATCAATATCAATCATTCATAATTATCTATTGCAATCGAGGAGTATCTGTGCTCATTCTAGGTTTTCTTTTGTGATAAAGATTGAAAATGTCTTTTGTTTGTTTTTGACAATTTTTGATACACATTTCTCGGAATGCATTCAAGTTTTAGGTGGGCATTCGTTCCACAGTTGCCCTTTCTTATTAACACATAGAAAACCTTTGCATGTGTTGCAGAAAATAAAGGTACTGAAGCTCTTAGAGAATTGGTTCCACCTGGAAACGATCCTGCACCTCCTATTGGAGTCATACATTATTAGGAGTCCCTGTAGTTAATTCGACAAAGAGGCCTGAGCGATTGACAATGTCTAGTATCTCCATGGTGATAT
The DNA here is from genome assembly GCA_035221805.1 of Trichilia hirta. Classification (NCBI taxonomy): domain Eukaryota; kingdom Viridiplantae; phylum Streptophyta; class Magnoliopsida; order Sapindales; family Meliaceae; genus Trichilia; species Trichilia hirta. Next base: position 8,475,886 of record JAWDEX010000009.1, read on the forward strand.
TTTGCTGCTGTACAATGCTAACTAATGTGTCTTCTGCTCGGATAATGATGCACAATTTGAACATAATATTTTTCTTCTGAGGTTTTCAACTAAACGAGATCTTACCAATTTAATTTTGAAAATATATGGATTTACGGATTTTTTCTTTTTTATCTTTTCGTTTTTGAAATACAGACTGTGACAGAATCTAATATTTCTCATAAATATAATCTGGTTTAACTAATAGGTGGGGGTTCGTATTCACCCATTATTAGCCGTTGTTGACAGGGTGATGATGGTTGGTGGTTCTATACCTCGTGCAACAAGTTTGTCTTGGACTTCCAGTTTTACACTTGTACAGTTTGGAGTTACTGACTGCAATTGTAGAGAGCATGTTCCTTTCTCCCTCTTCAGTTCTCATTCTTTCTATGCGAAAGGTCTGTCCTTTCAGATCAAGATTTCTTTGATTCCTTAGCCTCCGAAAACATTGTTCTTAATTAATTTTTATTCTCATTAATTAAACATTGGTTTTCATCAATGGACTATTGAGAAGCCCAGTTTTTTATTCTCAGTTCGTTAGGACCCACAATTTTCAATCCCTGATATTTGTTATTATAGGAAAACAAGAACAATATAATTTCGCAAAATCAAACGATATTCACGTGGAACGCCATTATTGACTTGATTGGGATTGCTTTGAATCGAAACTGAATTGAAAAATAAATGCTTTTTTTTTTTGCCTGTCACCGTTAGTTAATATTTCCTCATTTTACTTTTTGAAATTATATTTGAAGTTAATTAATAATATTTGAAATTAATTTAATAAATTTTAGTATAATATATAAATTTAATAAATAAATAAATAAATTATAAAATTGCAACTAAAATTCAACTGAATCATTAAAAAATACAGTCCATTGGTATTAGATTCGTATAAACTTGTCCTAGTGACCAGTTTAGTGGAATTAAGGTGCCTTAATTTGACTTCAACTAAAGAAAAAAAGAAGTGTTTCCTTCCTTTGACTGGCCTGACTTAAGAACAACATGTTATTTCTATTTACTACTTTAAAAGAATTCCCAATAATTCATTTATTTGTGTCATATTAATAAAAAAATAAAAATGGAATGGATTTATGTCATTCACCCACCTCCATCTTCTCCTTTCACGTGCCTTGTACCAATATCAGATGATTAATCAAAATATAATACAAGTGCTTTATTTTGACAAATTGATTCGATAATCTGTAAGCTATAATAACGAATTCAATCGGGTTAGTTTTGTAAATTACAAATCATATTTTATTTTCTTATGTTAAAAATCTTAAAATTCTATGTTTAAATTGCAAATGATCATAACCTAACAAATTGACTGCTAGATAGTACTAGGCTTAAGAGCCCATATTGAGTTTGGTTTTATTATTTTTGTACTTTGAATTCAGATGCCCATCTTTGACTCCTTGTGAATGTGCTTTGATTTGGATTTAGTGTGAAGTATAATAATAATTATTATTATTTACTTTTTCTGGTTGGCGATTAACCTATATACATGTTTGTAAAAAAATTCCATTGACGATTGGGTGTTGGCTACGTGAAGATGGCTACAAATTAGAATATGAATCTAATTAAAAATATATATTATTTAGTTTTTAACTTTTATTTTTTTTACTTTCTCAAATTCAAATTCAAGTATCTTTATTCCATAATCTATCAATTAAAAATATTTTAAAAATATAAGTATCTTTCTCAATTTTCACGTGGGTCATGCTATGGTACAAATAAATGTATATTATATTTATAATGTATGGTTTTTTATTTTTATTATTCATAATTAATTTAACTAATAAAATATAAAAACAAATAGCACACCAAAAATATTATCTCATTTATTGAGGGAAGGGATAGTACATTCAGATGTATAAATTAATGTTGTAAAATTTAAATATTTTATATTTTTATAAATTATGAATAAGTTAAAAATTGGAAAATTATTCTGAAAAGAGAGAGAGAGAGAGAGAGAGATATTATACATACGAAAATGAATATAGCCTCCGGAGGCGAGGACTTTGGATGAATTTACGATTCCACCCGTGGGCCTGGTCCTTGAGAATTTTTTCTAACAAGTGGTCTTTTCTCTCGCTTTATTATTTAAACGCAACTGCAGTCGGCTGGTATTTGCAATTCATCAGATTCTGAAATCGAACCTTTTTAACAGTTGAAGTGGTGATTTGTCTCGTTTCGATATTTAAGATGATGGCGAAGGGAGAGAAATGGGTATTGATGGTGACGGCGCAGACGCCGACGAACATTGCGGTGATTAAGTACTGGGGGAAGAGAGACGAAACATTGATTTTGCCGGTCAATGATAGTATTAGTGTTACTCTGGATCCGGATCACTTGTGTACAACCACCACAGTGGCTGTTAGTCCGAGCTTTGAACAGGATCGGATGTGGCTAAATGGAAAGGTATATTTATACTATCAAGTTTTTATATTTTATTTTTTAGATATCATGAATACTTATATAATTATATGAATATAGTTATACATTCTTTAACTAGATTTGCTGGCGTAAATAGTGCATAATTTATTGGTTATTTTAAGTTTTAAATTAATATTACAAATATTATTGCATGCAATTGCAATGACTGAGAGAGCCAACAATGGATTGATATTTTGGTAATATTTTTGGGATGTCTTCTTGATTAAATCTTTATAAAATAAAATTAATGAAAATGGAGTTTTCTGTGTCAATTTTTTGTTCTTATTAATCCAAATGAAAAGGAGCTGAAAATTCAGTGAGATTTTTGGTTATGTGAAGCATGAGTGCAAAAGGAAGATGTTGAAGTAAATTTATGGTTTAATTTTTTCCTTCTCCTCAGTAACTTAAGAGATTCTACTTTTTATCAATACCATAATTCTTTTGGTATTTTGCGGATTCATGGTGCTTTTGGTTTTTGCTGGTTAGTGTAGGAAATTTCTCTTTCCGGCAGTAGGTACCAGAGTTGTTTGAGAGAAATCCGCAGTCGTGCTTGTGATGTTGAGGATAAGGAAAAAGGTGTTAAGATAGAGAAGAAGGACTGGGAAAAACTGCATGTACACATTGCTTCATATAACAATTTTCCTACTGCAGCTGGATTGGCTTCCTCTGCCGCTGGTTTTGCCTGCCTTGGTAATTCTAACTTCTCTATTCACGTATTTTATATTGTTTTCTATGCCAATGTTATTCTGCTTGTAATTTTGACTGCATTCTTGATGATAAATTTTGTTACCTGTTTGTGTGGAATTCTGTTCTATTTTACTAAAGGCAACCTAGTTATCACATAAACTTTGAAATGAGCTGAAATTTAAAGGGATTATTGGTTTATGAATTGTGATTGGAACATAGAGGATCTAGCATGATTTTTTTTTTTTTTATTTTTATGCAGTTTTTTCCCTGGCAAAGCTGATGAATTTAAAAGAAAATCAGAGCCAACTTTCTGCTATAGCTAGGTATGCCTTACTTAATTGACATGTGTTTCCCTTTCAAGTCAAAAATGATGTGGGTCTTGGATCTTATAAGATGGTCATATTATCCATTCCCTTTTCTTTTTTGAATTTATTTTATTTTTCATGCCGTCACCATCTTCTAATTTGTCCAGGACTTTCATTGAACGGGGTATCAAGAATGTTAGTGTTTCATATATTTTGTTTTTTGCTTGTAGGCAGGGTTCAGGCAGTGCTTGTCGTAGTCTGTTTGGTGGATTTGTCAAGTGGATAATGGGCAAAGTAAGATAAATATTGAGATTTATGTTTTTTCCTGTCTGTGAAAATTATATTTTGACCTACTAAACTGAATATGTCCAGGAAGAAAATGGAAGTGACAGCTTTGCTGTTCAACTTGTAGATGAAGAGCACTGGAAAGATCTTGTTATTATTGTTGCTGTGGTATGTATGTTACTTTACATTATTTTTTCATTTGGCATTTTTTCATTTGAATATTTACTGGCTGCTTTGGTTGGTGGAATTTACAGCTATTAAAATATGTACAGCCATCATATGTGCTCACTAGTTTTGGTTTGTGCTGTTCCCTTCTTCAATTTTCATTTTTCATTGCATCCTATCATGTTTACTTGATTCACTAATAATAAAATTCCAAATTTGTTATACAGATTATCCAACTATAGTAGCCCATTATTCCTTAGAACTGAGATACTGTGGACCATAGTGCATCCTATATATATGCAGAACGTATATCGTTGACCAGAGCAGGATCTGGCTATAATCTGAGTTAGAAATATGTAGTCAAATATATGTGATTTTTTCCTCTTTTGTTCCATTGATTTGGTGAAGTGGATAAGTATTTGGTGCTCGTAAAACTTAGGACACAAAATTTACCAAATATTTAATGTTGCTATAATTCATAGTAAGCAGTCCTTGGTGACCTTTTCTGTGTGATTCTTTCATGTACCATTTACTTTGTCATCTTATTTTTTTTTTTTTTTTTATTTAAGGTGAGTTCCCAGGAGAAGGAAACAAGTAGTACCTCAGGAATGCGTGAGACTGTGGAAACAAGTTTGCTGTTACAGCATAGAGTAAAGGTACTGTTTCTCATCTTGAATGATACTCCTGAAGTCATTTCCTGCAATCATTCTATATAATCGTATATTGAAATTTTGATGATGTTATCTGTGGGATAGGTTTCATAAATAATTAATACAAAACGGTGCAATTTTCTTGATCATTTTTTTGAGGCTATTAGCTTTAAATTTCATAATCCATAAAATTTCTAAGTTGGTTTCAAGGGGTTGTATTGTTTGTGACATTTTCTTTCATGTTTTCAACTATAATAGGAAGTAGTACCAAAACGCATTGTACAAATGGAAGAAGCCATCCAAAATCGTGATTTTTCATCTTTTGCAAAATTGACCTGCGCTGATAGTAATCAATTTCATGCTGTCTGCTTGGATTCGTATCCCCCTATATTCTACATGAATGATACATCCCACAGGTAAGCCTACTCTTTGTTATTTTATCTGTTTTATCATCTTCACTGTCTCTGGGCTTTAATATTGACATGGAAACTTGTTTCAGGATCATCAGTTGTGTTGAAAAATGGAATCGTTCTGAAGGATTACCTCAGGTATGGCATTTTCTGAGTAAAATCATATTTTTGTATTCGCTGCAAATTTGAGTGTGTCCATCAGAGAGAATTCTTATATATGTATTTTCTATTTGGAGGCTTTTTTTTGACCTTTATATAATTTCCCTAAAAATTCCTTTATTTGGTTCTCCCCATCTGGTAAAGTTTGTTTTTACCTTTGAATTTGTGCCACTGCAACAAATGGTAGTGGGCAGCAAATACCTTTCCAACGAGTCAACCAAAAGAAAGAACAGATAGAAAATATCTCTCAATCTGGCTTCGATTGAACTCTTTCGTAGTACTCTGGGGTTAGAATTGAGTGATTGTCTTTTGGTTTCTAACCAAGAGGTAGAGGTCAAGGTTTGGGGATCTCGAGGTTGAAAGAAAGAAAAAATGAAAAGAATTGAGCCCTTTCACATGGCCCATCAATAATGAGCGTTATTATACCACCCTCCTGTAATTTTCAATTAGGTTTTGTTTCTACTTTATAGGTAATTAGTGATATGGAAGAGAAAAAATTTTTGATCTGAATTGTTATACTGCTTATTGGGATAGTAACACCACATTTCCAATTTGTATCCCAAGTGTTATGAAAGCCGTATCACTTGAAATATTAATCAATTGGAATACTAATTAATATTTTAAGTGGTGTTAGTTTTTGCATCATTTGAGATACAAATCTCCAGATACAAGTTGGGAAACTTTATATTACTCTATTAAGAGATGTGACCAAGACTGAGTAATCTGACAGGTAGCTTATACTTTTGATGCTGGGCCGAACGCTGTTTTGATTGCTCGTAATCAAAAGGTTGCTACCCAATTGCTTCAGAGGCTGCTTTTCTTATTTCCCCCGAATTCTGACACTGACTTGAACAGGTAAATTATATAACATTTTTCTTGAATAGTCCAAAATGTATAAAAAGGAGTTTAAGTGCATCATCCTCTTGGTCTTGGATAAGAAATTAAGCTGTATTACTTCTTCTAAGTCTTCCTTGTTTACGTCCTCTAGTTACGTTCTTGGTGACACATCAATCCTACAAGATGCTGGGCTTAACGGGAAGAAGGATCTACAAGCTTTGCCACACCCTCCGGAAATAAATAACTTAGCATCCAAGAAATATGCCGGAGATATCAGTTATTTCATCTGTACAAGACCTGGAAGAGGTCCAGTTTTACTTTCTGATGATAGCAAGGCTCTTCTCAGCCCTGAAACTGGTCTGCCTAAGAAAGCTTAGAGAGTGCATCATTTTTCACCTAGCTTGAGAAAATATTTTCCATGAACTTGAAATTTATTTGATTCCAACTGATTGGAGGTTACTGTGGAATGATTCTCTGAATTTTCGTGGCTGATTGACATTGTTGTTGCTTTTGCATGTATTTTTGTCCCGCTTTAATACAGTTGAGGTTCACGTACTTGTCTTCTTTTTGTCAGACATTGTTGTGTTTTTATTTATTTTTTGTACCATTCATCATATACTCTTAGGTTTTATTCTTTAATTTTTATTTATTTTTCTGATTTCAATTTGTTGAGAGAGGATGTCGTGAATGTCAGTGGTCCCTGTCGGTGATGGTGTTGGGAAGACAATTATTTTAATTAATTAAATATACAATATTAGTATACATATTAGAGTGTCATCTCATATTCAGGGTATTAATAGATTAGATTATTCCTCATGGAGACTCGTTTTATTTCTCTTTTTGAATGGAGTTGATGAGTATTATTAAATAGATAATTAATTAAAAAAAACTCCGATCTTAAAAAACAAAACTTTGTTTTAACGACATTTATTTAATGTGACTAATATTATTATTTTAGTTTTTTTAAAAATATTACAGGAAGAAAAAAAACTCAAATCACTCTCTAACTGCAAACCTTTTACAATTAGACCAATT
>JAWDEX010000009.1:8523075-8534400 GCA_035221805.1 Trichilia hirta
ACTTGGGAGCTCTGAGAGAAGATTTAATCTGAGCGTTAAAGGATAACTAATGTACTCATTTTTCTGGAGCCCAGCCTTCTGGGTCGGTAAAACACTCAAACACCCTTAATTCCTCTACTTTTATTTGGCCTTACACCTTTTCACTGACTTGAGCGTTGGAGTTTATTCGTCGGTAAGCCGACTTCACTCCTAACTCGTTTTTTTGTGATTTCAGGCAATCTCCGAGAAATTTCTATGTCGACCTTAACAATAAATTTGTTTGGTGTGCTGAATCTTCCATCACTGAAAAATTTGGGCATCAACAGATCTATAATTCTTATAATTAATAAAATTATTTTATAAAATTGATTTTAAAAATAATTAATTAAATACAAGTCAACATTAAATTTCTTTTATAATATTGAATTTAAAAAAATTATAATATTTTTTTATTATGAAATTGATAAATAATTAAATTATTTTTTCAAAAATAATTTAATTATTTATCAATTTCATATGATTTAAAAACTATATTCAAAAAATAATTTAATAATTTATTAATTTGAGTGGAGATTAATTGATATAAAAATATATTATATTTTAATTTAATAATTGTAATTTTAAAAAATTTATATAACAAAAATTAATATTCTTTATTAGGTATTTTTATTTTTAAAATTTTGTAGATATTTATCATAAATATTTTAATAAAAAATAATATTTTTAAAAATTATAAAAAATATTTGTTATAAATATTTTAACAGGGATAAGTGATATTTTAAAAAGTTATAAGATATATGTATTTTTCTCTAATTATTAATGTAATTTAAATTTGAATAAATTTATATTAAAAATAAAAGAAAATTGTAAATAAAATGGAACCGATTTATCCAATTCAAGTGAATTCTGTGTGTACCTTTGATATTTTTTATTTTTATTTTTGCCAATCACATTATCATATATTACATTCTGTGTTTCTTTAATTAAAAATAATAAAAATTAAATCTAGTAAAAATATTTGTAATTTTGGAAATTTAGAATCGATGGACACAAATTCTTTATTTTTTGTAGTCACAAATTTATAGTTAATTTATCTAAAATTTGTAAATTAGAATAACTTAAGATTGGGAAAATAATTTGAGGATATCAACATACTTTTTTTTTTTTTTAAATAGTTTAGTATTATGATAATTAAAAGTGAAATAATAAACGTATAAATTGGAAAAGTTTTGAACAATGATTCTAGACTAGAATGGATCTCAAGGGAATTTTAGACTAGAAAACGATAGATTTAATCATTTTCGCAGCTCAAAATTTTGTAAAGAGAAAGCAAAAAGACAGACAGCAATGGCGTCCGCGAAAGATGCTTTAACTCGACTGCAACTCCTTCAATCTACGTCCACTGTCGTCAGAGCTGCCGTTATACTATCGAAACTCCGTCACTCCATTTCCAATCGGTATCATCCACGTAGATAACGAAAAGTTCTGCACAACGCCTCCCAGTCTAACGGGGACTCAAAAATTTGTAATAACTTAGGTTAAATTAAATATTTAATTTAATGTAAATAACAATAATATAAAAAAAATTATATTTAAGATATAAATATACAACTAATAAAAAAAAATTATGAGAATTATCTCTCAAAATATATTTTTAAATATAAAATTTTAATTAAAAATATAAATTGTAAAAAGAATAAATATATAATACAAATATAAAAAATACTATTAAAATTATATTTCATGAAATTTTAACTGATGGAATTCATATTAAGTATAAAATTTAAATTAATAGATTTAATAATCTCTGTCTCAATGTATATAATTATATAATCTAAAAAATATTTATATTCTGTTTTAGTTTGAAGTTATGTTTGAGATTTTATAATTAAAAATACTCGTTTTGTTGTGACAGTAAAAATAAAAAAAAATGATATTAAATAAATCATTTTATTAATTAAAATAATAATATTTGACATTTTTATTTTAACTAATTTTTGACACAATTAAAAAAAAATTATTGAAATCAAGAATGAGAAAACACTTTAATCCTATGATATATTCTTTTAAAATAATATATATCAAACAAATGTATTTATCACATAAAAACATTATGTTAGATAAATGTGTTTAGCATACATAAAAGAAAACACAAAAAAATTATAGAAATAAAAATATTAATGTTCTAAAGTTATAATAAATATTAGTAAAGCAATTTTTTTTGGACATAGATCTTTAATGGAATTCCTATTAAATTATACGTCTTAACAATAAAATATTAATATAAAAAAGACTCTGAAGTGAAGTATATTACCTATTAATTTTTATATATGAAAACTAAATTAAAATTTTATAATAGTAAAAGTGTTTTTTTTTTATTTTAGTTATGTAAAAATGTATTATTAAAATATAAAAAAGAAGACATATAATTTTTTAAAAATTATTTATAAATAATAAAAGTTTTATAATTTAAAAATATTAATTACAGTATTATAATTAGTTCAAATCAAAGTTTAAAATTTTTGACATGAAAAATATTAACTTAAAAATAATAAAATTTTTAATAAGATTTATAAAATAAAAGGTTTATAAGATAACATGACTATCCATTTATTTATATACCATAAATCTATTTTTCTACTCAACTATTTAACATATTAATATAATATTTGCGGTTATGTCTTTAAATTTAATAAAATAATAAATAAATATATATTTTAATTATTCTTTAAACTCAGCTCATAGTTGAATGAAACAATACTTAATATTGTGATCTATACATTATAATTAATTAATTATGACATTATTTATTATTTTACTAAACTTAAAAGGATATACCTATTATTATCCATAATCATTTTTTTTTTCTTTGGAGCAGGTTGGACTATGGATATGTTTTTTTGTCTTTGGGTCAGTTTGGGCTATCGATAAGTTTTTCTCCTTTAGGCCAGGCTTAGGTATAGATATTTCTTTTTGCTTTGGGTTAGGTTAGCCCATGGATAATAATTTTGTTTTGGGCCAGGCCGGTCTCCCTTAGTAAGTCCTCCCCTGCCTCTCTTCTTCCGCTCTGCTGGACACAGTGGGGCTCAGTGCTCTTCGATAGTTGGTGATCCTCTCCAATTTCTTAACGAGCCATGGACTTCAGTTCCCACTACCGGTATGTCTAAACGCTGTCGTTTTGGGGCACAGTTACATATATCTAGTCATGTGATTTTTTGTTTTCTTTCTGAAATTGATTACTGTCGTATTACTGCAGCTGAAGCAAAATGACAACCAATTGATACCGGTTTTGATTTGCTGAATGAGAATGAGGATTGCGAGCTCAAACCTGGTCGAAGTTACTTCTTTACAAGGATTATGTCTTGTTTGGTTGCTTTCGCTGTCGGCGAAAAGTCAGAACTCGCACTCTCTCTTTATTTACGTGAATATTTATTTTTTTTTTTTTCAATTATACAAATTAAGGAACCGGAGCTTTTTAAAGAAAATCGTTTTCAGAATTTAGAAAACATTTGGATTTCTTTTTCGTTGCATGGTACTTGATAGATGCTAGCTTGCAATGCACTTTCAAATTGTTATACATAATAAGATGTTTCTGTGTGCTTGTACGATTTACAAAAACAGTTCCAAGCGCTATCACAGGCAATTGTATTCACAAGTGATTTCTAGGAAACACTACTTTATGTTTGCTTAGGACTATTGGCACGTGTTTAATGGAAAGCTTTATATGGTGTTGGTAATGGTTTTCAATTTATTACTGCGCACTTATAGCCCGTGTCTCAACCTTACACCAAAGTCTGCATCATCAAAATCCGGTTACCTGATGGTGAATGTATAGACTTATGTGGCTGGTTTATGGAATACTTGGTTTGATAGAGACTCGAGTGTTGCACGGATGGTTATAGGGAAAGGTAGTGATGGTTCTTGTTTGCATAAGCTTGTCAAAGTAAAATGACCTCTGCCTAGATTACCCACATTGGTGATTCATCTTGACTGGTTTGTTGCTTCTCCCTTTATCTTCCCCTTCTCTGATTTCATGTTATCCTAAAACTGATTCAATCTGCTTTCATCATATGCTGTTAAAGTTATTTTTTCCCATCATATGGACCAGTATCCATATACTCACTTATATAATTTAGAGTTTTTTTTATTCCTTTTTGGATGTTAGAACAGCTCTGTGAACAAGGATTGATTCAAACCAAATATAGAGACTCACCTCATCCCACTACTTGCAACCAAATGATAGGAAGCATCATCTTCCAAAGCTGCTCAACACCTGTGTATTATGCAGGTGTCTCATTTGACGTTTGTACCGTCTCCAGAGCCTATTTTACAACAAGACAGTGCAGTAATATAACTTTTACAATAGGATGTAGTTCTTTTGGTGCTGTAGGAAGTTGAGCTTGCCCTTTCTATGTTCCTTTTTTGGTGCACTTGTAATAGGAAAGAAAGGCACGACATGGTGATAATAGTTGAGACCACTTTAACAAAACTGCCGACTTCTTAATCTCAAAGATGTTATGACATATAAAATACAATCATGACATTTCTTGGAACAAAATGAAAACGGAACCCCTTGATATATTCTTGATCCCATCTGTCTTTAAATGATCTTAACCTTTAAAATTGCTTCGCTTGGTTAGAAAATTCATAGATTGAAGACCATCAAGATGATTGATTTTGTTCTGCACTGATCGGTAACATGTAATGCTATGCTGTTGGAGCTTGTTGTTCTATTTGTTATCTTAAATTTTCTACTTTATCTTAGCTTAACTGCATGTTTGATACTGTGGTGCAACTAGTGTGAGTTTCAATAAAATGCATATAGGTGGGATATTGGTCTTAAAAGTTACTGGTTGTCTTAATTTGCAGATTTTGTCGGAAGAGATGGACTGTCTCTTGATGTTATAGTGAGTATCGAGTTGAATATTTGTGATACACAACCTAGCTTCCTTGGAGGTGTAAACAATGAATTTATATTTTCTGGAAATCAGATAAACTTGCTTCAAATAATTGTGGTTGGAGAGCTCTGATTGACTCGTGAATTACCAAGTGACTTGTCAAGTGAACATGCTACTTGGATGGTTGCTTTATTTTACAATGAAGAGGTAAATTTGTTCCAAAAATTTGCAACCTTACATGAAATATATCATTATTTATATGCTGCATGCTTATTAAGAGAATAGTCTATTCTTACCCTTTTTTTCTTCTGCAAAACATTTTGGTTAAATGTTGTAAGTAATTGATTTGCTGTTTAAATATTATATGTGCTCATGCTTCAGGGTTATTCTTCATTTATAAACATTGATACCTGATATGATTATTCTCACTGCAAGTTTCTAATCAAAGAAACTATTATGTGTGAGAGCATTACTCAGTTATTCGATTTCCTTTGCTGGTTTGTGTTCCAGAGGCTCATTATGGGGTAGAGGGAGATAGAAGGCAGTTTCTGCTCACTTATGTTATCATTAACTAACATAACATGAGTGGTCCAGGGTCACTAGTTTGTTATTTTGCGAGGAACACAATATCTTTCTAATGTAGGTTGTTAAAATAGACATTCCTTCATGTTCTTGCATTGACTCAAGATGTATTTGGCAATGTTCCAATTGTTAATGTTGAAGGTCTTTGTTATGCAGTTCCCCTAGCTGGATTTACTAAATTAGGAAAGTTCATCTCTAATTTTTATTGGACAGGATGGTTCAGATTCATATCAAGGAGCTGGTGCACCAACTATGTTTCAGGCTATGAGATGCATTGTTGGTTCCCTAGCTCATGAACATGTTGATGAGAATGCTTATGAGCGGGCAATTCACCAATCATTTCTTGCTAAGCTTCTAGGGAACGTTTTGATTATGGCATATTTGGACCTATGATAATTCTTCCATTTTCATTACTGTTGTTCTCTTTGGTTATAAGAAAAAATTATACTTTATTATGAATCAACTTGTTTGCCTTCTCTATTTCTAAAATAAAAGATAGAAGAGTGTCACCTGGATAAGAGTGAATTATAACATGGATATCATGATATGAGGTTCTCAAAAAATTGGATATCCAAAGGTCTGGATTATGATCTACATTTATCCTATTTTACATATCTTTTCTGCAATTTCTTAATCACCAGAGCCACTGATCCTTCTTTCTGAGCTGCCTTCTACTATAGTTTCTGCGGACATGGCCCATGGAGTTCATCCAAATTTCACGGAGAAGCATGAAGAACATCATTGACCAGAAATGCATATGGGTCTTGTGATCAAGCACAGTGCAGACCAGCGCTATGCTGCAAGTGGCTTGACAGCTTTCCTTTTCAAAGAGATAGCAAAAGCCAAATCAGGTAATTAAGATCAGCAGATTGCAAATTAAATTTTCCCTTTGATTGGAAAGAAAATTTTTATAGTGTTACTGGATGGTAGTAGAATATCATCCAGAAATTTAGACACTTGCTTACGGATTGTATGCTCATATTTTCTAGTTTCTAGTTGAATTTTTTAGTGCAGAATGCAAAAACTGCAAAAAATCTCCTTCTGGGCAGGAATTTGTGGTAAGGAATGATATGGGATGCAGATCCACAATAGGGCCCATACTTCCCTTTGGGGTTGGCATTCATACTGTTGATTGCGGCATTGCTCAACCTTCAACTCACGACTATTTAATTAATTTGCAGTTCATGTGGGGTTGGATTAAGTAGGCAAATTCTACATTTTTGTTTATACAAGGGGGTTGGGTCAAATCAACTTTTAGAGTTTTTGTGCTAAATCATAGGGGAACTAATGTCTAATAATTGATGGACTTCTGTGCATCATTTGATGTTTAACACTAGTAACAGCTGAAACTGAAGCTTTTACTTTATATATATTATTTTTTAATCATTCTGTGGTATAGCAAGTAGAGATGTACGGAATTTAGTACAGTGACCTAGTCAATATTGGGCATATTTTAGTGTCTTTTTTGATACACAGGACCTAAAAGTTCAACGATGTGTGATATTGAAATAATCCTATCAATATACAATTTTGGCTGGGTCCATCTTTTTAATAAAGCACTGTGACAAATATAAGGCGGATCACTGTTTCTGTATCTTTTGCTGATTCCAGCTGACTGAACCACTTGGAAGGGTGTTTGTTGTGTTCTTACGATACTGATAAATTTTAGCTCTTAATTTGATATTATTATCTTTGACTTTTCTATATTTCTTGTTTTTAAATTGACTTTTGCATTCTCGATTTGCAGCGTGAGGGAGATTTGTGGGACAGAATATATAGACATTGCTTACAGACATTTAAAGGCTTTTTACCAAACTTTTTCCAACATAGACAGGAAGCTAATTGTTGATTATTAGTAAGTTTTTGACTGTAGTAATTGGAATCTGTAATATTTTTCATGTCTTTGTGTGTGTGTGTGAGAGAGCATTTATTTATTTCTTCATTATACATCTCTATAGTTTAGAAAAACATCATTCTTCCCGAAGATAAAATATTTTTAAAACACGACAATATGGATATTGGCTCTAATGATCATTGCCATTAAATTGAGCAGTCGGAAAAGGTGTAAACAAACAAATTATATCTATTTGATCAAAGGTTTTCTGGACTCAATAGAATTCGAAGAGGAAGTGGTGCTTACTTTCCGGTCTGAGTTATGGTCTGATTTTACCCTTTAGATAGTTTCTGCTTCAGCTCAGATAACAAAATCTGATTCTCCTGATTGAGCTGTTGTGCTTTCCTCCTAAGTTCCTCAATTTCCTGAATTATGTAGCGGTTCTGTAAGTGAAGCTGTGTGTTTAGCTTCTCCGTACTAAATCCGCTCGTCCTTCTCCTGGAATCACATGCAAAGTAGATATTAGAACTCCAAAAAAATAACTAGAGTCTGTATTTTAAAATAAATAGTCATCTTAGGTTTGGAAATAGAGCTAGAAACCTTGAAAGGACTGAACATTAGAATAGCACGCTATAAATACAACAGAAGAGGACTTCCAAATCTATGAAAGACAAACCTTATATCCTCAGTGAAGAGGACTTACGAAAGAACTAAAGAAATAAAAGTAGTTTTGAGGTATAAATAGTGAAAGCAGAAAAAAGTTTTTTGAATGCCAAGGCAAGCATATCAATGCATGGTTTTACTAACAACAATAAACCCCATCTGCAAAGCCCTCTAGTCTGCCTTTATTCAAATCGAATAAGTTGATTATGATGTCGCTTTAACCGTCTTGGGAGTTGAGTATAGAATGGGGGTAACGATTAGACATTTTAAAGATTTAGCCTTTTTTCTGAATTTATTAGAGCATTGCACGGAAAAGCAAGCAATTGAGAAAAGATACATGCTTAGGGATGAGGATTGCAATTGCTTATAGGAATACAGCTGTTGGTAGTATGAGAATGGATATTGATGTTTATTCATATAATGGATAGGTAAAATGATTGTCTGGCAACAATGCAGATGCAACAAGGGATATTTATGAAATTTCACAACTGACATGAATACAATGTCTGTTTCTTAGATCATGTGTTCCAAACTATCGAGTATTCTAGGGAGGGGAGGGGAGCCGATGTATGTCGGGCACAAAAATATTTTAATTTAATATAAAAACTTTACAACTTCAACCTTGTACTCCGTGAACGTTTTTGGACGTTTATAGTGCTTGATTCTTATGACTTTGAAGCATCATTATATTAATACACTTATAAACGCGCTTTCAGCTCTTTGAAATAGCTTCTAATATTGATATCGCTAATCAGAACTAAAAGAGATCTGCTTTTGATTATCTTCAAAGCACGCAGCTATAGACTTATAATTATGACTTCGAGTTCTATAAAAAAACCTCTCATTGTTCTTGTAATCTCTCATTGTTCTTGTAACATGTCATACAACACAAATCAATTTGACCATTTTCTTCTATTTTATAACTAAACAATGATTAGGATTTTCAACGAAGAATTATCCGTACTATCTATTAAAATAGCATATTTTTATCGTGTATTTGGCATCGAGCCTATGACCTATGAAAAAATTATGGTTTTGTTTGATATCAAGACAATCCTATTCACGGGTCAATTTCTTTAATTATTATATGAAGTTGAAAAATTATCTTCTCAAATCTCAAAATGCACCAAGAAGCGCATCAAGGGCGCAGGATTAAAGTTAAGTTGCCAGAGTCAAGCTAGGGGCATACAAATCAGTAAATCATCCAACGAATGAATAACGAAAACAACCAATCGCAATAGCACAAATACCTAGGTCATTTGTTCATAGGACTGTAGATATTAATCAAAAGATCAGTCCAGTTACAGACTAAATCAAATAATTGAATTGTACAGGATGTGGTTTTCTTGTTTATGCATTGGTCTATGAAGCATGCAACGAGCCTCCCTCATCTTGCTCATAGGGAGACGGCCGCAAGCCAGATGCAAACGCCAACTCTCTCACAAAAGACACTGACTAAATTCCTCTTGGCTCCTCAGATGCTGTCAACGGAATGTCCATATTCATAAAACAGAAAAAAACTTTTATCAACAAAAACGGTGACAGAAAAGCTGGAGAATCATACCTTCATTTGAATTCGGTGCATATATAAACCAGCTACCACATTAGATCTATTCGTCATCATCAGAGGCAAAACAGAGATCTCCACTCAATGGACCTGCA
The DNA here is from genome assembly GCA_035221805.1 of Trichilia hirta. Taxonomy (NCBI): domain Eukaryota; kingdom Viridiplantae; phylum Streptophyta; class Magnoliopsida; order Sapindales; family Meliaceae; genus Trichilia; species Trichilia hirta. The sequence goes on from JAWDEX010000009.1 coordinate 8,532,694, forward strand.
GCAGATTAAGCTTCTCATCTTTCATTAAGGACGGAACTCCAAGCAAAACCGAGAACGGTGGAATGGGTTAATGAGTGTTTAATTATAAGAATTCAACTCCAGTCCACCTCGGCTCTCTGTGCCCGCACTCCTGCCAACTGAGATATTCATACAATCGGTATATCAGTGCATCATATTTTCTAGCTAGAGTTCCAGTAGGCAGGGTGCAGGCATGGCCCAAGCCCCTCATTGGGGCTGGGCTAATCCAAAACTTGTGTCAGGTTGCTGTTGAGACTGCACAAGCACAAAGAGCAAATTGACAGTTAAGCAACCACAGATAATATATACATTTATGTGAAGTCAAGCTAAAAAATGAGAAATAAGAAGCATAATTAACTCTGTTTCAGAAAAAAATAAAATAAAATAGCAGTTCTGTGTAGAACATAGCCTTTTCCATTTCTTCTCTCTCTTGTTTTCTTTAAGATTATTTTGTTAGGGTTACAATAGACATCTTCAATAACAATATCCATTAATGTCGCGCTGTTAACTCTTTCTCAAGCCTAAAACATCAAGTGATGGCTACTGAGCTCTGTTGGCCCGAGTCAACTTTAATGTGAGTTAAAGCTAATGCTAAAGAATTGGAGATCACCTATATGCTGAACACCAGCATCATCTTGTAGAAATACCTACATATGGTTCTGCATCTACTGCATAACCTATGTTGCTAACGAAATTCTACGTTTTACAGATAGAGAATTCAAAATCCATCACATTGTGATGCAGACAGTTTGTTAGAGTAGTGATACTCACTAACAGAAAACAGTTTTAACATAAACTAATAGATGACGTAATGAAGCGCAAAGCTAATATGAGATGACCAGAAAATAGTATAACCACAGAACAAATTAGAGACCAAAAATCTAATATACATACTTTATATTTTCTTATGATCATATACTGACAGAGAACTTTTCTGGTTGTTTCCAGAAAAATGATATTTGACCCAAGAGGCATCCAAACAACAAACCCCTTCCAGCTTCTTTACCACTTTAGCTGAAACACTACATGATTCCCCACTCCATCAGACCTTTCACTGCATCGCTCGTGTCATGATAGCCAGCCTAACATGAAATCATGATTCTATATCCTTGTGAAGAGAGTATGATTCTTCTTAAATCTATTCATCCACACTCATCTGCCACAATAGCCAGCCTAACATGAAAACATGATTCTTATTGCTTGTGAAGAGACAGTGTGGTTCTTATTAAATCTATTCCTCTACAAAGGAGAGAGAATAGGTACTGATTCCTTTGCAATAGCATGCATCTCAAAAACTATTTTAAAAAATGCCTTCTACAACATGAAAAAAGTCAAATAGGAGCCGTTTTGTTGAAGCAATAACATTAGAGCCAATAACTTTTAGCATACCTTAGAAAAAGGTTGGTGTACATGTTCTTGAGGATGAATAAAGGGCATTCCAGGACACTGACAAGGATAATGCGCGGAATGCATACATATGGCAGATGTGGAAAGCGCACCAACATTATTTGGATTAAATGGTGGCATCATTGTTTCTGGATGACCATACCTAAGTCCCGCAGGGGATGATGGTGCAGCCCATGGTCCAGGAAGATGTTGAGGAAGCAGGCGAGGTTGTTGTTCAGTAGAAATCTGAGGCCTATGGATAGATCCAAGTTGTGGAAATTCAGTGTTATAGTTCAAAGCAGG
>JAWDEX010000009.1:8537766-8548842 GCA_035221805.1 Trichilia hirta
GCCTATTGTTAGATCCAAGTTGTGGAAATTCAGTGTTATAGTTCAAAGCAGGAGCATACATAGGCTGTATGGTGTATGGTCCACCATTGAACCCAATTCCCAGATCAAATCTTTGCATATACCTGAAAGGGCAAATGAGAATACATAACATAAACATGTATGCCAAAGAAAAGAGATTGTGCAAAAATTCAAAGAAGGCAGTCTAGCATTATATTCTTTTGAAAATATAAAAACATCCTCAATACTCAAAGAATCATTATTGATCACTCTCTTCTATTCTGCACATCAGCCATGCAACCGTCAACTAGTAATTTGTTTTCAAATTGTAACCTTTCATCTAATAGTCATGGCAAAGTGGCCCACTCAAAATATTGACAACAATTACTTAATCAAAGACCAATTAATAAAGAATAATTAAAAAACATAGAAATATGAGCAAACAGTAGAGTACTAAAAATTTCTGCACCGAAAAAGATAGTATATGACATAAAGAACAACTGAGCAAAGCAAAATTAATTATGTCATGCTTCTATGAGTGGACAGTTGCTAATCAATTAGATCTTGGGAACCTACACCTGATTTGTGGAACATATTACATCATTTCAAAAGCTAGATATGCAGTTGGATAAAAGAGGAAACATAAACAGCTGAAGGCATGACACAAAAGGAAAGAGTAAGATTACTGTAGAACAAGAACACAGAAGCCTGAACCAGAGCAAGAAAATAATTAGATATGTCACTATCAACATGTGGATGGATACAACATGCATGAAAATGCAAAGCCTCTCCTTATAATAACAACAATGAATTAATACCAACTTGAATGAGAAAACAGTCATGAGGCCAAGTTTAATAATTATTCATTCAGCTCGAATATAGCTATCATCCCCTCCCAATAGAAAGGAGAAAGTTCAACTGTCACGTATAACCTTGATAACTCTTGCAAAAGATTCAAGCCCAAGCATAAAAAAAAAAAACATCTAAATAAAATAAAAGACCTAACCTGTCATAGCTCCTGTCATAATCAGGGTCCTTCCGGTCAGTTTCATGGTCCCGAAAGATTGCCATTCTATTGTTTGGTTTATACCTACCAACTGGCTCATTCTCTGACCTGTTTCTAGCTGATCTACCACTACCAGTAGATGCATCAATTAGACACCTAGCAGAATTCATATAAGGAACTCCTGGATTAGATTTCTCTTCCATCTTAGACACGGTCAATGGACCATCCTGCAACTTTGGTTCACTTTCTTGTTTCCTACTATCACCACTACTATAGTTGTTAGAATTAAATATCCGTGCACGAGCCCTGTTATATTCTTCTTTCCTTTCCTCCACACTTTTGGAACTATTTGCTTTCATAGAACTTGAATTTGAATTGTTCATAACATGTGATTTCTTTTGTGGTCTTTGTTTAATTGAAACTTTAAGTGTGCCACTGTCATCAGATGGTAAATTTACAGGGATATCTGCCAGGCGAATGACAGGAAGCCTACAATCAGAAGTCTTCCGAACAATGATTCTGGATCCGGAACCATCAGGTAAAGTATTGTCTAACAAAACCATTGACTGCAGTGAGTAATGCTGTGCCACACGATGAGCGGCCAAGCGTAAATACGAAGTAGGCAACTGCTGAAACTCTAATTGCTGCTGAGTTGGATCACGAATGAACTTTTCAACATCTTGTTCCATCCGCAAAACTGACAAAAAAGACATTCAAAACCGCTATTGTTAATACCTGTTTAGGAAAAGCAAAATAACCAACATAGAATATTTGGAGTATATGAAGGCGTTCTAGCTCATAAATTTTGATTACCTGACAAATAAGCCATTCACCATCTGAAAACACTACAAACCTTTCCAACAATTGTATGAATCAAAGTAGTGAAAATTTCAGACAGAATTTTGTAATTTCACGTCCTCACATTTTCATCTAAAGTCCTTGGATTCTAAAATATTTAAATGTCGATCCCCAAGCAACTCGGACAATAACCTCTAAATTTTCCCTAGCCTTCTCTAGCGTAAGTCATTTACACCATTCTCCAAATAAGCCTTCACTCCCCACATGATTCCACGATACAGTTCTGTTATGTAAGAAGAATCTTCCAACATTTATTTTTTCCAGTCACAACATAAATCTTTTTATCTCCTCTTAACTCTCCATAAATTGTACTTCCTGTCCTTTTTAACCCCTTTCCTTTCTGATCTCATTTCGCTATCTTTTCTTTTCAATGACATAGCAAACATTTAAGGAGCTGTGACTGCGCAAGTCATATTCTAAACTTTGCCACAGGAAAAGTTTTCCCACAACGAGTTTATCATCATAGATGTGGCTCATCTTGGCAAGATTTTCTCAAAAATATCCCGTTTTAGTTTTAGTAAATGGCTGTCAATCCTAAGTAAGCCTTGACATTTACTTGAGAACACCTGTGAATTTGAGCAGGGCAGTTCTATATAACATTATTATTCACCGCCAACAGGATCTTTATATCATCCCATCATCCACCTCTCTCATTATATGTTTTCCAGAAAGCTAAAACCTAGTCCATCACACTTGTGTCCAAATTCCAAGTTCAGGGCAATCGCTCATGGGCACACAAATTTTGTCTTCAACACAAAAGCTAACAATAAATTAAGTAAACAGAAATAACAACAAAATCCAAGAAGACAAGAAGACATCCACCATACCATACCACGTATTCAGCGCCATGAGCGGGTCATCTCCAGGAGCACAACAACCATTATTACAGTAAATAAGTAAATATGCGAATTAATTGCAAGGACAAAGCTACAATGAACGTACAATAATTCGTAACCTAGACAGAAAAAACAAAAATGCACAACAATTCGACAATAACTAAATTGTAGTCGAAACCCCTGAAATTAGACTTCTTACTTACAAAATTACAAAGTAACACTAATATGACTTACTGGAAAGTCGTTCGCGCGGGTTTTGGAGAGCTTCGCGAAGGAACTGATCGACCTGATTGACAACATCCTCGGAAGCTTTCTCAAAGGCGTCCGAAGAATCGGAAGCCGAAGCCTCATCCGTGAGCTCTTGCTGTGCCTTGGAATCAAGGCTCGATGAAGAAGAGAGGCCCAATCGGCTCTTGGTGGCGTCCAAATCGGCTACCTCCCATGATTCCGGGGCCCCGAGATCCTCCGCCACAGAGCCCTCCATCAATTGAACGAGAAATTGAGAGTGGTAGAGAATTTAGGGATTTTGATTTGCTAAAGAGAGAACAAGTAGGATAAGAAAGTGGAGAAATCGATCATCAAAGAAAGTGCGAGAACATAAGTGGGAAACAGCATGTTATTTGCGAGATGGAATTCATAGATGCTCGAATTAATAATTATAATCGGCGAAGCAAAGTGACGATCTGAAGAAGAAGAAGAAGAAAAAAAAGAGATACAGGGTTTGACGTTGGTGGAGTACTACGGGAAGGTGGATGGGGAAGATTAGCGTGTATCATAGTGTGACACATGTCGTTCGGGAATACGGTAGTTTGTACCTACTAGGGTTTTGTCTGGTGTGAACATGTTCACCATCATAGAATGTGAAACGACGTGCGATTTAACGTTGACTACGGATCTAACGGTTCAAATCATAAAACAAACTTGTTAAATCATTGATTTTGTAGTCGTTCTTTAACAAGAATCTTCAAAAGCGGTTACACACAATCCTACGCAATCCTTAGCGTACTTTGTTCATGCCACGTGCAATCGGTACTTCTTAACCCGTAATAGCAACATTGCTACTTCTCTCACAGGCATCACACTTTTTCCGTGCCACCAACCTAATTGATTTTCATCCGACCTTCGCCCCCCAGCAAATTACTAGCAGAACTGAAGCGAGAGCTTCTTTCGATTGGAGCCGTGATGAGGGGATTAGGTAGATGGTTGAATAGAGGTTTTCCATATCGACAGCGGCCGAGTGTCTGTAGAAAAAGAAGAGGCGTTTTCTTCGCTTCTTCCAGAACGGTGTCGTATTCGTCGAACCCGATTTCTCAATATTCCACGTTTCCGAAATCGGTTCCTGTATTTTCTTCTTGTTATTATTATGTACAATCCGGAAAATGGAATCATTTTCGAGGTTAGACAGTTGTTGGGGCGCTTACATTGTCTATTTACTGTTTGCTTATTTCAATCACATGTCGGCAAACGCGGCATTTTTATTGCCAATTTTTTTGATGTGCTGTGCTCTTGTGGCAGAATTTTCGCTAAATTTTTTATTCCGCTTTTTAGAATTTTAATTTTAGATTTTATGTAAGTGCTCGAAAGCATATGTTTAGAATTTCTTTGGTAGAAAACGGTTTGGCTCAGTAGTGCCTAAAAATTTACTGTCGAAAAAGCACATTTCAAAATTATTACTTATAGTGTGCTTCTCGAACGCAGAAAGGACTTTGCTTATTCAGGAAGTATTTTATAGAAAAGCTCCTATCAATTATTTCTCTGAAAAAACAGTTCAACTGTTTTGAAGTTTACACACCAGTGTTTTGACTAATTTGGATGATATAAACAGAATCAAAATGTATAGATTCTTTGTATGTATTGTTAGAGTTAAACTGGTGTAAAACAGGTGATGTTGTTAAGATAGGGCATTGTAGGGGTTCCAAGATGGTTATTAATTTGAAAGTGCTATTGCGCAGGGCAAAGGAGTACAATGTTTATACAAACGCAAGTGACACCAAATCCTTCATCTCTTATGTTTTATCCTGGAAAGCCTGTTATGGAAGTTGGTAGTGCCGATTTCCCAAATTCTCGCTCAGCATTGAACTCTCCATTGGCAAAAGCGCTTTATGGGATTGATGGTAAGCTTGCTTATATATCGACATTCTTGCTTATTTATGTACATTTGGTATGCTTAGCATGGGTTTTACATTTTTCAACTATTTGATGGAACTCCACGTGTTTGTGCTGCAAATATTTAGCTTAATATTTTGTTCCTGTTATTGACTAAGATTCATACCTGTTGTTAATAGATACAGCAACTTTTATTCCTTGTCATCCAAGCTCTCTTTGTGTGCCCTAGTGGATGTATAACAGAATTTTGAAACAAAGTGAACTTCATTGATTAATTTTCACTTCAAATAAGCATTCAATTGTAACTATCAGGGGATTATGGAAAAAGTGATAATAGAATTTTAATGATAAGTTCAGGGGTAAAATGAGCCTTACCTGATGTAACAAAGTTAACTATAGTGATGAGTAAAGTGTGCATAACTAAAATACTAAATTCCATAAGGAGGAAGAGAGAGCTGTCCAGATTTGTGTGCATTCGACTTGAAAGTAATTCTAGAAGCTGACATGGAACCATTGATGTATGGATAAATAGTGACTTCCAACAAAACATTATAAATATTTGATGAGCCCAAACATCTAAAGTCAGATTGAGTACTGCTAATTTTACCTATCACTTTTTCTAGTTCTCACATATATGTATGTTTATTATGGTCAGTGAAATTGACATATGTCCAATCTTATCACCGTTGCATTGGTAGTTATTTACTTGAATGGTAAATTAATCAGTAAGGTTAACATTTTTTCCTTTTCAATGCAGGTATTACTAGAGTTTTCTTTGGTTCAGATTTTGTCACTGTGACAAAATCAGATGATGCTTCTTGGGATATCCTCAAGCCTGAAATTTTTGCAGCAATCATGGACTTTTATTCTTCTGGGCAGCCACTGTTTCTAGACTCAGAAGCTGCAGCAGCCAAAGATACTGCTATTCATGAAGTATATTTTCAAACTTACCTAATTGTTCTTTTGTTTTGTTATTGGCAACTTGTTAACTAATGATTAGACTGTTGTTATGCTTTGCTCTTTCAACATTGAGTATTGCTTGAACAGGCGAAGGATTTGAAGATTTATCTACCTAGATCTAAAATTTAAGGTGAAGGGTTTTGTGGTATTGACCAAAAGCCATAGATTTTCACTGACAGTTTCTTTGTCTAATCAAGAACTTTTAAATGTGGTGATGAGTTGATTCTTTCCCTTTGGAAGCAACATACTGATCAAGAGGCCATTATCACCTAAGTCCCATTTTAGCAACAGTGTGTACGTTTATTAATGGAACAGGGAAAGTCATCTACTTTAAGAATCAGAGGAGGTCCAACTGGGCTTGGAAATGAAAGGAATAATTAAAAATATTGTTTCAGACTCGTGTAGCTTATGCATCGCTAAGCCCACCACAATCACTCTTTTGATAGATGATATTCCAACTGAAGCCTGCCACTCGATTCATTTACCACTTAGCAAAGATTCAAGTTTTAAACATTTTCCATTTTTATTGTTGATAGGAGATATAATTTTATGATCTTGTCTATCATATTCATATTTCCTAGAATAGATGGCCATCTATCAAGACAAATACTGTGTTGAAAATTTCACAAACTCTCTTTGAAAGTTAATGTTAGTTTAGTTTCTTATTGGTAGTATTATGGAGATTAGTTATTGGATGACATTCAGCATAGGCAGCTGATCTGCTATGGACTATAATAACCTTCAGATGTGGTTGACTGTCATTTATTCTGAATGAATTTAGTTAATAAGTTCAGATGGATCTTAAGAGAATCAAAGATTTAGAGAACTGTAATTGATATTGGCATTTTAAAAATATTAATAGTTTGCCAATGTTTTCAATTTATTGTGCATCTCTCTTATGTATGACCCACTCATTAATGTTTGTTGATGCAGGATGACTCAGAAACTGTTGCAATGATTAAGGAACTGTTGGAGACTCGTATCCGACCAGCCGTGCAAGATGATGGTGGGGACATCGAATACAGGGGATTTAACCCGTAGGTGTTCCTTCATTTGTTCATTTGAACAAATTAACTTTATGTGATTTATTTCACCTTTGCTATTTAGCACAAATTGAAACTTATGTTCTCTGCTTTCCGTAGAGAAAATGGAATGGTCAAATTGAGAATGCAAGGAGCATGTAGTGGTTGCCCGAGTTCATCTGTCACATTGAAATCTGGCATTGAGAATATGCTGATGCACTATGTTTCTGAGGTAACATGTAACAACTGTCAATTTGGATCGCTGATTTGGTGCATTTGTTATCAGTTTTAGAATTTCTGAAGTTGATTTTGGAAAAGTTCAAGCCTTGACTTGTCAATATAGGCCATGAGAGCCATTTACTGGCGCTGATACAACCCAAAAGTGTATGGGTTCCGAAGGCTGTGTAGAGTTTTGGATATTTTCAAATATTTGCTTGGTTGAGATTCTCTTCATTTTAAAGTCTTGGATTTTAGCTTGGGACTCCTCGTCTTTGGTTTTGTTGACCTTAAGTCCCCTCACTTCTTGTACATTTCACCCCAGTCAAATATATATTAAATATTTGCTCGGTTGAGATTCTCTTCATCTTAAAGTCTTGGATTTTAGCTTGGGACTCCTCGTCTTTGGTTTTGTTGACCTTTAGTCCCCTCACTTCTTGTCCATTTCACCCCAGTCAAATATATATTAAATATTTGCTCGGTTGAGATTCTCTTCATTTTAAAGTCTTGGATTTTAGCTTGGGACTCCTCGTCTTTGGTTTTGTTGACCTTTAGTACCCTCACTTCTTGTACATTTCACCCCTAGTCTAATCTATATTTCGTCTTCCACTTCTTATTCTTACTTCTTGGTATGTATGCCTTGTCTCCATTGGCAGCCAACATTTTTGCTCAGCAAACGATTCCTATATCTCAAGTTGTGGCTGCAAGCTGGTGATTTGTTGGTTGAAATGCTAATTAAATTGCATTCTTTGCTTCTCTTATTTCTTTGGGAATTTTTTTTTGTGTACACAGGTCAAGGGTGTGGAACAAGAATTAGATACTGAAGACGAGGATGCCACATTAGCTGGGCAGATGGAGTAGTTGACTTTCTATTTCTTTTTCCTGGTATGGGATACATAGTTGGGTGAGAAAGAGCGTCTTGTATGGCTTTCTGTATAGGATCAAATACTGTTTGTGCCCAAGTGACTTTGTTTCACATGCGGGAAAGATGGCTGGCTTATTTATATTTTCTTTTATACTCTAAAATATTAGTCTTTTATACTCTAAAATATTATAGTCGTATAATAATTTAAATAAAATATTTAAATTATTTTTATTTAATTTTTAGAAACAAATATAAAATAAAATATTTCTTAATTTAAATTATAAAATAAAAACTGTTTTATCGGCCTTGGCTCATACAGGTTTTAAAATAACTGAAGGCATAAGATTTTTCTTACCAGATATAGCCAAGCCAAGCCAAGAAGAGCCTCGAGCTGAAGGGAGATGGTGTGTGGTATTGAAGGGCACCTTAAATATTAAAGTCCAAAAATTAAGAATAATTTATTGTAACTCAAATTCTACTGGTTTTGTATGCTTATTATCGTACTATGAGTTGGCTTATAAAATATATAAACTTAAAATGATAAGATAAGGAAATTAATAATGGGAAATTCTCTTAAATGTAGCAATTATATTTTACATTATATGTAGTATTATTTTTCTTAAAAAAATAAAAATTATGAAAATATTAAAATTATATATGTAAGTACATGTTCATAATATTTGTACAAATGGAAGATATGTACAAATAAAATGTCAAAATCAACAGTTAAATACTATGTTTTAGATATGTTTTATCATACTCAACATATAATAGTTTGTAGGCATGATATTACTCTATTTGCTAAAATTATAATTATCATTAAAAATAAAAAAAGTTATAAAATGATATTGGAATTCTTTTTAAAATAAACGCCGAAATTTTTTATAATTTCGGCGTTTATTTTTTAAATACAAAATTTTTTATTTTAAATACGGGTTTTATAATTACCTTTTAAAAAATTTGACAAATAGTCTCTTTGAAAATATTATTTTTTTATAAGCATTATTTAAATAAGAAATTAAGAAATATAATAATTGGTCAAATTTTCAATTCAAAATAAAGACAATTTTTTTATTGCTCCTTTGAAATGAAAAATTTCTGGATGATAAAATGAACTTGGCAATTCTGTCTTAAGAATGAAGAGAAATAAAACAATACAAATATTCAAAATTGAAAATAATTGAAAATTACTGAAACAAAAAGGGGAAAAAATCAGCAAAAACTGCATCCTCAAGCAGGCAAGAATAGCAGAAGCGCCATCCAAAATAATATCATAGCAAGCGGATTAGATTATGAAGAATGCCTATAAGCTAATACTTTCGCTCTACCACGAGTAAAATCTTAAAGAAACAGCTTTGGAAACTCCCTTTCTCGGCCATCTCCCATCTCCATATCTCCAAAGCTCCCAGTAAAACCTTACAAAACCTACCTCCAAACTTCATTTACAAGCTCAAAATTTTCCATTTCACGGCATAATAAGAGTTGCTTAACTAGTTTTCTATCTTCTTTATCCTCATCTTCTCGCATATCAATACCATCGGCAAGAACAAGGGCCGCATCAATAAGTCTCTCTTCCACTAAGACTGAAATTGCCATTGGATGCTTATCATGGAGGAACCTCCGCAGGAGCTTAATACTAAGCAGGAAATCGTTGATGACTATGCCAAGACTCTGGAGACAGTTTTAGGCAGGTGGATTTCGGTTAAATGTAACCTGTTACTGTGTGTTTCTTGGTTTTGGATTCAGAATTTTATGTTTTTTCTTTTTTTTTTTTTTTTTTTCCAGTGACAAGGATGCTCAAATGTGTATATATAATGCCTCTTATGATACCCATTTCGGGTTTTGTTGTGATATGGATAAAGAAACTTCTCGTGAGCTTGGTCGTATGTGTTTTCTTCTCTCTATCATCTCTTTTATTTGGTTTTATAGTTAATAAGTTTCGGTAGTTACCATAGTTTGCATGTGGAAAGGCATTGCCTTTTAAATTCCGTTTTGAAATGGGTTCTTTTGTTTTTCCATTTGAAGTGTCAATTGAGATATTTTTTCCACTACTTATAGAACTATTAGTCATGAGTTATCTATGTTTCTATCTGACAAATTTTGAATTCTTTCAATTTTGCTGTCTGAACTACGAAAGGCAATTGATATTTCAAAATAGTTTTGAACGCCTGGTTTTGATTTGGCATGTATATATGTGGCGTGGGTTTGCCCAAAGTGTTGTCTATGAGGTCTGACCCAGATTACAACTGGGCGCAAAAGAATTATAGTTCAAATAAATAGTTGAGTGATTGGCAGAATTCACAAATTGGAAGTACACTACTGTTTCCTGAATGGACTACCAAACACTGGCTTGTTTGAATGTACAAGCCAGGGGTTGGTGTTGTTACAAAAGCTCAAATGGTTGATTACTATGCTCAAATACTAACCAAGGTTTTTGGAAAGTAAGTGTATATAGTTAATCTTTAAACTTTTATGAGTCATTATCATTGCTTCTCTTCTTTGCATGCAGAAGCTAATCTATTTATTTCATGCAGCAAGCAGGATGCACAAATGTGTATATATCATGTTTCCTGGCAATCTAACTTTGGGTTCTGCTGTGAACACGATGAGGAATGTGCACAGGAACTTTTTGGTGAGCATATGTTCTTTGCTCTATAACCTGCAATATTATATAGATATATGCTAAAGCTTAAGCACTATGTTCCTTGTAATGCAGGTGTACCTGGTGTGCTTTCTGTCCTGCCAGATGAAAATTTTGGTTCTGAGAATAAGAATTATGGATAATCTTTTTGTTATATAATGTCTATCTGATATTGCAATCCTTCATGCATATATTCCTTTCCCTGGTTTCTACCAGCTTAAACTTTTCTTCTCAGCATAGATTTTATTTTATGACTGGATGCTTTATTGACATTGTACTGTAGAAGGGTATTCTTGTATGGCTGCACAATGCAATTTTTTATACACATTCAAGTGTCATCATTCATCATTGATTAATTGCTGTAATTGCTTTGAAGCAATTATAGTCTATTGATCAGAGAGTTTAGGAATAATGCAATTTATCTCCAAGTGTTATTCTCCAAAAGTAATTTAGATTCTTGCACAGAACATCTAAAATTGAGACTTTCATGAGTTAAGCTGGTCTTTCAAGGCAGGATTCTGCTTGGGACAGCAGTATGATCAGCCATATAACCACATGGAAGAAGGTAG
>JAWDEX010000009.1:8550445-8595917 GCA_035221805.1 Trichilia hirta
AGATAAGCCCTTTACCATCCGAAAACACTATAAACCATTCCAACAACTGTATGAATCAAAGTAGTAAGATTTCAGACAGAATTTTGTGATATCACATCCTCAAATTGTCATCTAAGGTCCTCAGATTCCAAAATACTTAAGTAAATCCCCAGGTAACACAGATAGTAACCTCTATATTTCCCCTAACCTTCCTAGTTTAACTCATTACAACATTCTCCGAATAAGCCTTTGCTCTCCACAGGACTCCACGATACAGTTCCATTATGGACAAATCATCTTCCCAACATTAATTTGTTTCCAATCACGACATTAATCTTTTTATCCCTTCTCAATTCTCTATAGGTCATACTTCCTATCTTCTTTTCCCTTTCCTCTCCAATCTCATTTTGCTATCTACACTAGTTATAAGCAGCACCAGAAGCACTGGATATTTGTCATAATCTTTTCTTTTTCTAATAGAGCAAACATTTTAGGAGCTGTGACTGATGAACGTCACTTTCTAAACTTTGCAGCAGGAAAAATGCCCCATTACAACTTTATCGTCGTCATATATCATTACCACACTAATTTCTCATACCCTGAACTCTCTTAGCAAGATTTTTTCACACTCATGGCACAAACACTCTTTGTCTTCAAGACAAAAGCTAACAAATAAATTAAATGAACAGCAATAGAACCAAAATCCAAGAAGACAAGAAGACATCCGCCATACATAACGTACATTACAGCCATAACACATATTCAGCGCCAGTAGTATGCCATCTCCAGAAGCATGACAACAATTATGACAGTTAACAAATACGCAAATTAATTACAAGGTCAAAGCTACAATGAACGGACAATAATTCATACACCTAGACAGAAAAGCCGAAAATACAACAATTCAACAAAAAATTAATTGTAGTAAAAAATCTTAAAATTAAGCTTCTTAATAACAGTATTATACAGGGATAATAATATGACTTACTGGAAAGTCGTTCGCGCGGGTTTTGGAGAGCTTCTTGAAGGAACTGATCGACCTGACTGACAACATCCTCGGAAGCTTTCTCAATGGCGGCCGAAGAACCGGAACCAGAACCCGAAATCACATCCGTGAGCTCCTGCTGTAACTTGGAATCAAGGCTTGCTGAAGAAGAGAGGCCCAATCGGCTCATGGTGGCGTCCAAATCGGCTACCTCCCATGACTCCGGGGCTCCGATATCCTCCGCCATAGAGCCTTCCATCACTTGAACGAGAAATCAACAGCAATAGAGAATTTAGGGTTTTTGATTTGGGAAAAAGAAAACAGTACGACGTGAAAGAGGAGAAATTGGTCATCAAATAAAGTAAGAGAATAGAAGCGGGAAACGACGCGTTGTTTTGGATATGGAATTCATTGCTTTGAACCAGTTAATTGCGGAAGGAAAGTGGACGATCTAAAGAGGAAGAAAGCGAGATAGGGTTTGATGATGGTGTACTACTGCGGCAAGGGGGGTGGGGAGGCTAAGCGTGTGTAATATTATGACACGTGTCGTTCAGTAGTACGGGTGTCTTGGACCTTTCGGGATTTATCTGGTGTGAACACACGTTCACAGTCATACAATGTGAAACGACGTCTGATTTAATGTTAGCTATGGATATAATGGCTCAAGTCATTAAACAAACTTGTTAAATTATTAATTTTGTAAATTTTATCATTCAATAACGTTTTGAAGCTGTAGCTCAAATTTATATTATGGCGTGGTGGATATTTATTAACAATAGCAATATAAAAATTATATATTGTTGAGGGAGAAAAATCACCATTATTAATTGATAAATTTAAATTTTTGACTAATGATAAAAAAAAATTTAATTAAAAATTCTTATTAAAATATTACTATAAAATTATTTTTAATCAATGAAGATAAATAGTCATCGTCTATATTGCTTCTCTAGCACGTATATTTTTTGTCACACGATTAAATATTAAATTTAATTTAAATTTTATACTTATGATTAAAGTCTTAATAATGTCACTGATCTTAACCCAATAATCAAGAATATTATATACTTTTTTTAAGATAAAATTTTTATTAATGCTCAAAAATATTTTGAAAAAAAAGTTCTAAAATTTTTTTTTTCAAGCCAAAAAACTCTATTTCTCATATATTTTTAATAATTATAGACAAGCAATATTAAAAGTAGAAGTATGATAGCAAAAAAATGTGAACCATTGTAAGCTTATCTCTTATCACTGTTTGCACGGTATAATTATCTACCAAGCACCCCCTTCCATGCAAGTTATCCAAATAATGAATACACAATTTAATGATTACTTGACACCTTACTGCATACACTAAGCTCTTGCAACAAGTCATACATCACCTTATTTTCTATAAACTTATACAAAGAAGCTTATAGAATTCAGTAGTCACTCTTTAAAAAGGAAATTGAGTCTAATGAGAAGGGATTAGCCTTCATTCTTCTTGATAACCGCTCTTCATCATTTGCTTCACCTTTCATCCCACCTATATCTGATTGTTAATTCAAAAAATGACTCTTTTGGCTCAATTTCTTCTGTTTTTTTTTTTTTTTTTCTATTTATTATCTTCTTAACGTCTATTGATTTAGACATCAATTTTTTTTATGAGAAACTAACATTACTCTAAACTTTATTTTATTTGCAGATTTCTAGAAATAGAAAATTATTTAACTTTTGTTGTGTAGTGTTCAAAATCACCTTAAGCATGATTTAACCAATACAGTGGCGGTCCAATTTTATTCATTATCGTATATATTAAATGTTGATGTAAGAGTGTGAATTCTATTAATTATTCACAATTTTACCTTAAAAGCATAATAAAAAGTATTATAATAACTTATATATTAAAATCCAGTTTGACATATTGGATTGAATAATATAATATGTATAAAATTGAATTATAATAAATTATATTTAATATTATTTATGTTTATGAAGTAAAATTAAATTAACAGTGATGTTAAGAATAAAAATATATAATTTTGTAATAATATTTTATTTAATTTATTAAATTTAAAAAGTTTATGTTATATAAACTCTTGATATTAATAGCACATCATAATAATTTAATTCAATACAATAATAATGTGTATTGATGATTTATTATTATTGAAATAAAATAAAAAATCACTGTCTCTATCCGAGCCTTGAAAAATTACAATCCTATTAACTATAGAAAGTGCTAAATACCAAAAATATTGAGACGAACGCTTACACCAACTATTTAAGTTTGACTCGACTTTTGGATCACTAAATTGTTGCTATTTCATGCTACATATTGACACCACCACCAATATAAAAGTATTAGTTTACGGTCTCTAGAGTTTACCTCGCTTTGGTACTTTTTTATCTTAAAAATGGGATAGATGAAATGGGTTAATACTAACAAATCAAAGCACTGTAAAAAGTCACATTATATTTAAAGTTATACTTTGTATAAAATACCTTTTACGTAATCATTATACTAGTCTATACTTTTATGCTCTAACTTTTATGCTCTAATTGCAGTGTGTTTTATCTTCAACTCTAAAACGCAATCTACTAACAAATTAATTTCTTATTCTCTAATAATCACACATATAAAGACTAGAGAAAATCATCGTTGACCCCTATAAATTGGGGATTATTTCACCAGAAAAGGGATTAGACCCTCTCTCCACTTCGTCATATTAGTATTCTTAAAATATGCATACATTAGTGTTTTTTTTTTTTTTTTTTTTTGCTAAATTCTTGTCTAATTTAAGGATCACAATTTATACGTCGAAAAATTGAATTTATTCCTAACTTTTTCACTTGTGATTTTAAGTAAAAGAAGTATTGTGCATGAGAAATTTATCGACCTAAGACAAGATTCTTGACTACCACAGGTAAAAAACTAAATTTGTATGGTATTTAAAATTTTGCTCTCTAAAATTTTTTCAATTATTAATAATTATATAATTTAATCCTAAGTTTTATCCCTTAAATCAAAATTTATTGTAGCTAAAATGCTATAAGTATTATCATAACAAAGTGTGTCTGTGATTATAAGATAAGGTGGTTGGTAATTTAATTATATTGATATAATTTTATAATAATTGTTACATGCAAAGTTGAATATGATAATTCTAGTGCATTCAAAAGCACCGACTGAACCTTAAATTTATTATTCTCTTTTAATATAATAAAAATGAAAATGAGATATTATTAAAAATAAAACCAATCTATATCCTATAATAGTGTTTAGACAAAACCTCAGCGAGCAAATTGTTATTGCCCCGTTTGATTCAATAATTTAATTTCATGATTTTAAGATGAATCGGAAATTAGAGACCTAAATTATAAAATAATTAAAAGCTTAAAATTTATTTAATTTCTGGGATTAAGATCGGTAGTTTGATAAAATTTTAGAAGTCTATGATCAAGGGTGCTTAAGAATCTTCACACGCTATTTTCCACCATCCAACTCAAACCCTTAGGGTACTTTGTCCATGCAATCGGTACTTCCCTCTAAACCTGTAATTACCACGTGGCAACTTCTCTCCTAAGCATCACACCTTTTCCGTGCCGCCGATCTAATTGATCTTCATCCGAACATCGCCCTCCAGCAAATTACAAGCAAAACTGAAGAGAGCTTCTCTCGATTGGAGCCGTGATGAGGGGATGGGAAGATGGTTGAATAAAGGTTTTTCATATCGACAGAGGCCTAATGGCTGCAGAAAATGCAGTGGTGTTTTCTTCGCTTCTTCAAGAAAGGTGTCGTATTTGTCAAACCCGATTACTTCTGAATATTCCACGTTTCCGAAATCTGTTCCTGTTTCTTCTACTTCTTACATACATTCCGGAAAATGGAATCATTTCCAAGGTTAGACAGTTGTTGCGGTGCTTTTATTGTCTATTTATTGTTTGTCTATGGCAATCAGGCCTTGTTTCTTTCTTTCCTTCTTTTTCTTTTTTTTTTTCCTTGAGGTATTTTTTTTCCTAATATACTTTAAATGTATCTATTTGGAGACTTTTCCAATTCTCTTCTTATTCAATTAAAATAGTTTACTTTGCTTAAGTGCTTATAAATGATCACATGTTGAGAATTGCTTTTGTAGAAAGTGGTTTTGCTCAAATGTACTTTCGACAAAACACCTATAAATTACTTTCGAAAAAGCACATTTCAAAAAAATTATAGTGTGATTCTCCAACACAGAAAGTACTTTACTCCAGGAAGTATTTATAGAAAATATCCCATCAATTGTTTCTCTTGAAAAAACAGTCCAATTGTTTTGAAGTTTACACACCAGTGCATTTAACTAATTCGGATGATATAAACATCATTCAGGAGACTTTAAAATAAATGGTTTCTTTGTATGCTTTGTTAAACTGGATTTAAAACAGATGATGTTGTTAAGGTACGGGCATTATAAGTGTTTGAAAATGGTTATTAATTTGACATCGCTATTGCACAGGGCAAAGGAGAACAATGTTTATACAAACACAAGCGACACCAATCCTTCATCTCTTATGTCTTAACCTGGAAAGCCTGTTATGGAAGTTGGTAGTGCAGATTTCCCGAATGCTCGCTACACATTGAACGCTCCATTGGCAAAAGCACTTTACGGGATTGATGGTGAGCTTGCTTATTTAAGTACATTTTGGTATGTTTAGCATTAGTATTACATTTTTCAACTATTTGATGGAACTCCACGTGTTTGTGCCCAAACTTTTAGCTTGAAATTTTTTCCTGTTGTCAAATATCCATACCCTTTGTTAACAGATACAGCAACTTTTATTCCTTGTCATCTAACCTCCATTTCTTTTTATATGCTATATTGGATGTAGAACAGAATTTTGAAACAAAGGAAACTTCATTGATTAATTTTCACTTCAAATAATCATTAATTGTAACTACCATGGGATTATGGAGAAAGCGATAATAGAAATTTGATGATAAGTTTAGGGAGTAAAATGAGCCTTACCTGGTAATGAATAAAGACTGCATAACTAAAATAATAAATTACATAAAGAGGAAGAGAGATAGTTGTTCAGATTTGTGTGCATTTGACTTGGAGCTATTCTAGCATCTAACAAGGAACCATCAGATAAAGCGCTACTTTGAACGAAATACATAGTAAACAGTTAATCAGCCCAAACTTCTAAAATCAGATTGAGTTCTGCTAATTTTATCTATCACTTTTTTCTAGTTTTCAGATATATTTATATTTATTGTGGCCAGTGAAATTCATATTTATCCAGTCTTATCACCATTACAGTTGGTAGTTATTTACTTGAATGGTAAATTAATAAGGTTAACCGTTTTTTTTTCTTTTCAGTGCAGGCATTACTAGAGTTTTCTTTGGTTCAGATTTTGTCACTGTGACAAAATCAGACGATGCTTCTTGGGATATCGTCAAGCCTGAAATTTTTGCTGCAATCATGGACTTTTATTCTTCTGGGCAGCCACTGTTTCTAGATTTGGAAGCTTCAGCGGCCAAAGATACTGCTATTCATGAAGTATATTTTCAAACTTACCTAATTGCCTTTTTATACTGTTATCGGCAACTTGTTAACTAAATGATTACATTGTTTTATGCTTTGCTCTTTCAATTTATTGAGGATTTATTGAACAGTTGAAGTGTTTGAGAATATATCTGCCTAGATCTAAAATTTAAGATGAAGTGTTTTGTGGTATTGACCAAAAGCCATAGATTTTGCTGACCGTTTCTTTGTCTAATCAAGAATTTGTAAATGTGGTTATAAGTTGAGTTGATTCTTTGCCTTGTGGAAGCAACTAATCAAGATTCCATTGTCACCTATGACCCATTTTAGCAAGGACCCGACCATATTTTTTCTACTTTAAAAGAGAAAGCATGGTGTGTATTTTTTAAATGGAAGAGGAAAAGCCAGCTACTTTAAGAATCAGAGGAGCTCCTAAGGAACTTCAATCGAGCTTGGAAATAAAAGCAATAATGAAAAATATCGCTTCAGACTCACTTGTGTAACTTATGCCTCACCAGGCACACTGCTACCTGTCTTTTGATGGATGATATTCCAGGTGAAGCCTTCCTTAAATACCACCTCACTCATTCACCACCTAGCAAAGATTCAAGTTTTAAATGTTGTCCATTTTTATCCTAGATAGGATTTATAAGTTTATGATCTTTTGAATCGTACTGAAAATGCATATTTCCTGGAATAGATGGGTATATCAACACAAATGCTGTGTTGACAATTTCATGAACCATCTTTGAAAGGTTAATATTAGTTTCAGTTTCTTATTGGTATTTTGCCAAAACGTTATGGAGGTTAGTAATCAGATGAGATTCGGGGATTGAGATGTTTTTGATGTGGGTGACTGTCATGTCTTCTGAATGAATTGAGTTAATAAGTTCAGAGAGAGCTTAATCGAACCAAAGAGTTGGAGAACTGTAATTGATCTTGGCATTTTTGAAATATTAATCATTTGTCAATGTTTTCAATTTGATTGTGCATCTCTCTTATACATGAACTATGTATTGGCATTTTTAAAATATTAATCATTTGTCCATGTTTTCAATTTGATTGTGCATCTCTCTTATATATGACCTATTTGTTAATGTTTGATGATGCAGGATGACTCAGAAATTGTTGCAATGATTAAGGAACTGCTGGAGACTCGTATTCGACCAGCTGTCCAAGATGATGGTGGGGACATTAAATAGAGGGGATTTGATCAGTAGGTGTTCCTTCATATGTTCAATATTATTGTTCATCATTTCAGAATTAACTTTATGTGATTTGTTTTGGTTTTGTAATTTAGTACAAATTGAAACTTACATTGTTTGCTTTCCCTAGAGAAAATGGAATTGTCAAATTGAGAATGCAAGAAGCATGTAGCTGGTGCCCAAGTTCATCTATCACATTGAAATCTGGCATTGAGAATATGCTGATGCACTATGTTCCTGAGGTAACATGTAACAACTGTTAATTTGGATCATTGATTTGGTGCATTTATTATCAGTCTTAGAATCTCTGTTGTTGATTTTGGAAAATTTTGAGCCTTGACCTGTTAATATAGGCCATGAGAGCCATATGCCTGCACCGTATGATGTAAAAGGGTCTGGGTTCCGAAGGCTGTGTACAGTCTCAGGTTTGTCAAAATATTTGCTTAGTTGAGATACTATTCATTGTAAAGTTTTGTGCATTTTACCTTGGGAATTCACATCTTTGGTTTTATGGACATTTAATCCTGTCACTTCTTGTACATATCTCTCCTAGTTAAATATATATTTCATCTTCAATAGCTTAGCAAAAACAAAACTAGCGGTGCCACCTATATAAATGCTTTTCCGTCATCTTCTAGGTCTCTCAACAAGAATTTATGTAATTGTTGGTTTTTTGGGTTTGAGTTTCAAAGATTATGTCCTTATTTCTTGGTATGTTTGCCTTGTATTCATTGGTAGCTTATATTTTTGCTCAATAAATGAATTCCTATTGTTGAGGGTTTTCCTGAGCTCAGTCTTCCCGGCCCCAACAACCACCGCAAGGGGTCAACTCAGCCTCATGCCCGTTGCTAGAAATATCGAGGCAACCTCAAATCATGTCAGTCAAAAACGGGAGACCTAGAGGGGAAATCTGAACACTTTCCCCAAGGTCTGACAAATGTTCCATCACATTTAAAACCTGGGACACCATGCTCTATAAGCTGCAGGCATTTATTACGCCATCTTACTTCAGCAAGCGATGATGATAAAGTGACTTGTCAGCCGGTCATATTAGCCGCAATTTCTCTAGTCAAGTTCCAGTTCTTTGATTCTACACGTGCAGGGGACATTATAAATATTAGTTCCGCACTAAAAAGAAGGAAGGATTGGGTGAAAAAAGGAGCATACTTAAAAAAAGAGAGATTTGTCAAACCATTCTCCCGCTGTACACTCCCATGCCCGACAACTCAGGTCGGTAAACACTGCAAATATACTATCTCCTGTTTTCTTTCATGCTTTATGAGTTTTTGATCAAACATTAACTTAGGCATCAGAGTTTACACTCGCCTTTATCCCTAGCCGCTTTATTTTTGTTTTAGGTAGTACCTATTAAAGTTTCGTCGAGGCGAGATATCGTCCCACCCGGAGGATCAAATGGAAACAATGATAGAATCTGTGTGATTTACTAAGTTTTTCGTTCTGAAAGAATTCAAGCATCAGCAATTAGCATCGTCTGTGGGAAATAAACTAAAAATCTTCCTAGAAAACTTTGCAGGATATTCCTCGTGTGAATGGTTAAACATAACCGCAATTATTTCTCTAGAAAAATTCAGACGGAGAGGGATGAGGCCCCTGTCCATCTTGCTGATAAGGAAAATGCTAGATTCCTCTAATAAAAATGAAGTTCAGGGTTATATTGCTGTGTGATCGGTAAGGAGGACAACTGCCAGAACGAAAGGTGTGGATCATAGCAACTAGAGGTAGAGCCAAGAGAGCGTAGAAATAAGCAAGGAGAGGATGTCCAGCAAATACGTGCGTTGAAAAGAGGAATCGGCAGTTGAAAAAGGAGGCTTTAGGACTGAGGATGTTACTTAAGGAGTAGCGCGGTGAAGGGAGACATCGACCATTACCAGGAGCCTCGAAGGCGGTGGCTAGCCATCCACTGTCAGAAAGGGACCCAAAGGCCCAATGTCTTACCACTGCTACTGATAAAAGGAAAGCCCAGATCACCAACTTGTAGCAAGAAAAAGGGAAAGTTGATCAAATGTTGACCTCAGTGTAGACAATCATAGTGAACTGTTAAATACCCATTGTAGCCCCAAGATAAGCACGAGTATTAGCACCAAGCTGAGGCGCACTACGATGGACTTGAGATCACAGCTCAATGAGATCAAGTCCAAGGATCATAACGCTCGTCCTGTTGAACCACAGGTCTTGGAGGCTTGCGTTAAGAAGGTACTGGAAAAAATTGGGGTTGGAATGAAGTAGGTTCTGATTTGGAGCCTCAGTAAACACTCTGTGAGGCAGGAAGAAACAGCGATTCTCCATTTACCAAGGATATTCTGGAATTAACCATTCCTAGAAAATTCAAAATGCCTTATATCATGCCTTATAACGGCAAAACCGATCCTACATTGCATTTGAATATATTAAGGGAGATGATGACCATCCAAGGACTAAGTGAGCCTCTGATGTGCGATTGTTCCCATTAACTTTAGAAGGACAAATCAGGACTGACAATTGAGCTAAAATTTTATGGAGTTTTGAGGCATCATCCAGGCAATTCGCAGCGCGACCTCACTTTTATTGTTGTGACGAGGCTCTAATGAAAGTCTTCAAAATTTTGTCTCTAGGTACCACGAAGAAGTCATCGAGTTGGGGACTTTTCATCACTCGCTTGCCCTAGAAGGTTTACGTAGAGGGTTTTGCATGGAAAAAGGATGGTATGCCATTAATAAGCGGTCAGTTATCACCTACGAGACTGTACGAAGAGAGTAATTTGATGATATAAATATAGAAGATCAGGTATCCTTAAGAAAGAGAGAAGAGAGGATGAGCCACCCCTAGCTTTACGAAGGGGCGCTTTTCACGAGGATGAAAGTGGAAAACCAAAAATGGCAAAATGTGAGGAGAGAAGACGAGAGCGACAGGTATTCCCGATGCGACAAAGAGAAGATGATTGTCAAGAGGCTGGCCCCGAATAAAGAACCTCAGAGACTGGCGCATTTGCGAAAAAGGGGTTTTACATGCCTGAATGTCTCATTTTCACAGGCTTTACGATGCATAAGGGATAACGGACTATACGTGGCGGATCTAATCCCAATAAAGTCAGAAAGAGCAAAGATCACTAATGATAGATTCTGTGAATACCATGGATGTTATGGGCATAGCTTGAATGATTACTTTCACTTAAGGAAACAGATTGATCTCCTGATGAAGAACCACTACTTAGACCATTTGATAGCCAATCCCAGTAGGTCATCTCTTGATCCTTTTAATGCGATTAAAAAACACAGAATCATGGTAATATTTGGCGGACCCACCTTGGCAAAAAACTCAAACCGATCTTGGAAGAACTACTCTAGATATTCGCTATCGAGTTCTAACAATGACTTTCACGTTATGAATGTCCAGGAAAGAAAAAGGTTTAGGATCGCATCGGTTCCCATCATGTTTACTGATGTGGATGAAGAAGAAGTGCATTATCCTCATGATGATGCCTTGGTAGTGACTATGAGTGTAGGAAGAAAGGAAGTCGACAGGATACTCATTGGGGTGGGGAGTTTGGTCGATATCATTTTTAAAGATACGTTGGATGCTCTGGGCATTGAGGATTTGAAGTTAAGAAATTTTGAGTTCGCATTGCACTACTTCGGGGAGTCATGTATCACGCCCCAGGGAGTGGTGTCTTTGTCGGTGACCATGGGAGAAAAATTTCATCAAAAAACCACCATGATTAAATTTTAGGTGGTGGATTTGCAATGCCCTACTCTATTATCTTTGGTCGACCTTTCCTTCAAGTCGTTGAGGCTGTAGAAAGCATACATTATCTGAGCTGAAATTTCGTGTTGGTGATGAGATCGGCATTGGTCGAAGAAGTCAAAGGGAAGCACGTTTGTATTTTGCGACTTCTTCTAGACCTATCCATTGCCTTCTAAGGGACCACAGGATCAAAAAATTCTAAGGGGAGAATTGGGTGAAAAAAGGAGGAGCATAATTTGGAAAAGGAGAGATTTGCCATACTATTTTTTCGCTGATACACTCTCGTGCTCGACAACTCAGGTCAGTAAACACTGCAGACATATTATCTCCTGTTTTCTATACTCTATGAGTTTTTGACCAAACACTAATTTAGACAGCGGAGTTTATACATTCACGAGCTGACTTTATTCCTAGCCGCTTTATTTCTGTTTCGGGTAGTACTTATCAAAGCTTCATTTATCTCACCCAAAAAATCAAATGGTAATAATAATAAAATTTATGTAATATACTAAATTTTTTGCTCCGGATAATTCAAGGATCTATATTTATATTCCAAGATGGGGCTGCAAGCCGGTGATTTGTTGGGTGAAATGCTAATTTTGTTGGATGCTAATGAAATTCAACCCTTTGCATTTCTTATTTGTTTGGGAATTTTCTGTGTATACAGGTCAAGGGTGTGGAACAAGAATTGGATGCTGAAGATGAGGCTGCCACGTTAGCTGGCCGGATGGAGTAGTTTATTTTCTATTTCTTTTTCCTGGTATAGGATACATAGATCAATGATTGGGTGAGAAAGAGTTTCTGGTGTGCCTTTCTGTATACGAGCAAATACTGTATGTGAGCTAGTGACGCTGTTTAGAATTACTGTAATTATGCTGTTCCCGTAAGCTAATTGCAAAGAATTTGCATGCAGAGATGTAGCGTCGGTATACCACCGGGGAAGGACAGCTGGCTTATCTATAATTATTTCTCGTAGTATGACGCGTAGCTTTTAAATTTTTGAATCTGGACCTTGATACTATTGCATTTTTTATTTAATTTTGAAATTTAATGACAAAAATGTTTGACGAAAGCCTATTCCTTATTCTGAGTTTGTGATAATAGAATATAGATCCTCAATTTTTTTTTTTTCTAATTTTCATCGTATGGTTGTGGTTCTGTGTACACCACATTACCAAATGCTTGACGTCAACCAATGACTTGCACCCTGTGTCCATGTTGGACGGTGGTTCTGATTTCTAGTTTTCATTAGCCTCAGCGGCTTGAAATGCATGCATGCTTTCCATCAATTCCTCCAATCAATAAAGAAGGGATTTCGTAATTTAGTTAAGTACATAATTTCAATATAATTTTAAATAACAGCTCTTTCCATTGTAGTTTATTTTTTTTATTTGTTATTAACCTAAATATCTAGGACTTGGCTACTATACATTGGCGCATGGCTGTGCCATGCACCAGCCAAACGTACTTGTTGGATTGTGTAGTAAAATCCAACGGTCAATGTTCACTGCAAATTAAAAAAAATGAAAGAAACTGGTGACCGGCTGAATCCGTTTCTACTTCTTTTTCAATTACAAAGTTCTCTTTTATTTCTCAGAAAAGATGAAACAAAACAGACCTTACGAGAACAGACTTAATTAATCCCTTCAAATTTATTGCTAAATAAAAACAAACAAACAAACAAACTAGTAGCATAATTTTGACTAGTACGAAAAAGAAGGAAAAAAAAGTCTGTCATTGCAATACTGAAATAAAACTCAAATTCCTCTCTAACATCTTTTGTCAAAGAGAATCAATATGTATACTGCTCTTCTTGTCTCCGAGTACGTGAACCAACTTTGATTTGTTTTTATATTTATTTCTTCTAAGCAAAACGTGGGTATTGAGTATCAAATTTGAATGTAAGAAATATTTGTCACATTTTCGGATTTGATTTGGGGAGTTTTAGGGTTCGTTTTTTGCGTTATTTTGCCAGGAAAGGGCCATCACAATTGAATTTTTCCAAACGAAAAGAGGTGCATCAACTTGGCTTGATCTAGATAAGGCTTTTCATTCGCTCTTCTCATAAACCACAAGCTTAATAGAGACGACAAGAAATGGTGAGTCTGAACCCCTCTAAACTTTCTCACTCCTTTTTTGTAATGCTCATACATTTTGCCTTTAAATCTTTAGTTAGGTTAAGATTATACGAGGATTGTATTTAGTGTTTCTAGTTATGGTTCAGGTTCGCCAGTTTTTCGTCATTTATCGTTCTATTTTTCAGCCAAACATTCACGTTTTTCTCTCTTGAGTGGTTGCACTATACTTTTGTGAGAAATACTGAATTTGAAAGAGGCATAGTGTTACTGGTGTGAATTAGTGTTTCTAGTATGCTGATCATCTAATCTGTACCAATCCGCTAAGAAATATTTGTAGAGAATATTTAATTATTAAAAAATTAATTTATTTTATTAGTATAATTAGAATATTTAGCTGGTATTTTCTTTTCTTTTCTTTTTTTTTTTTTTCAATTTTCTTTTGTTGTTATTCAATGTTGGTAAAGAGAAGGTGAAGGTGATGGGAAGAATCAATAGAGTCAAAGCCAAAGAAAATGCAATTTTTTTTTTCCCTCTTTTGCTTTGTAAGTGAAAATGTAAGATTAATTTTACTTGCCCGTCTCTTTGGTATGGGATTTGAATAATTATGTCAAATCTTGCCATGAAGAAAATAGCAGGAGTTGCAATTGCTGAAACTGCAAGATTTCGGAAACTTATTCCTTTTAAACTCTGGTTTCTAATCCTACAAGGGATTTGGTTGGTACTGGTCGGTTTCCTGTCTTCAAAAATATTTCTTTGCATTTGCCTTCGATCAGTTCTGCAAATAAATATTTTTATATACTTTTAATTGAAAAATTGACAGTTTTTTTTTAATATGCGATTACATGCTGAATTAAGAACTCAATAGTTTGTAAATTCATATGAAAATAATATTTATGTAATAAGTTTGATTGTTGCATATGTAATAAAAGATAATTTCGGAATCAAATTATTCACAATTGCCAATAGCAAAAACATGTTACAATCCTATTAGACTGTTTTTGACCTTCAAATTTACCAGTTTAGCACCTTTGTGTGTAAGTATAGATTATTTGAGGACGAGCCATTAATAGGCAAATTTTAATGTTGATTAAATAAAATGCAAATGCAGGTCATTTTTAGTCACTAAGAGTTTTCTATAGTCGAACAAACCTACAACATAATTTTTACAACCATTAATGCAGCACTTAAAACTTATTACATTTAAAATTAATGTAAACTTAGAATTTAGACCGTGAAATTAAAATATTGTAACACTAGTCTTAAAACCTTATAATATAAATGTTAAAACTTTACAAAATAAGTATGAATGCAAACTTAGAACTTGAAATATAAACTTTGAAGCCGTCAATACCAAATACAAATTTTGAATTAAGTATAAACTTAAAACCCAGAATGTGAAATTGAAACGTTATAATATAGATCTTAAAATTAAAAAATATGAGTGTTAAAACTTTACAAAATGGCCATGAAGGCAAGCTTAAAACTTTTAACCTAAACTTTAAAATTACCAATGCAAAACTTGAAACGCACTACAGAAAATTTTGAAAAGAATGTAAACTTATGACTTAGAATATGAAATGCAAGTTTGGAAATTTTATAAAATAGGTATGAATGTAAACTTAAAACTTTTAGTGTAAATATTAATATATTATATTTATGATGGCAATGTGAAAGAAGAGTAATGCAAAATTTGAAATAGAATAAAATATTATTTTTTATATTATATTATATTAGGTGGTCATCGAACCGGTTGCTCCCAGTTATTTTTCCCGTATCGACGCCACTTGGCGAACAAAATAGAATTTGCAAAACAAATTCCATTTTCCTAGATTCAATAAATTTCAATATCAAAATAATTATGTCAACAGTATGTAAAAATATTGAAAATCATTATTTCAGCTTTAAATGACAAAATTATCCCTACCTATTTCTTTTGTCTACTGCTGCATTTGAATTTGACAGCAAACTCTTTTGTGACTTTTGATAGTGATGGTAATTTACTTATTAGAAAGGATGAATTGAACTGTCCCAATTACTCGGTTTGTGGATTTTAATTTTTCCATAGAGTTGGAATCATTCGTTTTCCTTCAACAAAATTTTGACCAAAATTAATATCTTTCATCAATTCAGAAAACAACATAGTGGGAATCAAATTATTGGATAAGTTTATAATAACTAAGCTTAGGAAGTAGATCTAAGATTTTTCTTTTGTAATTTTAATATCCATTTTATTTAAATTAATTAAGATAAGTTTTATGGTCATGGTATAAAAAGAAAAATTTAGAGTTTGACTTGCAACCCCATTTTAAATTTAAGTGTAGAGATGGAAATAAATTAATACATAACATTTAAACTTAGAAAAATATTTAAAATAAATAAATTACTATAAATTAATTCAAATTCAAATTCAATAAACAAACAAGGAGGATTTGAATCTTTTGACCTCAAATTACGACAAGGAAATAAATACCACCAAATCAAATAGATTATGTGTAATATATTTTAGTTTCATTTGTTTTTGTTTTATTTAAAAACAAAATAAAAAAATATTAATAAAATAAAATTTTAACAGAATTTATAATTTTTTATACTAATATTTAATATTTTAAAAAATTTATCTCACATTATACGTGATTTAAAAATAATTTTATACCAAACAAAGTCTTAATTATTTTAATCAGAACTATTTATTTAATAAAAATGAAAAGAATAATGTATTATTGTTAATACGTTCTTTTCTAATTCTGTAGTAGTAGATGGAAAGTCACATCATACTTAAATTCAAAGAAACATACAAATCCATACATATATATATATATACCTGCATGAATTGACTTTGTTTGAATATTGTTGATGATGTGAGTTATGACTATAAAAACAAATACAGTTGAGCTTCTTCCTGGGTATTTATTTCAACGGTGTACAAATGCAAACACATAATTAACTGAAATCTAATCCACATGCATGAGATGAGAATGAGATAAATCAACTGCTCCTAATATAAACAAAACCAACCAATAACAATGCATCGATCCTCATCAGTAATCATCATAATAATGCAATGGTGAAGTGTACAATTTCATGAGCTTTTGCCTGAGTCATCTCAATACCTTAAAGAAAGTGATTCCAAAATTAGTGTAACACGAGCAGTACATTTCAAAACACGCGTCCGACGAATGCCGACGCGCAATTATATCCCCCTGCACAGAACAACACACGAACTCCCGCTTTTTTTCCAATATATATATATATATATCAACGTGAAAAAGCGGAAGAGAGCAGAATCTTAAATTATTACAAAACATATCTCAACCATCAGTCAAAAAAAGGCAGCAAAACTAATTTGACAACAGCACCGCCAGTTTATCTCTAGTTTCTATTCTTTCCTCTTTAATTGGTCTCTGTTTCGTTACTTCATGATCAAAACGACCATGGCGTTGAGAAATTCTGGGTTCTGGGAGCTGAGGCCGCTGCTGCATTTGTTGTTGCCGCTTTGTGTTCACTGGATTGCAGAGGAGATGACGGTTTCGGTTCTTGTTGATGTCGTGACGAATGCTTTGTGTCCTGGAGAGTCTACTTGTTCTGAGGCGGTTTATATAAGTGGTCTTCAACAAACGGTGAGAAATAGAATGGTTCTTGTTTAGTTGATTTCCTCGTTCGTATCTTTATCCACTCTTTTTGTCCTTTCGTTTGTTTGTTCGGGGAGAGAAAACGGACGGAAGTGGAAATGATTGTATTAGGGATAGCCGAGTTTTACGCTTTTGGTTTGTAAGATTTGGAATTTGAGATTTTTTTCTGGAAAAAAAATGTAGGAAGATTTCTTACTCCCGTGCCCTGACATTGATAGACCTGTCCAACCTCTTTTTTCGCGAAGTGAGTTTGAGGGTTTCTTGTTCTTGTTCTACTTTCCCGGGTTTTCTTGGAAAGCAAGGGGAGTTGATCGTGATGGTTTTATGATCTTTTTTGCCTTCATAATTCTGGAGATGATCATGTTTTTTTTATATATTTGATACTAAATCAAAATGAGTCGGGAAAGTTTTGGATTCTAATTTCTGCTAATTGAGGAAGCAAAATTTTGTGTTCATAAATTTTCTTTTCCCCTCTTTGTCATCCAGTTGTTCGTTTTTACAAGACACTGCCTGCATTAATCGTATTTCTGGAGCCAAAATTTAGGTAGAATCTTTAAGAGCATACCTAGTAGTGAATGCTTCCATTTCTTTATGCTAATACGTGAGCTAGATAATTATGTTAATTTTTAATATATGTGCTTAATCTATCAGTGTCAACTTTTATTTTACTTTCAAATGTTGAATAAATGAGAATTGCTTGGAAGCAACTCTGAAAAGGACCCATAAACTTAAATTATTGTTGTTCAAGTTTCCTTGAGGGAGCCAACATTGAGAATGTGGCAGGTAATTGGCAATGCATTAAAGAAAAGAGTGTGCTTGGCCCAATTACTATTAAGTTAATGATGTTAACTTCCATAGTGGAATCTGTAGTTTGCGTGATTGTTTTTAAATATATGTTCTAGTAGCTTCGTGAAGCTTACAAATCTAATAAACAGATTATGCATATTCAGAATAGAAACTTCTTCAAAATGACTTGCTTGAATCATTCGTTAACATCTTTTATTTGCGCAATTTTCTATATACCAAGAAAACTAGATTGAGTCTGAACTGCAAGACTTGTACACTAAATTTTGCGTTTTGGATGCTCTAAATTATCCTTCTTATGCCATTCAACGGCACTGAGAAGCGAAGAATTTCTAATTTTTGCTGGAAGTTCATTGGAGTTGTAATTCCTCAAATTATGCCCAGAAAAGAATGTGGGTAACTGTGTTGGGATTGGTGCTGAAGTGGAGTTATGTTCACATGCTGTAGTATTTGAGAGAATACTGGCTCCTTGGAAGTGAAGCATACAATTTATGTCTGAGTTCCAATAATGCCAAATACTTTTTGTGTGCTAAAAATCTTTTATTGCAACTTGTTTTTCAGTTGCTAGAACTTAAGCTTTTATTTATGATATACTAAAGAATGGGACTCATCGTAAGTAGTTGGATTTTACAGTTAAGTGCGCATATTAAGTTATAAAATGTGAGGCAGGAAACTATTAACACATGAATGGAAGGAAGATTTTATAGCAATGGAAAAATGAAAAGATAATAAAGTGGTTTGAG
Organism: Trichilia hirta; assembly: GCA_035221805.1. Lineage (NCBI taxonomy): Eukaryota > Viridiplantae > Streptophyta > Magnoliopsida > Sapindales > Meliaceae > Trichilia > Trichilia hirta. Next base: position 8,569,115 of record JAWDEX010000009.1, read on the forward strand.
GTCCTTAATTATTTTCAACCAATTTTTTATCATGTTAATTCCATTATTAACTTTCATTCATAGTTGATTGAAGAAAACAAGTTGGTTCTCTATTATATCCGTGACGGTCACTGGGACTGTTGAAGCATTGGCCCTCATGCTGATTCATTTGGTTTTATGGTTATTATTTTATCAGTATCTATTTGGAGTGCTTATAAATCACTTTGTCCTGTTACCTTGAGATGATAATGGACAATCAGCTATGCTGTGGGAATTCAAGAACTACCCAGACCCATTGGGTGATTTGGGTAGTTCAATGAGATAGTTTATGTAAAAATGCAACAAACACTAGTATAAGTGAGCACCTTTTATTGTTTGTTCAATGCCCCCAAAGAAAAGAGAATGATTAGAAGATAGCGTTTCAATGAATGAAGAGAAAAAAAGTTAATAACCTGTATGTTGCGATAGATAATCATGTTCACAACTTTGAATGACTTGCATCAAATTAATGATGAGGATGAACTGTGATTATGTATTCCTGTCTAATTTTATTTTAAAAAACAATGCTTAGACTTTCTTCTGTTTGTAGGTTGTTGGAATTTTCAAGATGGTGGTACTTCCACTTCTAGGCCAGCTTGCAGATGAGCATGGGCGTAAACCACTGCTCCTTCTTACTGTCTCCACCACTATTGTCCCTTTCTGTAGGTTCTAATAGAATATTTTTCATGAGTCATTAATACGTACCTGATAACTTGATAATATGCAAATAAAAATGAAAAGCATGCCACCAGGTGCCTTTTTTTTCCCATTTTCCTCATTTTTCGGGGACGCGTGCAGGGTATATGTCCAATGTTGGAAACCAGTTATGCCCATGGTTTGGTACATAAACAAAATAGAATATACTGACTTATATGATGGTTTTCACTAAGTTTTTGCCTGAAACTGAAAATTATTTTTCTCATTTTTGGATCAATTGTCAATCCTGTTGTTTTGCCAAACTCAACCTAATTATGAAGTATAGGAATGGTGGCTTAGATTGTCTATGATGAGTTATCAGCTAATCCATAGGTTGCAGTGAAGTAATGGTACGATCAAGATTGTCCTGTATATTTATGGTTTTTTCTTTGTTGACTTTGTCCTCTTGCAGCTTTACTTGTTCTTAATCAGTCCAAAGAATTTGTGTATGCCTACTATGTGCTTCGAACAATATCATATATAATAAGCCAAGGGAGTATTTTCTGCATTGCTGTTGCTTACGCAGTAAGGGTTATTCCTCATAAATACTTTCTCAGTATTCATGGACAGAATGTTGTGTATTCACATTTTCCTTTCCTCTGTCAGGCAGATGTTGTCAATGACAGCAAAAGGGCTGCAGCGTTTAGCTGGATTACTGGCCTCTTTTCTGCTTCACATGTCATAGGAAATGTATTGGCACGTTTCCTTCCTGAGAAGTATATTTTCCTGGTATGTTGGTGCAGTAAATTTGGTATTAGGCCCCCACACTCGTGTTCTATTGTCTCTCTTTTTCTAATCTAATTCAATGTTGATTCTATTTCAGGTTTCAATAGTTCTCTTGATCTTTGTTCCTGTTTATATGCATTTCTTTCTGGTTGAGACAGTTGAACCGGCTCCAAGGAAAGACCAAGAATCATCTTGCTTCACCAAGGTAGTTAAGGTTCTTGAAAAACGGTACAAATCAATGCGAGATGCTGCCTTAATAATTGTTAGCAGGTAATCATAATTTTGTGTACTAGATAGTACTTGGAGGCATATCATTTCTTGAGTTTTTGAGTAGCATGACTTTTTAATTTCAGTCTTAGGAAAAGGTGGTTTTTTTTTTTTTTTCAAAACTCCTAAGATGCTTACAGTTCTTTTTAAACATTTTGGCTAATGTGCTCCACTCTTTTCTTCCTTTTCAGCCCGACACTCGGGGGCATTTCCTTTGTTTCCTTCTTCTATGAATTGGGAATGTCTGGCATCACTGCTGTCTTATTCGTAAGTTCCCTATTGTGATTACAATACTAACCTGATTATCCATATTACCATAATCAATTTAGTAGTCAACTACTGTGAAACACTTTATAGATCAAGGTAATCAATTTGACATTTACTGATTTTGTATGGCACGTAACAGGAAGGACAGGAGAGTATACCTTTGCAGTAAAAGTTTTAAGCCATTTAACTAAAACACAGCTTAACTTTCACATTTTGAAAAAATTATTGTAGCCTGAGCTGTAAAATTCTTTTGTACGCGTACCTGTTGGGATGTGGAAGCCAGCAGCAATGACTTGTAGCCTTGATTACTAGACTTTTTGGAAATTGAGAGAGTCCAGAATAATTATTTTTCTTTTCTTTCTGTTGCCACTTTAAGAAATATTTTAGAGTACATATCAACCATCATGCTTATAGTAGTTTCTGGCTAATATAATGAATTATAGTATTCACGCAATAGCAAGTTTTATGCTGATATAAAAGAGAAAATTTGAGTTGATATAAGCAGACCTTGCAAGGATGTTTATATGAAAGATTTTAGGGTGTGTTTTTATGTGCATAAGGCACTTTGCATCTACAATTGGAGAAATGTGATGCGCTGAACTAGCAAAGAAATGTGAAACTAAAAGTTTCCTTAATATAAGAGTTTGGATTCATCCTCTAGTAGCAGCTTTAGTTCTATCTGTATCATGCATATATGATGCAACCCATTTCAATGTTTAATAGGGGTTTCCTTAAACTCATCAACTTCCCCTTTTCTTTTTTTTAATATTCAACTTAGAAATTTTGACTTACTAACTGTTATTTTATTACTTCTACAGTTTTATCTGAAGGCAGTTTTTGGCTTCAGCAAGAATCAATTTTCAGAAATTCAAATGTTGGTGGGAGTAGGTTCAATTGTATCACAGGTATGAATCTACTGGAATAATTTTATTGTGTTTTTACTTTATAAAAACCTTCGTTTTGAATCTTCTAAATTAAGAAACAAACAAGTTGTATTCCATTTTCGATTACATATTTGTGTCTTTATAAATTTGCCTGCCTAAGGTACGGTTTGAACTGTGCCTTTATACTAGATTTTGGTGCTTCCTCTGCTCAATCCATTTGTTGGTGAGAAAGTGATCCTGTGTATAGCGTTGCTTGCATCAATAGCTTATGTAAGTTGCCCCACTCTCTGACCAGTAAGAAAAAAACAAGTTAACAAGAAAAAGGAAAAAGAAATCATATGATTTACTTTTCTATGCAGGCATTGTTCTATGGCTTGGCATGGGCACCATGGGTACGTATACTTATATTTCATTGATGAGTAATCCTTCATTCTCTCCTTAACAAGATTTAGGATTGTAATTAAAATGATTTCGGGAATTGTCTAGGTGATACAGAACTTGGTAGTTTTGATTTAAGTTGCTTGCTCAGCGTTATCCCCAGGGTACCAATTTTATCCATTTCAACGTTGTGTGGAATATCCTCTGCGATAAGAAAGTTCTAAACTAAAACAACCTGCTCACATTTCTCATTAATTATTTTTATTTTCGTATTATCTTGGAGTAGGGTATTTAGTCACATGCCCATCATGTTTCAGCAAATTGAGCAAATCAAATGTTTAACTCTGTCATCAAAATTATTATGAAATTCCACAGAAATTTCACTAACAAATCATTCCAAAATCAGGTTCCTTACATGAGTGCCTCATTTGGTGTAATTTACGTCCTTGTGAAACCTTCTGTAAGTCAAATTACTGTCAATTCTCTGTTTTCATTTCTACAATTGTAAAAACGGTATGAATTGTAAATCAATTCACTGAATTGAGTTTTAATGGTCATCTTTACTGCCAATTTCTGAATGTGCAGACGTATGCCATCATTTCAAAAGCAACAGGCCAAACCAGTCAGGTTAGCAAAATTATCTACTCCTGTGCGTCACTGAGTTTAACTAATGCTGATAAAATCACAATTCTGCACTCTGTTATTAAATGTCTCTTCAACTATTATTTCATAGAACTCCACTTTTACTGCTTGTGGAAATTGGTTTCTCATTTCTCTAGTTTCATAGTTCTGAAGAGCCTGCTTCAGTTTACTTCTCAGGAGTTTAACAACCTTTGAAACTTGATAAATAGCGTAAAATTTTTCCTGATTCATTCAAAATAATGAAGCTAAACTAAAAGAGAAATCAAAAATTTTCGAACTCATTCAAAATTATAAAGCTAAATTCAAAATGGACTTAATTGGAGGCGATTTGTATTTGATATAGACTTTATAAAGTTATACTTCACAATTTGTCTTGGTAGAAAAGTTGTCTTAATGATGTGCTGAAATTATCAAGGCCTCAACTGTAAAGTGAATCTTCCACAATTTTTATTCTTGTTCGTATATAATATCCTAATTCTTTCCATTTTCTTGTATGTTATGTTTATTCCAGGGAAAGGCACAAGGTTTTATTGCTGGTGTGCAATCAATAGCAAGTTTGTTATCGCCAATTGCAATGAGTCCATTGACTTGTAAGCTTCAGTTCTCTCATTAATTGTTTGTTTCCAAGTTAAGTACACTTCAATTCATGTTGCTTATTTCTGAAATTTATATATCAGCATGGTTCCTATCAGTGGATGCCCCCTTCAACTGCAAAGGTTTTAGTATCGTTGTTGCATCGATTTGCATGGTAACTATGACCCCTTCTCTTTATCACTCTGTTTCTCCTTGTTAATTAACAATGAACATTTTTACTTTCTTAGGTGATCTCTTTGTGCTTCGCTTGCATGCTCAAAACAAATGAAGAAAACTTGAGCAATGACAAAAGGGAAGATATTGAAGCACCACTTTTAAATGATAGTTAACATAGATCACCCTTGGTCTAGGAGTTTGTAAAGAGCCACAAGTTTGTAAATATTCATCTTTTTTAATCAGTCGAAGATTGTAATATATGAATTCAGAAAACTGTTTTGGCGGCGTAGGCACACATTTTAGAATTCCTAAACGCATAAGATTCTTTTTACCAGATATAGCCAAGCCAAGAGCCTCGAGGTGAAGGGAGTTGGGGTAGCATTGAACGATATCTCAAATACTAAAGGCTTAAAATGATGTATAGAATAGTGGTTTTGAATACTATGAGTTGGTTTATAAGATGTATAGACTTAAAATGATAATAAATATTCATATCAATTTTAATTTTAAATTATATGGAAGAAATTTAGGAAGATAAGGAAATTAAAATTGAAAGATTCTCTTAAGTAGGTTGGCAATTATAGAGCTTAGGTACAGCCGACTATACCATCCCCCTCTTTAACCTTCTTTTTGTTATAAATTTTAAAAATTTTAATTGCGTTTCTCTATATTTTTGGTAATTTTTTTATCTTACATGCAATATTATTTTTTTTAAAAAAAATTTAAAATTATGAAAATATTAAAATTAGATATATAAGAACATGTTCGAAATAATTGCACAAAAGAAAGATATCAAAATCAACATGTAAATACTATATTTAAAACTATAATTTGTAGGTATGATATTGCTCTACTTAATAAAATTATAATTATAATTAAAAAAAATAATAGAACTATGTTTTGAAAAAAAATTATGAAAAGATAATTGGAATTTTTTTAAAAAATACATATGCCAACCTTTTATTTTAAACACGAGTTTTATAATTCTCTTTTAAAAAAAAAATGGCAAATGTTCTCTTTGAAAAAATAATTTTCTCTAAGCATTATTTTGAAAAATAAATTCAGAAAAATATAATAATTGGTTAAATTTTTAGTTCAAAATAGAGATAATTATTTGTTACTCTTTCAGGTTGATAAATATCCGCAAATAAGCTTGGCAATTCTGTGTAAAGCATAAAAGGGAAATATAATTATAAAAGCATTCCAAATAGAAAATAATTGAAAATTATAGAACCAAAAAAGACAAAAATTCTGCAAATAGGCTTCAGAAGCGAGAATTGCAGAAACGCAGCCCACAAAAATATCTACGCAAGTAGATTAGATTATGAAGAATTACAATAAGCTATGACTTTTGCTCTGTTATGACTGAAACCTTAAAGAAACAGCCATGGAAACTCTCTCTTTCTCAGCCATCTCCATATCTCCAAAACTCTCAGTAAAACCGCACAAACCCCACCTCCAAACTTCATTTACAAGCTCAAAATTTTCCATTTCACGGAATAATAAGAGTTGCTTAACTAATTTCGAATCTTCTTTATCATCATCTTCTTGCATATCAATACCATCGGCAAGAACAAGAGCCGCATCAACAAGTTTATCTTCCACTAAGACTGAAAATTGCCATTGGATGGTTATCATGGAGAAACCTCCACTGGAGCTTAATGCTAAACAGGAAATCGATGATTACTATGCCCAGACTCTGGAGACAGTTTTGGGCAGGTGGGTTTGGGTTAAATGTTATCTGTTATTGTGTGTTTCTTGGTTTTTGATACAGAATTTTATGTTGTTTGTGTTTTTTTTTCCTTTTTCAGTGAAAAGGATGCTCAAATGTGTATATATAATGCTTCTTATGATACCCATTTCGGGTTTTGTTGTGATATCGATGAAGGAACTTCTCGTGAGCTTGCTCGTATGTGTTTTCTTCTCTCTATAATCTCTGTTATTCGGTTTTGTAGTTTATAAATTTCGGTAGTTACCATAGCTTGCGTGTGGAAAGGCAATGCCTTTCAAATTCGGTTTACTTAACCTTGAAATGGGTTCTTGCGTTTTTCCATTTGAAGTGTCAATTGAGATGTTTTTTCCGCTAATTATAGAACCATTAGTCATCAGTTATCTATGTTTCTAACTGTCAAATTTTCAACTCTTGAAGTTTTGCAGTCTGACTATGAAAGACAATTGATATTTCAGAATAGTTTGGAATTTCTGGTTTTGATTTTGCATGTATATATGTGGCGTAGGTTTGCCAGGCGTCTTGTCTGTAAAGCCTGACCCAGATTACAATTCTGCACAAAAAGACTATAGTTCATATATTCAGTTGACTGATGGGCAGAATTCACAATTCGGAAGTAAACTACTGTTTCCTGAAGGGACTACCAAACACTGGCTTGTGCAAATGGACAAGCCAGGGGTTGGTGTTGTTACAAAAGCTCAGATGGTTGATTACTATGCTCAAATACTGACCAAGGTTTTGGGAAAGTAAGTGTATACGGTTAAGCTTTAAACTGTCATTAATCATTCTCTTTGCTTCACTTCTTTCCATGCTGAAGCTAAACTATTTATTTTATGCAGCGAGAAGGATGCGCAAATGTGTATGTATCATGTTTCCTGGCAATCTAACTTTGGGTTCTGCTGTGAACTTGATGAGGAATGTGCACGGGAACTTGCTGGTAAGTGTTGCTCTTTGCTCTACAACCTGCATTTTTATATAGATATATGCTAAAGCTGAAGCACAACTGCTTCCTTGTAACGCAGGTGTGCCTGGTGTGCTTTCTGTCCAGCCAGATGAAAATTTTGGTTCAGAAAATAAGAATTATGGAGGTATGCCCTTTCGTTAACTTGGATAAACTTTTTGTTATATAATGTCTATCTGACATTGCAATCCTTCATGCATATATTCATTTCCTTGTTTTCCAGCAGTTTAAACTTCTCTTCTGGGCATAAATTTTATTTTATGATTGTGATGCTTTATTGACATTCTAATGTGCAAGGATATTGTTGTATGGCTGCAAAATGCTGTTTTATACACATTTAAGTGTTATTATTCATGATAGATTGATTAATTGCTTTGAAACAACGATCCCTCATGGATCAGAGAGTTAGGAATAATGCAATTTCTCTCTGAGAGGTATTCTCCACAAGTAATTTAGATTCTTGCACAGAACATCTAAAAATGAGGCTTTCATGAGTTACGCTGTCTTTTAAGGAGGTATTCTCCTCGTGACAGCAGCATGATCAGTCATAATAACCATATAGAAGCAGGGAGTCAAGAGTATACTGGCAGGGAGGTTGTATTTGTTGGCTTGGTCACCTGATTTATGGGGTTTCACAAGAATTTTTAATAATGTGGAGAATAAAATTTTGATGGGACTATTGGATAACAGGTGCAATTCTTGATATTATCGTAATATATTGCGAATCTGTTTGCAAACAATCTTCAATTGCATAGGGTTTCAAAATACCCCTTCCTTACAGTTATGGAAGGCGAGCATTTAGCCATTCTATAACCAAAATGACGTCAAAATCCCAGATGTACTAAGGCATCAAATTGGCTTCCAGTTGTTACCCGCCCATTAAACTAGCAAATTCTCTTTACACCCAACAAACAAGGAGGCTTTTTTGGGCATAGCTGCTACCAAACTACAATCTAGAGGATTTATTTCCGTTGAAACACTCTGCAAAAGCACAGGAGACAAAATTTGATGACTTTGGACTTTATCATAAGTTGGACATATTAAGTATAGACATTGCCTAAAATCACAGATTGAGGAGTCTAAGTATCCTGCTGGATCAGGTGCTGGGGAGAGGTGGGGATTAAGAATCTGGGATTTGCTAGCTTCAGCATTGTTACGTGTTCTACTGCTTCAAACTTGTGATCTTCTCTTAATTTCTCTCTCTTCTGCCATTTGAGGGACCAAGCTTTGCATTGTGGTGCTCCCCAAACTAAGAATTGCATATGTTCTAATATGACATGCATATCAAAGAAAAGAAGCACCTAAAGCCTAGTGGGATATCATCCACATTTCCACATTGAATGTGCATACTATTGCCCAATAGGAGTCCTTAAAATTCAATGTCAAGTCCTGTGATCTTAATCCTTTTAAACTACTACCTTTGGATCGGTGAATTTAACTTTGCTTTGGTTCTGTACCATGATTGCCTCTACTGCTGTCTTCTGCACTAGCATCTCTGCCTCCTCTCTAGGGTAGTCTATTACTGTGGTTGTAGCAACGATACCACTATCAGCTTCTGCAGCTCTGGGTATCTGTCGTACTCTGCTCAGTGCTTCATGAAATCCTGATCTAAAAAATTGTACTCTGTCTAACTCACTGACAGATCTTGCCTTGATGACTGCCGGTGAAATTTTGTCATTTGTCATTCTTAACAGCAAACAGTGCATGAGCCAAATATGGACAACTCTAAATGTCTGCTCACCGAGTGTCTGGATCTCAAAATAACAAATCCTGAGGATAGCATATTTAGTTACCTAGATTATTTTCCTTGACTCACATCGCAAGCTCACTTGGAAGAGTATTAACTCATTAAAGATCTTGGGTATGGCCTGTCTTTGTGGTGTCAGAATCAGTTGAAATCACATGGGTAAGTTTTAGTTTTCATAGTTTTTATTAATCAAGAAGTAGAGAGAGATATGTATATCACTAGAAGCAGGAGAGATGGTTGTGGCTTGGTTGGGAACTCGGGTGAAAATGGATGGAATGATACTTTACATGACTGACAGAAAAATAAGGTGAAAATTTTAAATTTCTCTGCAAATGCTTATTTCATATTCATCAAAGCTTTATCTAATGAGTCAAATGGAGGTTTTATTGTTACATAATAACTCACTCACGTCATGTTTGAAAACAATTTTTCTGAGTGTTCAGTCCTAAATCTGGATAAAGCAGGTGGTGCTTGGCACCTAATGTAACCATTAAATTCTGAAAATGTGAAAATGAATGTTGATGTGAGAATCTATGAGGTGGAAAGAGGTTTGGACTAAAGGGTGACACAATTGAAGAGCTGCTTCAATGGCTAATATCTACCATGCGTTCTTGGGGATCCACACATATTTACTAGAAGATGGCTTACATGTTTCACTGCATGTTCAGCTACTGAGTAGTAGTTTGTTAAAGTTCCTATGAATACTTCTATAACTAATCACTGTCTATAATATTTTGGTTGTTATAAGTTTATAATACACTGTATTTCTACAGCAGTTTTTGATTCTTAAGGAACAACAATTTCAGGAAATAATGTGCAGAATTCTACACTTCCCCCAGATTCTTCAGAAGGAAATCCAACCCCAATCAAGACAAAGAAGCTTTTTGTGACTGGTATGTTGCAAATTAGAATTTGAAAGATCAAATGGTTATTTGTTACATGCTTGCTCTCTACAGAGATGAACCATGAAGGGAGTGTTCACAACTGTAGTAAATAATTTCTTGTTATAAATGATGAATTTGGTGGCCACCTACTACCAAGTAATGTGAACATTATACAAAGATAGGGCGATGGTATATGTATTGCTTGGTCTTATCCATTTAAAGTTTTTTGTGATTTAGTTTGTTAAATTGATCTATCATGCTATGATTTTCTCTTTTATTACATATAGCGTGTTCTTTCATCATAGTATTCTTTTGAGGTAATTTTTTCCTCTTAGTCATTTTGGGCATCGATTGCACTTGTTTCCTCCTTGTTACTGGTAACAGAATTGATTATGTTAACAGGCCTTTCATTTTATACCTCCGAGAAAACCTTGCGTGCAGCATTTGAAGGCTTTGGTGAGCTTGTTGAAGGTACTTTTCTTTCAGTTTCAAGTAAAATTTTAAATATACTGCAATGTGATTGAAGTATATTCCTGCTATATGTCTTTACAGTTAAAATTATAATGGACAAGATTTCCAAAAGATCCAAAGGTTATGCGTTCATTGAGTATACCACGGAGGAAGCTGCTAGTGCTGCACTCAAAGAGATGAATGGCAAGGCAAGCTTGAACAGTCTCGTTGTCTTTGATCAATATCACCCATATCATTGTTTATTAATACTCTTTGCAAGAGAAACATTAGCCCCAATTTAATCCAGCCCTTTTTGGCAGATTATCAATGGCTGGATGATCGTTGTTGATGTTGCCAAGAGTAAACCAAAATACAGCAGGAGCAGCTTCCAATAGAAGCAGCTCTCACACCACACCTACGTTTTGTGCAGGATTTGTTTATTAGTTGTACACTCTTGCTTCTGGGTTTATCATCTTTCTCTGGCCACCAGGAAGACGTTAACATCAATGAAGTCTTACCTGGACCGGATGTGTTAAGGCCAAGCTTGGATGTAACTTGTAAATGGCATCTTGCATACAGATATGGTCATCGTGTAATGTTCCATGAAGATTGGATCACCTGCAGAGGAAAAAAGATGTAATTCGTAAAGGCACATTGTCAGAAGGTAATTTATACCAATTGGAAAATGCCGAGTGTTAATTTTTATACCTGTTCCAATGACAAAAACATGTTTAGATGAGAAAAAATGATGCAAACAAATTGTCAACAGCGGAAATAAAATTTGGTGAATATTTGATTTTACCATTGTTAGGAAAGAGATGAATCTTCATACAATTTTGTATTCAAATTTATCGAGTGTCGTATTACTCTTTACAATAATCATTTCAAATTCAAAATGAAACATATAAAAATGAAAACGTTACTTAACTAAGAAAATTAATTAATTAGGTTACATATATTATAAAGTATTGTTTATTAATAATTAATATTCGTGTGAGGCTTGACACGGTTAATAGAAAAAAAATGACGCTATAAATACTACTGCTTCCATATCTTCTACTCAAAGCTTCCTTCTTCCGCAATTCTCTGATGGCGCAAACAATCTCCTTAACATTTTCTCTCATCTTCTTCCTTCCTGTATTATTTACAGGTTTGCAATTAAAACTTACTTATTGTGTTCCTCACTCTTTTTTTTTCCCTTGAATTTCTTTCGCTAGTCATGGAAATGTTTTCTATTATTTATTGTTCATTGCATTTGATTATTGCATGCAGAAGTTCATGCACAGTCGCACAGTCATCATCATCGCCATAGCGGCATTTCTGTGGAAAAGCTTTTTGTTTTTGGAGACTCGTATGCTGATACTGGAAACTATAAGAAATCAGTCCCCGGTTCATGGAAGGAACCGTACGGAATCACTTATCCCGGTAAACCGGCTGGACGATTTTCAGATGGTCGTGTCTTGACCGACTACATAGGTGTTTTTTCTTTCTCTCACCTCGGATAATTAAATTTATAAAGAAGCACTGAGAAAGTGCACTGAATTGCTTACATTTTTTTTTTTTTTTTTTTGCATAAATTCTAAAATTCTTAAATGAGTGTTTCCTATTCTCTATCTATGAACGAATTTAGTTTTTGAAAATTTTATGATTATTTTTTAATTTAAATTTTGTTGCATGAAGTATAATTAAGTTTTAATTAATATTATCGTCATTAGCTGAAAATAGATACTAATTACAGAAACAGTATTTGCTGTTATATCAATATTAATTCCTTGCAAACCCAAAGTTAAACCGAGGTTTACAAATTCATAAACTAAGAAGAAAAATATGAAAAATATTTTTGATTTCATGCATACGTCTAATCTCCATATGAGCAACATTTATAAATAGTTTTTTCATTTTTTGCCCGTTTAATAACTCAGAATTTCTGTTTGATCGCATGCACATATATATATATATATATAAAGCTTCCTATTTGGGTACAAAATCTCCTGTAAGTTACCAATGGAGAAAATCGGTGAACAGATCCGAGCTTCAATATGGCATGAATTTTGCACACGGTGGGACTGGTGTTTTCAACACAATGGTGGATGAACCCAACATGACAACACAGATCAAGTTTTTTCAACAGTTAGTTGAAGAAAAAGTTTTCACTAAACACGAGCTTAATTCTTCCATTGGACTGATATCGCTAGCAGGCAATGACTACGCTACTTATCTGCTGAAAAATGGCGATTTAAAGGTAAAGTAACGAAGTTGGTGAACTAATGTTCTGTATATACAGGTTGGCTTATGTTAGGTAATCTGTCAAGAACTCATTGTTCGTATCTGGCTGCGTAAATTTGAGTGAGGATTTAATAATTTATATGTTATACCTGGGTTTTAAGTATCGCATCGATTAAATTGAAGGCTATTAGTACGCATCTATGGTTTTATTTTATAATTATACCACCTAGTTAAATTCAAACTCGATTAAAAGCTAGACACAAATAACTACTAAATTAATATACAAATTTATATATACACACACACATAAATAGAGGAGATTTTCGTGATTAATTTTGTACATTTGGCTAGGTTATATCAAATGGTTTCTCTTTAATTTATGGAAAATATAGTAGAATTCTTTGGTATTAATGATATAGCTCTTATAAAACATTGATGTTGCATGATAATATAGGGTTTGCCATCCTTGACAAAATCTATAATCGAACAACTAGCAATGAACCTGAAGCTTATTTTTGGATTGGGAGTACCAAAGATAGCACTTACTGCTATGGAGCCTATGGGATGCTTGCCCCAGTTATCAGTTTTTTCTTCCTATAAAAATTGCAGTGAAACCTGGAATTCAGCCTCCAAGTTTCACAATCAGCTGTTGCAGCAACAAGTGAAAAAGTTCAACAACCAGAGCAAAAAACATGTCATTTATACCCTCGATCTCTATACTGCATTCATGTCCGCATTAACCAGGCAAGAAAACCATTCAGGTAAACCAAATTAACCGAATCCATCAATTTGTTTGTCATAATTACATGAACTTGCATGCAAACAAAATTAATTAACGCTCCCAAATCCTAAATTTAATCAATAATATTCAATATTTTTATTTATATTTCTAACCTGATGCAGCAAATTTTGATTTGAAGACTTCATTGCAACCGTGCTGTGTTGGTGCGAGCGAAAATTATTTCTGTGGCAGTGTAGATAAGAACGGTGAAAAGAAGTACACAGTGTGCGAGAATCTCAAGTCATCATTCTTTTGGGACAATATACATCCTGCGCAAAAGGGCTGGCATGCCATTTATTCTGCTTTACGGCCTTCTCTCCGCAAACTTCAGTAGTAATTCCAATCGGGTTTCAAAGTTATTTTCCTCTTCGTTGATGGATTCGGTCTCGCAAAAGATCCAGAGATGATGAACTCTCTCTGTGAGAGATTGAAGATATGAAAGGTGGGGGACTCTTGACGTTGTTGATCAACTTATATATTTAGTTCTTTAATAATGAGACTCTAAATATGTATCGTAATTAATCGTGTAAATTTCCTTATCTTAGTTTTCTATTTGTATCCCTCCCAATAGGTTTGCAAACAACAATATCAAATAATTAGTGATAAATAAAAACATATATAAACGTAGAAAAAAATATTTTATACCAAAAAAAGTTACACTAAATATATCATTAAAATTCATAGTAAAACATAAAGACATGTATATATCCCAACAAAGTATTAATTTTCTGAATGCTCATTTCCATGTTCACCCTTCACGATTGGTACTCACATAACTAACGCTTTTCAATAAAAATCAAATGAGAGGACGACATTGGAGATCCATCCTTTAACGGGTAGCCTTACCCTTAAAATTGGAGTCTCTTTGTGTTTACTGAAAATATATTTCTTTCTATGTAGAAGTAAATCTCATCCTTTAAGCATAAAAATTCAAGTTTTGTTGAAATAAAATTAGATCAAACAAAAGATTTTCAGAAATTCCCAAGATTCATTATTAATTCAAAATTATGGAACTTCCATTGAATTTTTAAACTGAAACTAAAAATTATTGAGTAATATCAACTTGTAATGAAATTCACACACAAATTATTAAACAAATACTCGGTGTTAAAATTTTATCTTACATAATTTAAAAGCAACCATACTATAATACTAAATAAAGCTTAATCTTATCAGATTTGAAAAGACAAATTTGTTAAATTATTGAAGATGTATCTTTTATGATAATTCATGGTGGATAATCAATAAAATTGAGGAAAGTAATTAACTACAGAATCCATCTGTCACCAACATAATCAGAACTTATAATTTTGAAATATTTGTTAATTTCATCCTTATACGTATGTGGCCAATACTAATACTACGTACTAGCAGAGAAAGGAAAATATCAACTAAAAAAGATAATAGTTTAAAGATACAGATTTTTATATAAATTAAGTTACAAAAATAATTAATATAACAATGTTGTATATTTTGTATTAATAATATTATTTTATATTTTTATTTGGCTAGTATTATTATACCATCTGAGTCGATATAATATGTATGAAAAATTAGTATACCTAAGCTAATATTATTCCCAATAAAAATATCAATCTCTCTCCCACTGCAAGTTTATAAAGAGCGTTAAATTCATATAATTAATTTGTATTTGTGCTAACAGGGGATTATTTTTCCTGGTAATTCAGCCTGTTGATTCTCCGACAGACGTTCCGTTCTCTCAATTTTCTCCTAAAAAGTTTTGATCATACGAGAAATTTATTAAAATATATGAAAATAAAATGATGGTTACTCTTTTATGCTATTCTTTTAACATGTGTATTGAAGGTAAAGGCTAGATTCTAAGGTTTATAATGATGAGGGTAATCCTCGGGCACTTATTTGCATAAGTAGAATTTTATACTCCAATAACACAAATCTAGCTTTTAATATTAGTGATTTAAAATTAAATTTAAATAATTAATTTGATATTAATTATTTAAAAAGGTTGTATTTTGTAAAACACGAATTTTCACATTTTGTTGAATATAAACTTTAGATTGACTTTAAATTTTGTATTATTCGCTAGCGTTGGAATTAGGAAATGACACCATAACACAACGGAGAAAAAATTATTCGAGTAATCTTTTGCTTTCGATCATGAAAATAAAGAAATTATCTGCTAACAGAAATTAGGTAATTTGAATGTTTTTCCTATTTCCAATTTTAAATCTCATTTTCCATTTGTATGCAATTTCGTACTTGGGTATAAAATCTTCCGTAGCTTTCAAATTTAGACTCCAATACGGAATGACCCTTGCCTACGGAGGAACAGGTGTCTTCAAAACATTGGCTAGTGAACCAAACATGGCCACCCAGGTCGACTTTTTTCACCAGCTTCTTGAAGAAAAATTGTATACAGAAAAAAACCTTGATTACTCTGTTGCTTTGATATCACTGGCTGGCAACGACTACCTCCTAACAAATGGAAGTTTCAAGGCGAAATATTAATAGAATTGCATCGTATCGTTAATAATTTAATCCCATACGATAAATAGGGCTTAATTATACTTTGTTAAATAAATAGGGTAGTTTATTTACAGAGAGTTTTTATTTAATTGTACTCAAGAAAGGCACATATTTTCTTCGGAAGTTTTATCTCATATCAAGGGACATAACATTGAATTCCTTGTTTTTCTATTAAGTATGTTCTCTTTGATTGGCAGTTTGAACAGGATGATTTTATGTTTTGATTGGTTATGTTACGAATACAGATATTGGTAATAATCGATCCACGTTTTCTTGGCAAAACTTGTAATCCAACTAAATAACAATCGATGATTGACACGCATTCAAAATTACATCATTAGTGATAAAACAGTACAATAAATAAATAAAAGTTATAAGTATAATACTCTTATTGAATAAATATTATGTCTCTTAAGTACTTGTTAATTTGATTAGGGTATTTGTGAGCATGATCTATAATATGTTCCAACTCAAATGTACATAATAATTTAAAAGAGAGAGAGAGAGAGAGAGAGAGAGAGAGAAAGGAAAAAATGAAGTATTTCTTTATTATGATAGGTTTGGAAGACTTTGGAACGCCAAGATTTCAAAAAATTAAATGTAGTTCTAATATTGCTTAGAAAAATCTTATAAGACTTTGGGATCGAGAATTTTCCCTTCAACGTGTATTACATTACACATTTTTTTTGTCACAAGTGAAAATCTTTATAAATCGAGCAATAACGTTATTCTCATTTCTAACAATACTTATTTGCATATAATCTCCACGATTTGCTATCCTTTACCGAAATGGTTATCAAGTAGCTTGTTGTAAACCTGAAACGAATACAGGACTTGGGAGTGAGAAAAATAGCAGTAAAAGGATTAGAGATAGTGGGTTGCTTGCCTGCATTACCAGCCCGAAATTTCCATCAGAGTTGCATTGAAATTTTGAACTCGCCATAGAAAATTTCACAACCGGATTTTCAGACGTAAAGTTCAGAAATTGAACAAGGAAAGTGGTAGTCATAAAAAATCTGCGATCATCATTTTGAATGAATCTCCATGAATCATTCTGGTCTGCATTGAAGGAAAAACACCATAAGGGTGAGTACCGAAATGAAAATTGTAGTTGCCCTTGTACTCAAGTGTATCTGTAACTTGCGCATATTTACCTGATCTTGATTTAATTAACCTTCACAAAACTCGGAAAAAAATGTGAAAATATATTTTTTTACTATAATTAAAATTCTGAGACATAATAGACTTTTTAATAATCAAATATTACTTTTAAAATTTTAATGTCATTTACTTTAAATTTGAGAGTGTAGATGACACTTTCTTTAAATTTTGGAGTTTTTAAGTATCATTTACCCAATTTGTTTTTCAATCCGCATTCTTAATTAAGCTAACACTATAAAAAGAATTTTTTACGATAATGTTTGTGGTAATAAAAGTTAAAGCATTTAATGGCAACTTAGTATTTTTATTTTACAATCAATATAAATTAAAAGTTACGGTACATTAATTTTAAATTAATTAACAAGTAAAGCTATGGAAAATTATAAATCAGCTTAAAATAACAAGCTATTCTTAATAATAGGGATTTCGACAAGTGAGACTAATATAAACTTATCCCAATTTGACTTTTCTTTTTCAATTTTAGCATTGAAGTCTCATAATTTTATCATATACGTAAAAATAAAATTAAAAATTTTTTCTCTATTAAAACTAAACTTAATTAAAATTATTAACATATAAAACAAAAATTAATAACAATGAAAACGTAATCAAAGATTTGCAACTTCCCTTGACTTGATGATTTAGAAAATTAAAAAGAAAATCAGTGTACACAAAATAATCTAAATTCTTCAAAAATTTTCAGTTCTTTTGTTTTCTTTGCATGTGAACAAAAACTGATTCCAAAACAATAAATGTTAATGAACCACCGCATGGTAAAACCCTGTACCAACGAAACCAAAGATAGGTAGTTCATCAATACATATCCACTTGCTTTGCATATCATCATTTAAAAAGGGAATCAGATGTTAGAATTTCAATACAATTATTTTTTAGAAAAGTATTAAAAATAAGCACATGAAATTTGTCGTACTTGATTTCGATTGGCGTCTTATGAAAGCATCGTTGAAATTGAGAATGTCAATCCTTGTTAGGAAGAAAAGAGCACATGGGTCGGCATGTTGGTCACGTGACAATGGATGGTTTTGGATGGTATATTTACAAATCTTTTATGGCATAAAAAATTGTCTAACTTCCATTCAAATAAGACGCAGAATCCTTCATGTTTCTTTCTTAATTATTGTACTTCTGTTTCTTTTCTCTTAAAAAGAAAAATAAGTACTCCAGGTATTAAAATGTTAGAATGAGTTGGATTCTTATATATTGTTGAATTATTCTAATTAATTTAATAAGTTTTAACTGTTGGAATTTTGTGGATCAATTTTAAATTTTTTGACTACATTATGGAGTACTTGAATCTTAATCATACAATTAATCAATGTTAAATATTTATTAATTAAAAAACTAATTATATTCTCGCTATTAAAGAATTAGGAATTAATTAATTGAATTGTAAAAGTAAAAATTAATATTTTTTGTCATCAACCATATATCTGAATTCTTCCAAACTATTGCTTAATAATTCTTCCACAGGCTAGAAATCAGTACTGGAGATAAATAAGAATTCAGCGATGATTAATAGTTGCTTTTATTGAGTTGGACCAATAATTACAAAATTACGAAGTCAAGATCTACAAGGAATATAACAAAACAAAATTAAGTCAAAATTTAGGTGCACGTGCCCGATATTTAAAGATGACGTTTAGATTGACATTTCTATATAGATATAATTTGCTTAAGTAAATGATACATATATATAAAATGACCAACTTCTCTTCACAACAATAGGCGATATTCATCTGTGGCTTCAGATTCTGCACTATTTGTGGTTGCTGTTGCCACCTCCGCGGCTCCACCACAATACTATAATGACATCAGAATTCTTAGCATTTTATTAAATTTTTAAATTTAAATTTAAACTCAAATTTTTAATTATTAATTTTTACAATTAATTTAAACATAATAATAAGTTTTAGTAAATAATTAAAGCAATTTTATGATTTTAAATCTTAATTACTGAATTGAATGAACATCATCATTAAATATTTATATTTAAATTTAAGTCAAAAATTTAAATTACAAAAAGTCTAAATCTTTAGTAAAATTACAAATAAAATATAATTTAAAAATTTTCATTCCGTCATGGAAATTGGAATCTTGTTAAAATGAAAATACAACAATTATATCTTTAATTGTAGTTTTGGTAACCTTAAGGGCCTCAATGTTGTTTTCTTTTGTTTAAGAAGATAAATTAGGCAATCAATTCACTAGGCGGTCGATAGTTTGATGGAAACCTAAAACTGATTAAGGTAAAACTAAACTATAAGAAGTCATGCTGTCACCATAAATGATTATACTTAATAGGAATCTTATTTAATTATAATTG
Organism: Trichilia hirta; assembly: GCA_035221805.1. Lineage (NCBI taxonomy): Eukaryota > Viridiplantae > Streptophyta > Magnoliopsida > Sapindales > Meliaceae > Trichilia > Trichilia hirta. The sequence goes on from JAWDEX010000009.1 coordinate 8,588,534, forward strand.
TTTGAATTGAACAATAATTACAAAATCGAGTATTCATAAAATTTGATTAACCTAAGAGCATAATTAACAATTATGCTAACTTGTGTAATTTAATTACACCTATTATGGGCATTTTGTGATACCATTGGTTGCAAAAGGACCAAAAGAAAATTTGATTGCTTATGTTGTAGTATAACACATAGTTTTCTTAATTTGTCTTTCACTATACTACAAACTTTAAGAGATAAATTATGTACTAAGTTGTACAAGTAAAGATGGGATGTCAAATAACTTAGAGTTTATGAAAATAAAAGATGCTTAATAGATGGGGACAATGATTTGTATGTCATACCAGATCTTTTCAGCTAGCTAGTGTAGCAAATACAAAAATGAATTTGCTCGTGCTGTAAACAGTTGCTTTCAAATTTTCATGATTTCCACGTAATTTATAAGAGTATTTTTGAAATTAAGAGTACAGTGTTTATATAATTATATTGTAAGTCCATAGTTACTGCCGTCTAAAACTTAAAAAAGTGTTAAGTAATAAAAATATAAGTGAATTTTATTAAAACTTAATATTATCAAAAAAAAATTGTATTTATAATTTTAAATTTAGTAAAATCACGCTCGAAATCATTTTGTGAAAAAGAAAAATTGAAAACATTTTACTAATACAATCAAATATTTGATAATAAATTTATTCATTTTGCAGGTTCTATAACCCTTATAAATTATAGGATATTCAGCTCCCTCGCCACACCACCATCTCCATTCGTCCCTATTTATGTAGTTAATGGAGTCTCAAGCTTTTTCTTTATTGCAGTCCTTGCAATCTTCATTTTTCTTCATTTTCTTTTTCTTTGCTATGAGCTTTTCTCTCTTCTCGGTCGTACTGTATTTACGAAAGCAGAAATTTTGGTGCGACTGTGAAATTTGTTCAAGTTACGTCTCATCATCTTGGTCCAAGGAATTTCACAATCTATGTGATTGGTACACTCATCTTCTTCAAAAATCTCCCAGCCAAACTATCCGAATTCATGTTCTAGACAACACGATTACAGCTAATCCCGACAACGTCGAGTATATTCTCAAAACGAGATTTGACAACTACACGAAAGGAAAACCTTTTTCTACGATCCTTGGTGATCTTCTTGGAAAAGGAATTTTCAATGTTGACGGAGATTTATGGATGTTTCAAAGGAAAGTTGCTAGTCTTGAGCTTGCCAGCATTTCTATTCGAAGATGTGCATTTGAGATGGTCACAACTGAGATCAAATGCAGACTTCTTCCCTTTTTATCATCCCTTGCTAAAACAGAAACTAGCATTGTTGATTTACAAGAAGTTTTTCGACGATTTTCGTTTGATAATATTTGCAAATTTTCGTTCGGGTTAGACCCCGGTTATCTTGAATCATCACTACCCATTTCTCTTTTTGCTAATTCCTTTGATCTGGCAACAAAATTATCAGCAGAGAGAGCAATGGCAACATTGCCATTAATTTGGAAGCTGAAGAGGTTTTTCAACATTGGCAATGAAAAGAAACTCAAGGAAGCCGTTCAAATTGTCAATGTTCTTGCCATGGATGTCATAATGCAGAAAAGGAAACTAGGCTTTTCTACACACCAAGATCTTTTATCAAAATTCATGAATTGCAATCTCGATGACAATCATCTGAGAGATATTGTTGTAAGCTTTATTTTAGCTGGCCGTGACACAATGGCCTCTGCATTGTCAACATTTTTCTATCTCTTAGCGCATCATCCTGACGTTGTGTCCACGATTCGTGAAGAATCAAACCAATCTACCATGGGATTAAATCAAGAATTTGGAAGCTACAATCAAATAAGGGAAATGCATTATTTACATGCGGCAGTCTACGAGAGCTTAAGACTATTTCCACCTGTTCAATTTGATTCAAAATTTGCCGAAGGAGATGATATTCTAGCAGATGGAACACATGTTAACAAGGGAAGTAGAGTTACATATCATCCTTATGCAATGGGAAGAATTAAAAAAATCTGGGGTCAAGATTGCATGGAATTTAAGCCTGAAAGATGGCTAAAAAATGGCACATTTTGCTCACAATCTCAATACAAATATCCAGTATTTCAAGCTGGGGCTAGGATTTGTTTGGGCAAGGAATTGGCATTGATGGAGATGAAAATGGTAGCTCTCTCTGTGCTAAGTAAATTTGAGATTGAAGTAGTAGAACCCAGTGGTGCACCCAGGTTCGATATTGGGCTCACTGCAATGCTGAGGGGCGGGCTAAAAGTAGTGATTAAAGAGAGGAGTGAAATGGCACCATAAATTTTACTCATTTCTAACGGTGGACTGATGGATTGAAATTTTACCGAAAATGGGTGGCGCCGTAATGACGTGAAGGAAAGAGAGTAATGGAGTTTAATGTGGGTGTAGAGTCAGCAAGAAGGCGACATTTCACCAGTGAAAATAAATGTGCTTAAATAATGGCAAGATAGTATGACTTTGGAGATATTAACGAAAGTTAACGGGGACTAGGAATCAAATTTAATTTCGAAGAGGGGAAATTTTCAGTTCTGTTTGTAAGGTGAAATTCGTTTGGTTTATTACTTGGAAAGGTCAAAGGACTGCTCAAGACCCGAGAAATACGATCCAAGTTCTTTCGTGTCATTTATCTTCTGTTTCTTAATTTTGATTTCTGTTGATTTGTGTGCCGGAGAGAGCCAGACGAATTTTAAGAATTGTCTTTGAAATTTAAAAAATAATAATAAAATAGCATATTGATCTTTAACTGGCATTTTCAATTTTGCGCTCCTTAATCAGCGTCAGAAGTAGTGATTGATGTAATACAGCAGTTGACTAAATTTGCTTGAGTTTTAAATTCATCAATAATACCGTAGGTCACGGTTAATAATTTAAAAATCAACAATTACGTAACATACATAGCTACTAATAGTTAGTATATTAGTTAAGATACAAATTTTGTAACACTTAAATTTTAATTAAAAAAGTACATGGGGCAAATTTTCATGTTACCTGTCTACTTCACTTCATAATTACCATACATACATACATACATTTTCTTAAATCAGAGGATAAGGAAGCAACAGAAACCAGAAATCAAAACGAGAGAAGAGAAAAAGAGAACAGAAGAAGAAGAAGCAAAACGAAAAGGAAGAAAGGTAAAGAGAAAAAAGAAAAAAGAAAAAAAAGGAAAAAAAATAAAATTTTATTAAAATTAACATGAGGTAGTTAAATTTATATCCGATTATTTCATGAATTTTCTGTTAGAAAATTATATTTTGATTTTTACAATGTATATCAATTTTTGAATTAGTTTTAATGGTTCATTTTTAAATCTTATATTTTAGGATTAATTGCAGACAAAAGAGACCCACAAAGTTTCAAAGGCATCCGGAATTGACTCATGGGATAATGAGTGAATATTTTTATAATCATTTGAATAAACGTTGATGTAAAAATTATTTAGGGACAGAAAATTCAACATATCACGTAAATTTATTATATTACATAAATTTATTATTGTAATTTATGTAAAACTTTTTTAGAAATTATCTGAAATTACAGAAAAACAAATTAGAAATAAAGTCAGATTATCGACGAATAAATTTTGATACTCAAGTAAGTGAATAGTATAAGATCAAATAAAAAGAGAAAAAATATAAGTATTTAAGTATTTTATTGACTGAAAAGACTAGAGTCGAAAAATATTTGTAAGCGCAGTATTTATTTCTTAATTGCTCAAAAATGGCCCTCTATAAAAGTTCCAAGATTAAGAGAAGAATCAGAAGTCTCCGCAGAAGTTTCGGAAGAAAATCCTGCTACATGCATTGCCTTTACCCTTTATAAGGCCTCTGCACGTGTGAGCATCGGAGAACGGGAGTTTGATTAGACAGGAGTAGGTATAGTGGTTGGGTCACTCTTTTCACCACTCTTTTACTTTAGGTCTGGAGTAATAATGAGTGCCTGTAACTTGCCGCGCAGAGCGCTATCTAATATGATGGAATGCCTGAATAGTTACTTGAACAGCACATTTGTCGGTCCCATTCTCAACTCTTATTTTTGGAAGAGGCGTGGAATTGCCTCGGTAGTCAAAAATGGATCGCCTCGATAATCAAGGTAAGTGTCGAGATACCGAAGATATCATATCAGGCTAGGCTTTTAGATTAGTGAAGTCTGGGGTCAGAAAATTTTAGCTAAAATCAGTCTCAGATTGATAAATATCATCAACATAAGTCCCCTAAGTTTCTATTGTCGCGAAGCGAGAGTGAAAACTTAAGTGATTGTTTAGGCCAAGGTGATTTAAAATTTCGACCCGAAAATCATAATATTACTAGTCACCAACAGTCTTCATTAAATGCAGTTGCTCCGATTTTGACCAGCTGTATCTCGAAAAGATCAGACTTAAATGCACTATTTTCATGTAAAGCGCTACGTGGCCACGTGTAAGCATTCTGTTGGTTACCACTGAGAGGGTGCAATGTTCGAGGGTACCTTTTCGATGTTACGAAATGTGGCACATCCTTAACCGTTTATCTCGTGACTCTTCGGACGCTTAAGTACTGAGCAATTGCCTATAAATACCCACCGTTTGCTTTGTCTCTTCTCTTCCTGTTTCGCACTTTAGGCATTCGTTCTTCTGTTCATCAGCCATTTGAACTTCACTTCTTAGTAGTTCCAGTCTCCTTGTCTTCAGCAACTTATCGTCTTCAGCCTGTCCTTGATTTATTCGGTAAGATGTTTACTTTGCCTCTTTTATTACTATTTTTATAGTGATTTTTGGCAGATCTGCTAATTCTTGGGAGGGGGCTAGGGATCAATCGCTGAAAGTCAGTGTCGTTGTCAAGGCTTTTAACAATCATAGTATATTCTAGGCGATCAAGGTGGGCGAGGCGAGAAAACACTCACAAGCCTCTTCACTTTTCTTGGTTCTTGGGGGCGATGATTTTACGTTGAATTTTTGACTTGACGTTGTGTTCTCTGTGTGTAAAAGATGAGCAGAAGTAGCGAGAGCCCTCATACTGAGGTGCTAAATTCGTAGCCTCAGGAAATTTTTGAGGGAGGCCTGACACTAAATTCGATCCTGAATTTTAGCGACGAAGGATCAACAATTGACTCGATCCCGATGCACAAGTTAGGGATTGAATTCAAGGCCGATCAATTCTCCTTCATCGTTACTGTTAGCGACCTCGACGTATATCGAGAGGCATTTCAAGTGGATAACTTGGTGACAATAAGGGTCCTTAAAAGAGAAGAATTACCGAGCTGCCCTCTACCGGACGAAACTGCCTTCAACGAGGAGCTACTCTTGCTAGGAGTGAGGCTACCGCTCTAACCTTTCTTTGCCAGTGTCCTTACATATTTCTAAATTCCACCACACCAGCTAGTCTCCAACAATTGGAGGATCCTGATTGGGCTGTACGTATTGTGGCAACAGTACTTTGGCTCGTCCCTAAGCATCCCCGAGGTAGCCTACATCCATATTTTGAGGAAAAATCTGACATCGAGCCCCAGATGATATTATCTGTAAATCAGGCCAGGCACTCTAAATCTGGTGAAGGGCAATCCAATGAGTACCAAGCACTGGAAGGACAAATAATTTTTTATCGGGGGCGAATGGAACCTAACTGCAGAAGGAGAAATCCTGAAAAAGTTTGGGTCAGCTATAGTGTGATCTGGTTACCTTGCTCTGAGCCAGGAGTTGAAAGGCAGGATGACTTCACTAGGTGATATCGTTGCTGATTAAAAGGAGCTCCTATCAGAGAAAAACTTGATAGAATCGAACCTGATCTCCTCCCACATCTCGTGCATCGTCCTGAACCGAGCTAAGATGAAGGATAGGACATCAAAGGTGTCTGACTTTCGATATCGAAGGTACTAATTCCTTTTGTTTTCTTTCTGTAGCAATGTCCGAAAAAGATCAACGCCCATCAATTTTAGAGCGGCTTACAGTAGCCAGAAGAACAAGGGGGTAGGAGGAGGTTAGCTGCCACCTCCACCCTCGCCGCGCCGACAGGAAACTCCCAGAGCTTTCTCCAGGGATAAAGACAAGGCTCCCTTCCTGCCTCAGGAAATATCCGACAGCAGTGGCAACCCTCCCCGATTAGTAAGAAAGAGGCCCAAAATCGGGGAGGGTCAGGAGAAGCTGCTCAATAGCGCTATTTTTGTCGCACGCATAAGTCGATTCGGTTCATCCGACATTTTGGGATCCAGCCAATGGTTGCTAACCTCGATTTTCAGTGTCCTGATGCTGACAATGCCTCGTCGCCTTACTTTTCCTTGCTTCTAAATAATGAAGTTAGAGTTGTCAGACATATGTGAGGATAAGAGGCCGATGGTGGTGCGGTTCTTGCTTCTCATCAATGCCGCTGTATCCTTAATGGATAGGACTATTAACGAGATGGTGGGGAATCTCACCCCTGAGGCAGCGATAAAGTACGTGAGAGATTCCGCCGCCATGGTAAGTCTTTTCTAATCTTGTACTTTTCCTTTTTCTTAGGTTCTTTTCTAACGATTGCCTATTCAGATCACCCACGTACTCTCTCGTCAATAGGAGCAAATGAAGTCTCATATTCAAGGCGGGACTACTCAAGGCTGAGAGAATGAGAGGTTGAAGAAGGAGATCTTGAGCCTCAATAAGAAGTTGGATAGGGATCACCAAGGCTGGGCCAATATTAGGGAAGATCTTGAGAAGAAGGTCGCAATTGTCGAGTCCAGGATGGAAGAATCAAATCGAAAAATCCTGCAATTGAAGGATGAATTAGACTTGTTGCGAAAAATAAATGACAAATCCTCTGGCCTTCTTCGCAACCGAGAAAATGTCGTGTAAGGGCTCCGTAAGAAAACCAAGAGGTTGAAAGCGAAAGCATCCTCCTAGAGTATGGAATTACTGAAGGCAGAGGCCACTATATGAAAACTTTAGGTCGACTTTCGCTTTGCTGATGATCGAGCCTGCAATAGATACAAAGAGGGTGTATTATTTGGGCTCAAGAACGTAAGCGTGCTGGTTAAGGAACGCCCGTCCGAGGCGAATTTCAACTGACTCTTTGTAGAGTTAAGTGTAGAGAGGCTACACGATGATGCAATTTTCAAGGTGAAGGTCGAGCCCAATGCAGAGGCTCCTCTGGTATCAAGAAATGAGCCACAGACTCAAGGTCCTATCGATATGCCTCCATCTGTCTCTGGTGATCCCACAACAAGCCAAGAGCCACAAGCCTCTCTTGTAGCTGTTCAGCTCCTGGGCTTTGGCAATATTGAAGGATCGTCTAGCACTGGCGGCAATCTCAGTTCTTCAGGTCAGAAACGTCCGGAGCTTCAACCATAGATATACACATATTTTTCTTTCTTTAGCATGTACTTTATCATTTTTTTATATACAAAATAGTCAATGTAATGGATTCCTAA
>JAWDEX010000009.1:8596017-8642524 GCA_035221805.1 Trichilia hirta
CAAGATCACCCTCTGCAGCTCTGGGTCTCTGTCATACTCTGCTTCATGAAATCCTGATCTAAAACCCTGTAAGCTGTCTAACTCTCACTGACAGATCTTGCCTTGATGACTTTCAAAGAAATTGTCATTTGCCATTCTATACATGAAGCAAATATGGACAACTCTAAATTTCTGCTCAGCAGGTGTCATGGATCTCCAAATTCCCGAGCCTGGGGATAGCTTATTTAATTATCTGGATTATTTTCCTTGACTCACATCCCAAACTCACTGAGAAGAGCATTGACTCACTAAAGATCTTGGGTATGGCCTGCTAGTTTGGTGTCAGAATCAGTCGAAATCACATGGATGAGTTTTAGTTTTCAGAGTTTTTATCAATCAAGAAGTAGAGAAGAAATGTGCTTCATGAGAAAGTGGAAGAGATGGTTTGTGGCTTGGCCAAGAACTTGCAAGAAAACGTATGGAATGATACTTTACATGACTGACCCTAAATTAAGGTGAAAAATTTTAAATTTCTCCACAAATGCTTTTTTCATATTTGACAAATCTTTACCCACTGAGTCAAATGGAAGTTTTGTTTTTACATTGTAACTCACAATGTTTGAAAACATATATTCTGAGTGTTCGGTCCTAAATCTGGATAGAGCAGGTCGTGCTTGACATACATGTAACTATAAATTTGAAAATGTGGAAATGAATGTTGACGTGGGAATCTATGAGGTGGAAGGAGGTTTGATTAAAGTTGACAGAATTGAAGATCTTTTGAATGTCTAATATCTATCATGTGTACTTGGGAATGATCCATACACTATTGCGAGAATATTGCTTACATGTTTTACTGGGTGCTCTGCTATTGAGTAGTTGTTTGTCCAATGAATGTTTTTATAACCGATAATTGTCTATAATATTTTGGTTTTTATTACTTTATAATTATTTATGCTGTATTTCTATAGCAGTATTTTATTGTTAAGGTGAAACATTTTATTTTTCAGTAATAATATACAGAATTCTATGGTTTCCCCAGATTCTTCAGAAGCAAATCCAACCCCAATCAAGACAAAGAAGCTTTTTATGACTGGTGTGGCACAGATTAGAATTTGAAACATCAAATGCTTATGTGCTTACTCTCTATAAAGATGAACCATGACTCAAGTATTCACAACTGTGGTAAATAATTTCTTCATATAAATGATGAATTTGTGCCTAGTAGTACTCAATATGTGAATAGTGTACAAAGATAGGGCGATAGGATATCTAGTGTTTGACTGTATTGCGTTTAAAGTTTTTCATGATTTAGTTTTTGAAGTTGATCTGTGATGCTATGCTTTTCTCTTTCTCACGGTAGAATGTGTTCTTTCTTTGTAGTTCATTTTTTTGAGATAACTTTTAGACTTTTAGTTACTCTGGGCATTGATGGTGCTCTTTTCCTCCTCTCTTCTTACTGGTAACAGAATTGCTTGGCAGTCTATGATTATGTTAACAGGCCTTTCATTTTATACTTCTGGGAAAACCTTGTGTGCACCATTTGAAGGCTTTGGTGAGCTTGTTGAAATTTTTTTTTTTGGTTTCACAGTAAAATTATAAATTGTTTCCGTTATACAGTGATGTTAATTTCTGTTATATGGTTATGGTATTGAAATATGCTCCTGCTATATATGTCCTTACGGCTAAAATTATAATGGACAAGATTTCAAGAAGATACAAAGGTTTATGCATTTGTCGAGTACACCACTGAGGAGGCTGCTAGTGCAGCACTCAAAGAGATGAATGGCAAGGTAAACTTTAAACAGAGTCTTTAATCAATATAACCCATATCATTATTTATTAATACACTTTGCAAAAGAAGCATTAGCCCAATTTAACCCCATCCACCCACCTCTCCTCACCCTTTTTTGCCTGTCTCGCAGATTATCAATGGCTGGATGATAGTTGTTGATGTTGCCAAGAGTATACCAAAGTGTAGCAGGGGCCGTCTCAGGTAGAAGAAGCTCTAAACTCCATACCTACATTTTGGGCATGATTGGCTTATTAGATGTACACTATTACTGCTGGTTTTATCGGGAAGATATTGACGATTGTCTGAACTTTTAGCTGGACCCGATGTGTTACAACCAGGCCTGGATGTAAGTGGCATCTTGCTTGCGGATATGATCGTCGTGCAATGATTCTACGAAGAGTGGATCGCCTACAGAAGAAAAAAAGGGTAATTTGTAAAGCACATTCATTGGCTTGAAGATAATTTATACCAATTGGAAAATGGCGACTGTTAATTTTTGTACCTGTTCCAATGACAGTATCTTTAGATAAGAAAAAACGATTCAAACAAATTGTCAAAAGTCGAAAATAATGTTTCGTGAATGTTTGATATGACCGTTGTTAGGAAAGAAATGAATCTTCATGCAATTCTGGTATTCAAATTGTTGAGTATCGTTTTACTCCCTACAATAATCATTTCAAATTCTAAATGAAATATATAAAAATCGAAATTTCGTACTTAAACTAATAAAAATTTATTAAACGAGTGACGCATGTTATAATGTATTGTCTATTCAATGAAAAAAAATAAAAAATAAAAAATAATATCCATGTTTGGGGTCTTGGCACGATTACTAAAGGAAAATGACGCTATAAATACTAAATATTATTGCTTCCAATTACACTTCTATATCTGCTACTCCAATCTTCCCTCTTCGGCAACTCTCTAATGGCGCAAACAATCTTCTTCACATTTTCTCTCCTCTTCTTCCTTCCTATATATATTAGTTACATGTTTACAAAGCTTACTTCGATCGTGTTCATAAATCCTCTCTCTTTTCTTTTCTTTTCTTTTTTTTTTTTTTTTTTATTTCTTTCGCCAGACAATGGAAATATTTTCTGTAGTTTCTTGTTCATTGGATTTGATTATTGCCCGCAGAAGCTCGTGCACTCAAAGAACAGTCCCACAGTCATCATCATCATCGCCATTGCGGCATTTCTGTGGAGAAGCCTTTTGTTTTTTGAGACTCGTATGCTAATACTGGAAACTACAAGAAATTGGTCCCCGGTTCATGGAATGAATCGTACGGAATCACTTATCCCGGTAAACCGGTGTTACGATTTTCGGATGGTCGTTTCTTGACCGATTACATATGTGCTTTTTCTTTTTCTCTCTTTCACCTGGGATAATTAAACGTCTAAAACACACACTGAGAAAGTGCACCTAATCATTTACATTTTTTATGCTTTAATTCTAAAAAACTTAAATGGGTGTTTCCAACTCTCTAGATATGAGCGAAGTTTTTTGAAAAAAATATATTCAATGGCTATTTTTAATTTAAATTTTGTAATAACGGCTAGTTAGGATTTAACTAATATTGTCATCATTTGCTGAAAATTAAACACTAATTAATACTGAAACACTTGCTGCTATCTCAACAGTAATTCCTTGAAAACACAAATCAGAGTTTACAAATTCATAAACTAAGATTAAGAATATGAAATGATTTACAATCTTGACGTAGGCAAATATTTATAAACAGTTTCTCTATTTTTTTACCAATTTAGTAACTCATAATTTCTGTTTGATTGTATGCATGTATATAGCTTCCTATTTGGGTATAGAATCTACTATAAGTTACCAATGGGAGAAAATCGTTGAACAGATCCAAGCTTCAATGCGGCATGAACTTTGCACATGGCGGTAGTTTTCAACAGATTGGTGGATGAACCCAACATGACGACTTAGATCAAGTTTTTCCAACGTCTACTTGAAGAAACAGTCTTCACCAAACACGACCTTAATTCTTCCATTGGACTGGAATCACTAGCAGGCAAGGACTAGGCTACTTACTACTAAAAAATGGCGATTTAAAGGTGAGTAATGAAGTTGGCGAACCAACGCTCCATGTATGTACATTTTGGCTATGTTAGTTAATCTGTCAAGAATTCATTGATTGTATGCATCTATCTAATATAATTTCACATGGCTACTCAAATTTTGAACATTTTCTGTGGGAATAATTTCACATGTTAATCCGGTTTTAAGGATCACATATATTAAATTGAAGGCTCTTGGTATGCATCTATCTAATATAATCATGTAGTAGTATATACATAACAACGTAATTAATATATTATGATATTCTTGATTATAAATGTACATAAATAGAGAATATTTTTTCAATGTTAATTTTGCACATGTAGTAGGTTATATGCGTTGGTTTCTCTTTAATTTATATACAAAATAGAGTGCAGTTCAATGGTATTAGTGAAATACAATATGTTCTTGTCCAACATTGATGTTGCATGATAAAATAAGGACTACCAGCCTTGTCAGAATCTATTATTAAACAGATAGCAATAAACCTGAAGCTTATGCTTGGCTAGGGAGTAACAAAGATAGCAGTTACTGCCATGGAGCGTATGGAATGCTTGCCCCAGCTGTCGGTTTTTTCTTCCTATAAAAATTGCATTGAAACCTGGAATTCAGCCTCCAAGTTTCACAATCAGCTGTTGCAGCAACAAGTGAAAAAGTTTAACGAGAGCAAAGAAGCCGTAATTTATACGCTTGATTTCTACAGTGCATTCATGGCCGCATTTACCAGGCAAGAAAACCATTCAGGTAAATCAAATAAATTGAATCCATCAATTTGTTTGCCATAATTACATGAACTTGCATACGTACAAAATTAATTAACGCTCCAAAAATATACATTCTAAGATCAATCAATTATATGTAATATCTTTACTTTAATTTTCAATTAATGCAGGAAATTTTGATTTGAATACTTTATTGCAACCGTATAATAGTGTACTATACTAAACTTGATGAAGATTTTTTTAAAAGATACTTTTGTTAGTTAGAAATTATTACATTATTATTTAATTTTAATTGTTACACGATTATTAGTAAAGGATTATTGTCGTTTTTTTAAAAGAATCATTTTTCTTTAATTTTTATGCAGCCGCGTAGTAATAAATTTAATTTGTTGAACTATTATGATTAAATTGGAAATCCAATATAAATCTAGTTGGATTCCAACACAATACAAGCTCATTGTTTATTTCCAAGGCTGGCCTACCCTCCCAAAAGAATAATCAAGAACATTCTCTGCTATATTTGATATGGTTGGAAAATTTTTTAATATGTGCATTAATTTGTAAGTTCATAAGGGATTTATTTTATGCTTTATATTTATATATTATATAATTAAAAAATAAAAACTTGAATATAATATCTATTAAATTGAATCAGATTATTTATGTATTATTTTTTTTATTTTTAATTTGTTTCAGTTTATATTTAATTTTTTGTTTTGATCACTTCACTAATTTGTCAACCATAAAATTTCAGTTTAATTCAATTTCGACAAACATCAAATTAAAATAATTTTTTTAAAAAAACTACTTGCCTGAATAATTGTAATATCTAATTGCAAATTAAGTTAAATTAATTTATTGAACAAAATTTTTAAAAATACTGTAATTACTATGATGTTCTATATTTAGTGAATCATGTTCACACATTGTCGTTTTAAATTATAACATATGTTGTAATTATTTTACCATATCTTACGGTGGACCATCATCGACAAATTATTTCTCGAAACTTCATCTTTCCTTACTAAATATCATATAGATGCAGTTTGGATATGAAGTAATAAATGATATTCCCTTTTCATGTCACTATAAATACCGTATCCAATATCACCTACATTCTCAAAAAAGCAAACCAAATCCCACTTTTGATTTCCATATTTGTCTTTTACATAGTTTAGTAGCATTGTTTTTTCTTTACATTATGTTTTGTAGAATACACAAAAAAATCTATGAAGTTATTACATGGATATAATATTTGAATAGTTGTCATATGTTCCATCAACTTTCGTATTGACTATGAAACACAGATGTGGCCTCTTGAGAGCTGAAAACCCATTGTACTCAAGAGAACCAATATTTATAATCCATTGGATTAACGATTTCCCAGAATTTTACACCCATCGGAACCGCAAACTGGTATTTACTCTAATTTTATATATATCAGTTGTGATCTTGAAACTTTCTAGTTATATAACGTATAATTAGGTTCAAAGAAATTATATATTTCGTTTATTTTTTTTTTCGCTTTCCTGAATCTATGGGATAAATCGAGAAGATGGAGACGTAAAGCCCACTTCTTCATTATAGCATGCCGTTTTCCATTTAATTGTTGAGGATTCACATCTCTTTTGTTCCTCAATATCAAATCAACAGAATACAGAGGAAGTTCAGGTTTACAGTCACTTGTGAAGCTGCTTGCTCAACGGCATGTTCCTCGATGAGGTAGATGCATCTTCTTCCGGGCCAAAAATAAAACCAGTAGAAAGCTCAGACTGCCCAAACCACTCACCATACTGAGATTCAATCCGATTTATTATTTCATAGCCTATTTATCATCTTTTGTTAGTTATAATCTCAAATTAGAAAAATGTTTATTAATGTACGAATGTAGGATGATATCAATAAATTATTAGTAATATGAACATCAACCATTTTCTTATTCGATATTGGTCAAATTCTATAATGATATTTCTTTATAAAAATTCTAAAATGATATTAAATTTATGCAAAACAAAAACAAAATTGAAAAAAATTAACAATAATATAGTATTATAAATTCTTTATGATAATATAATTAATTAATCAGTAATTAACTTTAAATTTGACGTATAAATGAAGTTTTAATAGTTAAAACTCTTATTACAAAACCACATACAATCATATATGCAATTATTCATATGTACTTCATATTCTCTTCATATGTTTTTTATAATTACAACTATGTAATTTGGAAACATTTTCTTCCAAAATCGTGTCCAATAAAGAGTTCTAATTGTAATTGAGTCCTCTCACTTGCAATTCTCTATATTCTTCTCCTGTCACAATTGTTTGTTTCATTAATTTCCCCCACCACTTAACGTCCAATTTATGGATGGAATTTTAATTTTGTTCAATTATTATTAATTTCTTATATTTCAACTTTTTGGGCTGTAAAACATTAATTACCTATTAAGTTACATAATTATTTTATATAAATAAAAGTTTATCAAAACCTTGTTTGGGAGAAGAAAAGAAAAAAAATAAGAAAGAAACAAGAGGGGAATAAGGACCTCACCTAAAAGATAAACAAAACCAAAAAAAAGAAGTAAAAAAAGAACTAAATTACGTAATTAAGTATACTGCAGATGATATATAACTAATTTTCTAGTTATCAAATTTTTGCTTAAATGGTTAATAGTTTTCAAATGTCTAATATATCGATTTTTAAAGTTATTTAGAGAACACTTACTATCATTATTAATCAGCTAGGATAAGTAAATATTTGAAAAATGATACAAGTTTAATATTGAAGGCTATTTAATACTATTATTGTTGTACCATTTATATATAAACCTTCTTAGATTTTACAGCTAGGATAAGTATATTAGAAAAAAGATATGACTCTAGTAATAAAAATTAAAAGTGATAATTTAAATTATGACATGATTATTTAGTACGAATTTAATATGTTAAACGAATTTAGATTTAAAAAAATTAAAATAAATAATAATTGGGTTGTGTTTGTACCATACAATTAATAATCGTTTCAAATTTGAATTTAATCTTTTGAATTTATTTTTTTTTTTTAAGACAAAATTGATTAAATGAATAATCCTGTCAAAACTAATAATTATTTAAAATTATAATTTTTATTATTTAAATTATAATATTTAATTAAATAATTTATCAAATAAATAAGATTTTATATTAATTAATTAAATAAGTTAACTTAATTGAATTGACTCAATGATCTAATTATCTATTTGATAAATAAAGAACGTCATATTGTGTCACATATTTAATAAATGAATGACCATATTAATAAATAAATGAGTCATATTTAAATTGAAAATTTCTAATATAATTAATAAACAGATCAAATCCAAATTAGTACAAAAAAAAATTTATAAGTTTATTGACATAACAAAAATAAAACATCTTTACCCAAATTTTTATCTCTATTAAAAAGTTGCTGTTATTATTATTATTATTATTGAACCATTTATACGAAAAACTTGGCATATATTACAGCTATAATAAGCATATAGTCAACAAATGATACAGCTTAGATATTAAAGACTATTTAATGTAATTATTATTCTACCGGTTATATGCACACCTTCTCAGATATTACAGTTAAGATAAGCAAATATTCAAGAAATAGCACAACTTTGATATTGAAGGTTAATTAATATCTTTATTATTTTATTATTTATGTGCATACTTTCTCTAATATTACAGGTAGGATAAGCATATGTTCAAGAAATGATATAACTTTGAATTGAAGTCAATTAATACATTATTATTCTACCAATTATATGCATGCCTTCTTAAGGTAAGTATATATTCAAGAAATGATATAACTTTGACATTGAAGATTGATTAATATGATTATTATTGTACCATTTATATGCATACCTTCTCATATATTACATTTAGGATAAGCATATAATTTTAGGAATGATACAACTTTGATATTGAAAGTTATTTAATATAATTATTGTTCTATCATATTATGCATATCTTCTTATTTATTACAGCTTGGATATGCATATATTCAAAAAATGATACAGTTGGGATGCTCTATATATGGTACGTAGGAAAGAATACATGTGTATAAAATGAATGCTTGAAAAATTTATTCTTATAAAAATATTAATTTTATAAGAAAAAATTAATAATTTAATCGAATGAGAAGGTTGTGAGTTGTGAAAATAAAAATAATAATTTATATTATTTTATCTATGCTTATTTTTCCAATTTATTTTTTATTTTTGAAAAAAAAGGAGATAAGCCTCCTATAGTTTCATTGGCATTCGTGTAGATCTACATTTGATAAAAAAATCGATTAGTTTTAAATATATATTTTTTTTTTATTGTATTACTATAAGACATTCTTAATCATAATTATTTTGAGAGTTAAATATATTAGTTATTTTTATTTTTTATTTGAATTCTCGGATTAAACTAATAAATTGGATTTCTGTGGATATTGTGACCAAATCCTAGAGATATGCATGTCTTTTATTCTTATTTTTCTAAAAAAAATATATAAAATATGTGATAACAATATAATTATACTAAGGATTAGTTTAAGATTGTTGCTTCTATTGTACTGAAGAATTAATCATCAAAAATTTAAAAATTAATAAAGATTAAATTTATTTTTTTACTTTCTTAAAAATACAACAAGTGATAATCTATAAAAAATTATATCTTTAATATTCTTTTAAATTTAAAAATGACATATAATGTGGTATTGCCTATTTTGAAAACATAACAATTGGTTTATATAACCCACTTTGAACACATATTACAAATGATTTTCTTTTAAAGATACTACATATGATTTTAAAGATTGAATAAAATATTTTAGATTTTGGTTCTCTCAATATTATCAACACTATAGATTTGTAGAACACTCTTCAAGATATATTACAAGATATATTTTGAACACAATCTTAAGAATTATTTTTAAAATTCAATAAAAGTGAAATAAAGTTATTTTTATTAATTTTATGAGATCATATCCAAATTTTATATATATATTAAAAAAAAATCTTACACTATTTTTTAAAAATTTATTTGTATGTCAATAATAAAATGCCTTTAACGGTTAATATTATATTTTTATTATCTGATCATTAGATCGAAACATATGATTTTTTGAATGAAATTTTTTTAATTTAATTTTTTGCAATTATATTATTTAATTATTATTAAAAAAGAATTTCTACAGGATTATAAAAACTCCACTACCAAATCATATCCAGCAAATGCTTGACATGGAAAGTGAAAGCAATTTTTTTAATTATTTGAGAATCTTTATTGTGAGATGGAAGGTGAATCCAAATTATTGTTTGAACAATCTTACCTTCCATTTCCCTAAAGTTTTGTCCATTATCACCTACACATTCTCAAGTTGCAAACCATATTTTTCTATAAATTTTCTCTTTTCTCCTTTCAATTCTCGTAGTCTTAAATAATTTTCTTTAATATACAATAGTTTTACGCTTCTAAAGTAACCGTAAACCTACGAGATACAACATTTGAGTTGTTGTCATATATATGTTCCACTAAGTTTCATATTCATTATGAAACACAAGTGTGATTTCCTGAAAGATGAAAGTTCATCGTTATCAAGAAATATTTTCATGAGAGTAGCAATATTTATGACATATTTTAGTCTCAATACCAAAATTGGATTGGCGATTTACCAGAATTTTGCGCCTTCCGAAGCTACAAAATGGTATTTAATCTGTTTAAATTTATTTATTTTTTTTTAATATTATCTACTGTGATTTTGAAATTTTCACATTGTCTATAATAATTATATTTGCTGAAAATATATATGTGATTTTTTTCTAATTTATTGAAGGTTCGAGAAGAATTCGAGTTGTGATGTTCGTGCGGGATGTAGCTCAAGGACGCTGTAACTATCACGAGCTACAGTCCTTTTTGGCTCTCTTCGCAGAATCTTCGCATCCGTATTAACTTCTCTACGGTCTACAACGCTGAGTCTCTCATAGCAGAAATTGCATGAAGGAAAAGGAGCTTTGGAAACTACAGTAGTGTCAAGGACAACTGCATTGGGATTTATCGGCATGATCCTCAAGATATAAATAAATTGAATTACCAATATGGCGTATGAATTTAATTATTATGATACCAATGAATTATGTGTAAGAAGATATTCCTATAATTATAATAAAAAATATCCAAAACAATATTTTTTTATAAATTAAGATTTACACGGATAGTTTTGAAAATATAAGCACTAAATTGTTTATTTAACCAAAGCTTAGGGATATATATTCTTTACCTGTAATTATATATATATGCCTTTTTGTCATTTATGTAATTTTCAGTATGGTTAAAGTTATAAGTCAAAAAGAAGGTTAAGGTTTTGATGGAGTTATGATGATATTACTCAATTATAATGTTGTTAATTAATTATTATCTTTAATTTTAAAAAATATTTTCTTTAACTAATTTAATTTTTTTTTTTTTTAAACATCTCTGCTTATAGCCCAATTCAAACCCTTCTCCTTCCGTCTATGCTTTTAAGGAATACAATGTAGTTAAATTATGAATATTTTAAATTTATTCCAATTTTAATTAATTGATGTTTATTTATATTACTTTGTGTATTTTAAGATGTACTAATGCTTGTGAAAATTTAATCAATTTTTGTATGATTTGGTATTTAATATGAGACTGAGAAATGATTATAATTAAATATGTCCATTGCTAAAATACCATGAGTTTTATAAGATATAGATATTTATGAAACTTGTGCAGTACGATGCATTTCTTAAGGCTTGACGAGTTCTAACAAGTTTAGAATTTTCATAGAATATGAAAACTCACCTGTCAGCATAAATTATTAGTACTTGAGAAAGATAAACAATTACTTTAAACAAATTTATTGGCAATATAGGGAATAATATCAATTAATTAATCTCTGTATTATTTGTTATGATATGTATACTTGCATACAATATCTGAAATAACATTACTTATATTTTTCAAGTAGCATCTTGAATATAGCATCGTAAACTATAAAGAAATTAGGACTTTATTATTTATTTAACATTTAAAATTTATAAGGTATAAAGATTAAAAAAGTATATTTAATTTTTGCAATATAAAAATAAAATAACCTAATATTTATATTTATATTTTAGACAAAACAAAAAAGATAATTCAAATTCAAATATTCAAGAGCATTTAAAATTTAGAATTTTCAATTTTTAGTAAGAGAAAGAAATATCTAACGTTATTACCATTGTAAAATTTAGCCATACTAAACAAAAAATAGCCATTCATACCATTGTACTGCACTGAGACATAGCGGTTGATATATGTAATATATAGATACAATGCTATATATTTCTATTGATGTCAGCTTAAATTCTTAATTAAATAGGTTGAGTTACATTTTTCTAATTCATGTGAAAGATTTGTTTGGTTTTGGTCCCGGTGAAAAGAAGCAACGAAAATTTCTGTCTTTCTGGTGAGCGTTGTGCATTTGAAAATGTAGTGCTGTACTCTGTAAACCTTATTTATATTGGAAGCTGATGCTAATGAAAGGACAACCAGCTTCTTTTAGATCCTTCAATTCCTTTAGGAGACTGAAGTTGAAGGCTTGACAGGCTTCCGAATGTCATCACTGCTCCACCTCCCGACCCATTACTAGTTTCTTTCCCTGTGGTATATTGGAAAATAAATGACTTTTCAAAATCAATTCACAGCTGATATAGTTTTAGACAGAATTAGTCAAAAGAGGGGAAATATCTTTCGTCAGCTTGAATGGGTTTAAAACTCTGGTACACCTGACACGATGTGATGTAACGGATCAACCCAAATGCACCATCTTAGCTTCACCCGATAACTACGTTATGTTTCGACAAATTTTTTATATAAATGGGGCTCATCTGTTCAGGAGTAGGGTTCATTTATATTGCCTTAAGCTCACAATAGAACAAAATGACCTGTGGGAATAGATTCGTTGCACCACATCACCATTGATGACGTGGTTAACGGATTGCACCTTAGTTTTTTTTTTTTTAGATATCAAATATATTTTGTTATAAAAAAAAAAAAAGATGAAATAATAATTTTTTAATACAATCCTAAGAATTATTTTGAAAATTTATAAAAACTGATATAAAATTATTTTGTTACTTCTATGAGATTATATCCAAGTTTCATACTCAAAATCTTACACTACTTTTTTTTTTTCTTAAAATTCACTTTTAAGACAAGAATTAAATGTCTTTAAGAATATAAATATTTTCTGATCAATAAAATAAAAAAAAATATGAATTCCTTTTATGAAATATACTAGTCAAAATAATTTTATTAATTTGTTTTTTTATAATTATGTTATTTAATTATTATTAGAAAAGAGTTTTTAGAGAATTAAGAAAACACCACTGCTGAAGTGTAACTATATCCAGCAAATGCTTGAGATGGAGGGCGAATGCAATTTTATTGCTTGAGAATGTGAGGGTGACATTGTACAAAATTTATAGTGAGATGGAAGGTGACTGCAAATTATTCTTTGACAATCTCACCTTTTTTCTTTAATATACAGTAGTTTCATGTCCCCAGAGTAACCGTAAACCTATGAAAGCATTCCGTGGATACAAGATTTAAATTGTTGCCATATGTTCCACTAAGTTTCATATTCATTATGAAACACCTGAAAGCTGAAAATTCATTGTTCTCACCACTATCATCGAATCAACGATTTACCACAATTTTGCACCCACCAGGGCTGGAAACAGGTTGGTTTGTGATTTCTTTTATTTGATTTGATCGGTCTCATTATATAATTTGTGATTTTTTTTAACTTTTATATTATAATAATTGTGTTGCATCAGGCGAAATGAAATAAAATAAAATAAAATTGATAGGAAGGTGGAAGGGCGATGACAGTAGCAGGTAAATCATATGTTTATTTGTTTTTTTCGTTAATATTTTTTAAAACAATTCAATTAACTTGTAAAATCTTTTGAATGGCATGAAAGATTCATTGTTAGAATCTCTATCACTATAAAATTCGAGAGAAATTTCATCAATTTATTAGATCTATACATACACGTCTGTGTTTTCTTCTCCTTTTCGTTTCGCCGCTTAAAGGATCCTGTTTCTGTGAACAGCTCTTCCTCAGGTAACTTCCTGGCTGATGGATTCGTCAATTCCTTCACTGCCGAGCCTGCATTAGTGTATCTCAAAAGGTGAAGGAGAATGATAAACGGTCGCCGGGTGTTCAAAAGTCTGAGCTTGTTGGACCACTTATTGAACAATGGGGGAATGAGTTCAACTAAGCGGCAATCGGAGGATCACCTGGTTGATTTACATCAACGATAGCCGCTGCAACTAGGTTCTCCGATTTCTTCCTTCAGTACAGAAAATCTAATCAACAAGACTCAGACAGCAATTAGTTAATCCCTCGCCATTACCAGAATCAGATTACAACCACGCACAAAACATCTTATTATACATTAATTTAGTAAAATATAATTAATGTTCAATTGACTTAGAGGATATTTCTCTTGTGAAATTAGTTGGCAACAGTGACTTACCGTTTTTTGCATTTTGTGATATTTATGAAATATTTCAAAAGGTTGTATTTGAGATTATTAAAGTTTGATGTGGTGATTTTCGTACTATAGTTGTGATATAAAAATTTGAGATATCAAATATGAATATTAATAATTGCCAAACCATTCATCATTAAATAAATTTAAGTGAAAATTAATTTGAAGTTACAGAGTAGCCTGATTAATATAAAAAGAGTGCGTTGTGGATATTTAAATTTAAAATTCGATAGTGTATGTATATACTATCCTACTCATAGAGGTCATGTCTTGTTTCACAATGCATTTTTTAATTTTTTCGGCAATGTCTGCATGACTTTTTCTTTTTTTTTGAAAAGACAATGCGTGCATGGCCAAATTTTAGAAATAGCTGTTTACAACTTAATGACTGCAAATTCAAGATTATAGCAGATAAATAGATCCATGTACCGTATGTTAGAAAATTAACCCAAATATTGGAGCAGGCTGATCAGGGACACAGCTGCCAAAGTTAACACACTTCATATCGGCTTGATCGGCATCTCAACCCACGTGGTGATGAATAGGCCGGTGATTCCGCTGCTACAAAGAGAGCCATAAGGCTAGAACAGTGAAGATGACCGTCATTGCTCCAAACAGATTCCATAACTTCATCGACATTAATGAAGTATTAGCCACACGTTTAAACGTACGAAAATTACAGTAAAAATTAACCAAAACATTGTAATTTGCCTTTTATAGAGGATTACATTTCACTTGAGTGTCCTGGTAAAACTTGTTTTTATATTTTACTGAGAACATGAAAATTGTGAATTACAGTACAGAAAACCAGGTTTCAGTTATTGACTAGGTACGGGGATCACATTCCTTTCGTTTTATATGTGGTACGTTCAATGTGTTTAGTGAAAGAAATTCAATCTTATTAATTAATTGCGAGATGTGTTGGCGTGCATACATGACTTTATAATAAACATTACAAGTAGAATGAATCTCATATTCTAATAGAAAAAGTTATTTTGTCAACTTTGTATACGCAATTTTCAAAGTGATTTTGATACTTTTGACTAATTTAAAATTTTTGTGTCTAATGTTTGATAGAAATAAAACCTTAAAATACACTTCGGAGTAACTCGATCCTAATAAGTGGGACGTATCCGGTATGTAGGTTACCATTGTTAATTATATTATATATATATAATGTTGACGGTCTAAGACGGCGTTTAAGGTAAAATTAAAGAAATATTAATAAGTCTATGTCGATGAAATTGTAAATTTTAATTGGGTGGTAATTGATTTAAATAATAATTTTTTAAAACAAATTAACATAGGAAATTCATGGTCCGTTTGATTGAATAGGGATGACAAGTGCATGCGCAACCTTATATATATATATATATATATATCATGAAAATTATTTTTCAAGGGACCATTTGAATAGTGTCGTTATATTGCTATCATTATAGGCACTGCAAACCATTTGATCAATAGGAGCCACAACTTTAGAATTAATGGAAAAGAGAATATCCTTGTTGATATTCAATCGAAAGGTTGTTAAATTATTGTTGTGTGGACATTGTTTCACACCATAGCTATATGGAGTCATACATGTTTGTGTTCTGGGTATACATAAATGCAATAATATGAAGATTAAAAAGAAATATGTCATAAAAAATACTTAAAAATGATTCAGAATAATTTGTTATTATCTATAAACGAAAGAAAAAATATAGATTTGAAGACATTGAGCCTTTAGCCTTTACATATGCAACAAAACAACAAAAAACATGTTTTATAAGTCTCATTTAAGTAGAAATTCTATGTAAAAATATATATATATATATATTTTTAATCATTCAAAATGTCAATGTGTTTTTTTAAATTTTTTAAAAATTTATATTCTAAAATTCTGAGCATGGTCCATGAGTACTACAATTCTAGAACCAAATGTGTGTATATATTTATTTTGTACTACAATTTCATTTTATGTACTAGCGATCTGTACATGATAAAAATTTGAAGCCATTTCCTTTACGCTAACTCGATGGTCCACCCAATTTCAGTTTGGTTCATCAAACACTTCAACTGATCAATCATCTCTTCCTCGAGATTCTGATTTATAGATAGGAGGATTCCTTCCTTCATAAATTATTTAAATATTATGCATGGGAGTCATCTGATTCGCATTAACATTTTCATTTTTTTTTTCTTTCCATAAAATGAATTGTGATTGTGACAACCATTACTTAGATTCGTTTGGTGGGTCAAAAAATATTCACTTTATTCTCAAAAAATTTGAGAAAAAAAAAAATCTTATATAGTTTCTCACACCATGACATCTCTTTGTTGGATCATTTGTTAAAAAATCTACAATATATAAATAATTAAGATTATACATTCAAAATTTTTATATTAGAATGATATCACATTCATCAGAAAAATCGATCATAGTTTTATATAAGTTATAATAATCTTATTATTCAATTATCATTTATTTAACAACACATGTATTAGATGAGTTACAATTTATTTCATAATTACAAATCAATTAATTATGGCAGTAATTAAAATAATTAAAAGCAATAATTCAAAATAAATCATATAATTTTTTATTGAACGGCTGCAATTAATATTAACAGTACGTTAAGACCTTAAAATCAATTTTAAATTTTTGAAAACAATAAAGACATGTAAATTTATAAGAAAATATTTTTGAAAATATGTAAGAACGTTTTTGTTTTTATCAAATATGCTTTTGTTTAAAAAATAAAATATTTTCAACGGATTTTCATCGTAAAAAAATGTAAAATTTATCTCTCAAATTCAGTAAAAGAATATTATAAAAACAACGCTTGAAAGACGCTCCATTTTATAATGTTGGCGCGTTACGCAACCAAGGCCTCCTATTGGCTCTCTATATAAACCGCTATCGAAGACAACATTACCGAATCACGTTGCTGCTTTTCATTTGCATCTTTCCTTCTTGATTTCAAATCCAAAGCCATGTCTCAGGTATTAACTTTTCGTTTATTTCTTTCAGTTTGGTCTCTGTTCTTTGATTGTGTTTATGCTTTTGACGATTTGGGGTTTTGTTTCTCGTTGTCAGCATCCTGTTTGATACTTTGCTTTGCGGGTTCACGTTGGGTTCCTTGAATATTGTGTTGACATGCATGTTTCGTATGCGGTTTTCATGTTTGATTTACTGAAGCTTTTTGTTTCAACCAATTTGCTTTCGGCTCTGTTTTCTTTTTAGGGATTGATATTTAAATTCAAGAATTTTAATTTAATTTGGTGAAATTGTTTAAATGGGTCCTTAATTAGCTAGAGCAAAGAAAATTGATGCTGTGATTGAGACGGAGTTTCATAAATAGAATTTTTTCTTCTTTTGGTTGTACAAACATGAACCGGTTTTCCTCTTTTTCTCTTTTGTAATATATGTATGAGGAATGACGGAAAAATATAATTTGTTATCTAAAAGTTGTTGTGATTGATTATATTAGGATCGGATTAGTTGCTTTGTTTAAATTGTGGAAATCGTTCAAGACTCTTGCTCTTTTAAGAAATATAATTTACAATTGTTGAAATGGGTCCTTGATCAGGATTTATTATGTAAACGAACTGGCCGGTGCGCAGCTTAGATTTTGCTTGGGAAACTTGTTAATCATCTGATGTTTTATTCACGTTCAATTGCTAAATTTAATTTTTTCAATATAATGTTTTATTCATGTGTATTGCAGACCGTGGTTCTTAAGGTTGGCATGTCATGCGAAGGCTGCGTTGGAGCAGTGAAGCGAGTGTTGGGCAAAATGGATGGTTTGTTTCTTCCCTTATGCTATATTTATTTCTATCATCTTTGCATATTCAGTCATGGTAGCTCCTTGATTATCAAAAATTAAATTTCTTATTTTGTATAGTAGTGTACTAAACCTCTCTCCTTCTACATATACGCAAGTCTGCCCAAAACTTAAAGTGCATATTTTGTATTTGTAAAATAGGCGGATGTTTGATCTATCCAACGCAGATATGTCAATATTCCAAGGATACATTCCCGCAATTGTGTGTTTTCTTTCCAAAATTGTGCATGGTTTTTGGTAGATTTTGCATTGAGGCTGAGCCTGCTGGGTGATTTTACGTGCTTTAATTGTCAGATTGTCTTGTATAGATTCCATTCGCTATTTGGTGTTGTTATATTACCCGTTTCCATAATAATTGATGGTATATTTCCATCACAATCTTCAGGTGTGGAGTCGTATGACATTGACCTGAAGGAGCAAAAAGTGATTGTGAAGGGCAAT
Source organism: Trichilia hirta (assembly GCA_035221805.1). Classification (NCBI taxonomy): domain Eukaryota; kingdom Viridiplantae; phylum Streptophyta; class Magnoliopsida; order Sapindales; family Meliaceae; genus Trichilia; species Trichilia hirta. The sequence goes on from JAWDEX010000009.1 coordinate 8,614,451, forward strand.
GTTCAACCCGATGCTGTTCTGCAGACTGTATCCAAGACTGGGAAGAAGACTGCCTTCTGGGAAGAGGAGAAACCAGCACCAGCAGAAGCAGAATCAAAGCCCACTGAAGCTGTGGCTGCTGCTTGATATCATTGAATGAGTTATAGTTTTATGTATTACTCCAAATACCATGCGGAGTTTCCGTTATGTACTGTGCTTCAACTTTGAAGATGTAATAAGTTCTTGGGTGTTTTCCTTGTGTAATAAAGTCTAAATACAATACAATTTCTTTGCGATATTTTTTGTCTCTATCAAACATTTCGATCCTCAAATTGTTTTTATTCCCCAATGTGAGTTTCTGGACTTTGTGCATATGTGGTTATTATTAAAACAGAGCCATAGGCTCCTTCCGGGGCTATGATTATGAAATGAACACCACAAATTGCCGGTGATATTTGCACGAAGACATGTAAATGTCGGCAAGTGGCAACAGTATGAAAGTTGCTGGCTTTTCTGTTAAATAAAACTGCTTTTCCGAGCAATAGTAGGAACAAGTTTATAAAGATATGCCTCTTTGTGCAATGCTTACAGTTTGGAAATTACACAGGAACTCTGTTACTTTAAATCGAAATCTGAAGCTGAGGATTTCTGGTTATGTGCCTGTGAACTATAATGGCATTCTCGATGTTACCTGGCACAAAAACTTAGATGCTATTAAAATTATCTGAATTTAATTAAATTAGATTTTTGAACTTAAGTATGAATAAAAAAACATTTTAATAAAATTATTATTTAATTTTTTAAAATATTATTATAGTATTAATTATCTTTTAATTTTTAAATTTAAATTTGTGTTCTCTCTCTTTCTTATATTACATGCAGAACTTATTTTAGTTTAGTTCAATTTAAAAATTTTCTGTAATAGTTGTTTAATTTTATTCAATTCAAAGTGATGTCTAGATTTATTTTAGAATTGTTATAAAAAAAATATTTTAGTTTGATCTACATTATTAAATAGTAAAAATAATATTCAAATTACTATTATTATTGCTTATTAAAATTAATTAATTTGACATAATTCAAATTAATATTATTATTACTTATTATAACAAACTAATTTGATATATTATTAAATTTGTAAAAATTGTTATATTAATAATTCTCATATAGATTATGTCATAGTTTTTTTAAAAAAATAACTTAAAAATTATATTCAGATATTTAATAGAAAAAAGCATATTAAATTATATTATTCATAATCAAACTTTAACTAAATTCATACTCTAGTTACATTCAAACTTCACAAGAAAACATCTTAGTTTAATTTTCTTCTTATTTAACTAACATTATTATCTATTTTTATTTCTATTGTCATGTATTCTAATTCTACCCCTTTTTTTTCAAAATTGATGAACATTTTATTTTTAATTCAACAAAAAAACCATGTTTCTTAGCCATTATAGAATGAATAATATTAGTATACAAAATATTATCATATTAATTTTTATATATTTAAACCAAAAAAATTTGTACCCTTATCATCACTACTCCTATAAAATCAATCATCTCTAGTCTAAGACTTGGGGGTCCAACTTCAAATAGAAAATCTTACCACACTCTTTAGGGCGTGGTTGTGGTATGTTCATTTTTTGAGTACGACACCTCACTTTTGTATGTGAATTTATACCCTCCTTGTACCTATTTTTTGTGGCAGCTTGATTCATCTTAATTGGGGCATTTATATATCAACTATATTTATATCTATAATTCGGAATATCTACGATAATTTCGTCTTTCATATGGTACTGTTCATCAGCTTACATCCATTACATCTAGTTGGAATATACTAGTTGTTTAAAAAAACTAGTATAAAAAGAAAAAAATGAGAGATACTATAATTGAGGTGTATTAATAAGGAGTGTTGTTGCATAGTGTTTTTCTTTTTCATTCAAAACAAGTGCATGATATTACTCAGGAGGCCCGCAATTACGCCCAAGTACTATGCTTTCTCTGTAATTTCGTCCATGGGGTTCAATTTCAGTTTGCATGTCGTTCTCTCGTCTTATACGCCTTTTCGGCGACTCAAAATGCATTCTCAAAGGCAGAACACTCCATGGCAAGATGACTACGTCCGGTCTTCACGCAGATGTAATTACAAACAACTATTTACTGGCAATGTACGTGAAATTCAAACGTATCAACGACGCTCAATAGGTTTTCGATGAACTGCCCCAAAGAAATCTTAGATTGCTTTAATTTCCCGGTTTTCCCAATCAGGTATGCTCAAAAAGGTGCTAACTTACTTCGTATTAATGGTTTCTTATGGTCTTGATCCAGATTATTACACATACGTCGCTGCTGTATCTGCTTGTGCTAGTATAGGTGATACAAGAAGTGGTAGGGAGATTCAAGGGAGAATGTATAGATGTGGACTGGAGTTGAATAGTAATGTTAGGGACTGTTTGATTAATATTTATGGGAAATGTGGTCTTTTACGGTGTGCTCAGTTGTTGTTTGATGGAACTTTGGAGCCTAATTCTATTTCTTGGACTTCACTTTTATCTAGTTATTGTCAGCTAGGAGAAAATTTGCAGGGTTTTAAAACTTTTGTGCTATCAAGGAAGGAGTGGCAGTTAATGAGTTTTCTTTTGTTAGCATATTGGGTGCCTGTGCTGCATTGCAGAACTTAAAGGCTGGGATGCAAATTCATTCATTACTATTCAAGTACGCTCATGAGTTTGATACATTTGTTGTAACAACTGATTAATTTTTATGCGAAATGTGGAGTAGTGGACTTGGCTTGTAGGGTGTTTTTTCAAAGATACAACAGCCAAATTTGTCAGCTTGGACTGCACTGATAGGAGGATACGTTCAACTAGGCAAATGATGGGAAGCTATTAATCTTTTTGTCAAGATGTATACTGCGGCCCTCTTGCCCAGTGAAATAACAATTTCGTCTCTGCTTGGAGCCTTTGCCGATGTAAAGGATATTGAAGGTGGAAGAAGACTTCATTCGTTGATAATTAAAATGGGATTCAGTTCATTCACGTCTGTTGCCAATACAGTTCTGGACTTCTACTCAAAATTTGAACTTCTTGAGAACTCACTGAAGATTTTTGAGGAAATTAATGAGCATGATGTTGTCTTATGGAATGCGCTCATTGCTGGACATGTTGGATCAGGTTGTTACGAAGAAGCAGTTGAGCTATTGAAAGATATGCTTTGTGAAGGACTTTACCCTAACCTTTATACATATTCTAGCATTTTGAGTATTTGTGGTGATGCCCCAGCTATTGGTCGGGGCAAGCAAACACACTGCTGCATCATAAAACCTGGAAATTATTCCGTTGTGGTAATTGGGAGTGCCCTCATAGACATGTATGAAAATGTGGAAGACTGATTGATGCTTGAAAAGTTTTTGATAATCTATCATCAAAGAACTAGGTTTCTTGGAATACCATGCTTATGGGGTACGCTCAACATGTAATAGGCAGAGAAGCATTAGAAATCTGTGGCATGATGCAGGAAAATAAGATAAAACCTAATGATATTACAATTATAGGGGCGTCATCTGCCCGCGGACATGTAGGATGTGTAGAGGAAGGATGGCATCATTTTAATTCCATGATCAATTGCCATGGTATTGCCCCTAGGATGGATCACATAGCTTCTGTGGTCGATCTTTTTGCCAGCACAGGCCAGACAAGAAGAGCTTATGAATTTATAGAGAGTTTTCGTATAGAGCCAGATAAGGTTGTTTGGCAATGTCTGTTGTTAGGTTGCAGAACCCACAAAGACATAGTCCTAGGAAGATATGCTGCAGAGAAGATTTTAAGTATTGATCCAGATGATGCTTCAGCTCATATCATACCGTCAAATATATATGCAGAGGCCAAGATGTGGGATGAAACAGCCCAAGTGAGAAAAACAATGAAAGGGAAGTCTTTGAAGAAAAATACTGGATATAGCTGGACTGAGCTGCAGAACAAAATGCATTACTTCTCAACAAGTCACGCTGCCCAGTTTCAAGGAATTGCCCTACTTGAAATCATGATTGGAGACATCCCAGTTGTTTGATGCAGGGTACTAACCTGATGCCATCTTCTCATACCACTTAGGCTGCTGAATGCAAGAAGATTTGGTGATACAGCATTTTAGTGCACTGGTTCATGCACATTTGGGAAAAGAAGCTGTACTACGAATTCACCATACTTTAGATCTACATCAATACACCATACTTGATATCTGCATCAATAATAACTGACGAGCAAGTAGCAGAATCTACATGTTGAGGAAGTACAGAGGGGCTAGAAATATTGCTGATTGTATGGACTCCTAAAAATGAGATCACATGATGTTGCATAATTTTCTGAAGGGTGAGATATCAGCGACAATATCAAGGCATGTTGGTGTTGTTGAATTCCTGGGTGAGAGGTCAACATATTCCAGGGCTTCGTTTCTCTGGGTAATCCACAACACACCCAATACTTGGGCCTGCTCCTGTTGACCATTTCAAAGATAGTTGGTATCCTAATTGGTAAGAGTGCACCTCCTCTTTGGTTTTGATCCTTTGCAATATCTCCCTCTTCGGCACACTTGTTCTTTGTCTCTGTAGATTGCAAGATAACGTTCTTTTATGACTACTTGTTCTCTCAGTTTGAGCATATATAGCTGACTTAAAGGTTTGGGTTTTATCAGTGCCTGGGGGAACTTGTGCTTTTGGTGGTTCAGGATCTTTCTGTCTTCCAAATTTGCTTCGTTCTTGAACTGATTTGCGATACCACTGCTCTCGTTATCTTTAGTAAGTGAAAGAACTGACTAAATTGGGATAAGTGAAAAACGATGGAACAAAAACTTGTTAACAAGGCTATGAATTACCAGATAAAACTGAGCCATGGAAGAAAAAGGCTTTAAGGTAAAAGTTACCCTAATTTCTGAAATGGTAAAAGCTCCATTTGTGTCCCACCACTCTTTTTTTATTGCATGTTTTCTGTATAGAAGTGACTCCCAGGGTAGAAATTCATAAAACAGCACGGCATATGAGTTGTATGCCTGAATTTCATCAACTTTGACTCCGTTCTCCTTTAGGAATGTCAAGAAGCTGCCAAGGTTTTCATTTGTTGGACGGTAGTGTCCACTGTATGCTGATACAGACTGGAAATCATGGGAATCTGTTCATGCTTCAGTTGCAAAGATGTGTGAAATAAGCTGACGTAGTATCTCATTTATCTAATCTAAATTAAGTATAGAAGCATTCTTTCAACTTCTCTTTGTCAACAGCTTTTCTCGACCTAGCTGGACGATAACAAGTATGCTATCTTTATGCAAGGTCATTTATTTAACGTAAAATTATATTATTATTTCATTGTTATATGTATAAATGTAAGTTATGGTTTTGATTTTTTTTTTTTTTCAAAGTTAAATAGGATGCAAATATTATATTTCAGAGCTGAATTACTGATGCAGCATAGCAAATATTGTAATGCATGCTTCTTCCACATACTCTGATTAAAATATGAAATCATAAAGTGCACTTATATAATTATAATTTAGTTTTAGTTTTGCGTCCTTATCTATTACCTGTTTAAGGAGCATGCAGAGAGTTCAATACTTACAGTTAGATGCTATACCATGAGCTATCCATCTGCTGCTATAAGTCTTCCAGCCGGCAAAATGGCTCCTCCTTTGAGGAAGCTGGAATGATGAAATAGTCCCTTCCTTTTCTGATTGGAGAGGAAAAGACATTAAAAAATGCATTTTCCCGTAAATAAAACAAAAACTATCAGACATACATTTCGGTCTCCATATCAAGTCTTACCTCACCATCATAAAGTTTTTTTGAGGCACACATCACAGAAATCCATCTTGAACTGTTCAATCCATTATTCGTGTTGAGCAAATTTCCTGTTGTTTGTGCACCAAGACCCCTTCAACAATAATATACCCGTACTGTTCCCTCTCTTATTTAGGACAGGTCGTCACAAACAGACAGTATGAAAGTTCGAAAAGTCAGTTGAAGCTAGCCTGAAAGCTCAGTTTGGACTGATGAAATCAACTCCTTCATGCTTCTGTGGATACTCAAATCTTGCAAGATTGAGCCTTCAGAATTAATTAAACCTAAAGCATAACACTTTTTATAAAATTTAATGGGACAGTTTTTCATGAATACCCACAGATCATTATGCACTTGTATGATGACTTTGAAGACCAAGATACGCTTTGTTTTAGTTGGCTTTTAGTTTCTAGGGAATCATTTTGTTTACGGAAATATTATTGTGATCTTAATTATTTGCTGTGTGATCTCTTGAAGCATACCGGTCCAAGACATTTGATGCATTCTTGCTGAGCCTCGACCTTGGGCAGTCCTTAAGACGGACCTGTTTCCCATCTCCAATGCTAATCTGTGTAAGTAAATATAAAGGGGGTTTGCAACGTATCATTCCCAGTTATTCAGAACATTACACGAAAAGCAAAAATGTATTTGTGTAGAATTTCAGAGCAAATGCAGAACGAACGACCGCTCTAAATATTCTTATGAACTTCATGTTTTCATCATTTCTGTTCAAATGTACTACAATACCCATATATGCGCCATACCTCTTTCTCAAAGCTCATGACTGCTAAAATCATCATATGCATGATCGGAGGATTAACATATTGTTACTTAAGTGGTCCAGTGGTAAATGACTCTAGGTTGAAAGTGCAAGAGTTTGAAGTCATGGTTGAATCAGATATAAGTGATGAAAACGATAAGACACAAGCTTTGTAGTTCTATAAAACTAGATGTTAACATTACTTGGTGATTCTTTTATGTCTAATTGATTCATGTTTAAGCTGCACGACATGTACTGCTTTCACCGTTGGATTTTGGATAATAGCATTCTCTATAGAGGGTTGAAGCATATAATGGGATGCTATTTAGGCAATGTCTTCCTGATCCTGCGGGTAATGAATGGTTTGATATTGTCACGGAATAATTAGAGAATCCTAGCCCTGATAAACTATGGACAACTCCTGATGCAAACACAGGCCAGACACCTATCGTTCCTAACTTACCTATTATATCCTAGAACGTCACTCTAATCTCTTATGACTTGCTTTTATTACTGTCATTTACTCATAACTCTACCAGAGAGTTGATCACTTTGAATCAGGTGGTGCAATGCACATAAATGTCATGAGTGGGGGTTCTGTCAAGTAACAATTAAGGCTGAGTTGTACTGGAAGTGTTTTCATTTTGGTCGTTGGAGCCTTGTAGAGAAAAAATAAATTTTGATGATTTTCTAGATACAACTCATGAAGAGGTATCCTTTAACAGCTTTTATGGGGGAAAAGTTTAAAATGAAGGTACTCAGTTGGACGAAACATTAAGACCAATACCAAGCCCAAGTCCATCAAAACTAGATTCATTGGCATATATTTATATAATTTTTTTAAAAATAATTTAATGTATTCTATTATAATTTTTGTTGTTCGAATATTTTTATAAAATTTTTTAATTAATCTAAAAATGTTCGTTAGCTTATGTATTACGTATAATTAATTCAGAATTTATGGGCAGACAACATTCGGAAGTCTGTTTTCTTCTCCTTAAGCAGCAACCAATGCACGGGAAGGTGGGGCTTCTACTTCATCAGTAGGAAGCAAACACAATTATCGGATGGTTGGCAGAACAAAATCATCAATCCACCATTTATATCCTACACCACATGGGATGACATTACATTAGATGCAACAACTAGGAACCTGGCAAAAAATATCAAACATTATGGTTATAATTCACAATTTTTAGCTTAAAAGATAAAAAACAAATTTCTCATCAATATTAATTGGGCATAATTTCTTGTTTTATTATTACTTTTAATATTAATATGAATGTCAAGGATCCATTAAGAATTTAAATACATAAAATTATCGTGGCATAATTTAAAATTATAAATTTATGTAGAAGAGAATTTAGATTTCTTCCACAAAAATTGTCAGTTGTTACCCACCAGAAGGCGAGAGAACACGTTGAATGGGTCATGTTATAAAGAGTCATTAGTACTTAAAAGTTTCTCATAAGTTTTATATTTGTAAAATATAAATGTTCACAATCGTAACAATATACTTCTCTCATGACAGAATCAACCTAGAAAAGGTATTTATCATTCAAGTTCGGACATAATACTATCAACAATTAATAATGCGTATACGTTTGTATAGAACCTAAAAACGTTGTTGCTGGAGCATTTTCATGTCAATAGTATTCCATAGAATTATCCGTACTACTGTCGACCGTTGCAAAATCCCGACGAGTAATCGTCGGTGGAATGTACGGCGGTTTTGTACATCTTAAAAGCGCCCAATTAATACCATGAAAAAATGGATGGTGTTTGATCGCAGTAGCTCCTATTCGAGAACCCATTCGCCTTGTGGGATCCTTTACAAGGAGTTGGCTGATCAAATCCTTAGCCGGGCCTGGCAACGATGGTTCCTTGGGGAATTCAAGGGCTCGAGCCACAATGTTAGCCAAGGTTAACTCATGATCGATACCCTTAAACGGTGTCGTACCGTAAAATAGTTCGAATATAAAGATTCCTAAGGTCCACCAATCCACTGCGTTTCCATGGCCCTCACCCGATACAATCTCTGGGGCCAAGTACTCGTGGGTCCCAACAAAGGACATGGATCTCACATCAAAGGGCTCTGCCACTATCTCCAGGGTCCCATGGTTTCCAAGTTTCTTTCTCCGCATACGCTTTGGATGAAGGCATGAGACAGCTGGCACAATACAATTGGGTATGATGCAAGATGAGTTCCCAAATCGAGGTGGATCAGTGGTATAATCACTTGGTTGTTCGTTCACCTGAGGGGTTTGATCAGATACAAGCTGAGCGGTTGATGTCGAAGTATCCCCCTTTAAAGACAGATCAAAGTCTGTCAGCATGATATGACCGTCGGATCTTACCAGCACGTTCTCGGGCTTCAGATCACGGTAGATTATTCCCATCATGTGGAGGTACTCTAGAGCAGCAACCACTTCGGATGCGTAGAACCTGAAAACACTTTTCAATTATATTTGACTCCTCATGCTCAACAACAGCGCGTGACACACACTTTCAGTCACAATAAAAAATATCACTTTGTCTGCTTGATTGCTTGAATAAGGTAAATATTTTTTTCCTTTTTAAATAATGCAAATTATTAAAGAACAAAAAGTTGAAAACTAAACCGGGGTCCACTTTAAGATTTATTTTAGTCGTTTACGTACGGTAAAATCGCTTGGGACTTCTCCAACAAAATCTAAGTGACTAAAATCTCCTGCTAAGTGATCCCCTGGAATCTGTGAGCTGACTGACATCGTGCCGTTCAATTTCGTAATTTCACTCGACTAAATTGCTGATTTACCGGAAAAGACCGGAAATGAAAACGAATTTACGAATTTTCGGGTAATAACAAAATCTACGTGGCCAAATAGGGAAGCTAAAGCAAATCCAGAATGCAAGAACAATCAACAGCAGATGACGACAAATTAGAAACTTCCCAAAGAGAAAATAACATTTAGATCCCCAAATTTTAGCAAAACAACGTATAAAGGGATTATAAATTATTTTAATAAAAGTCCCTAATGTACTGTACTGTTGAAATTCTATTAGTGCTGTAGCCATTCTACCTGTCCGGAAACCTCTATAACAAACAAACTTTTCAATTTCTTGGCTCGCAACAACCAAGTCCTTGAATTAAAAAGGAGAAGCTTATGAAAAAAATAAAGTGAAAGCCATGATCTCTCGTGAGCCACACAGTGCATGCGTTGACTCATCCATCAACGGTCGATGTTAATAGAACATGACTCTAACATAAATATTGACCGTCGATTATTTCATTACGATCCAGTGCATGACAGATAGACCAAACATAATTATGGACCCACATGCAATAAACAGTCCTAACAAACGGTAAACGTACCCTACTTATCATCATTGATTGATTTTTCAAATTGTATGAAATGTAAAACAATACGCACCGGACGGCCGATTCATGAAATCGTTTGTCGGGTTGGCGTTGTCGGAGAACGTGAAGATCACCGCCAGGACAGAACTCCGTCAGCAAACAAGACCACCTTGGACAATCCAACGTGGCATACAACGTAGGCAAAAATGGATGATCCAACAGTTCTAATATTTCCCTTTCTATCCTCGCCCTACTTTCTTTGTTTCTGCTAATCAATTCTTTCTTATCCATCACCTTCGCCGCAAACATGCATCCATCGTCGCCGGCTGATTTTTTTTTTAACTCTACGAGGTATACACTACCGATATCTCCGCTGCCAAGGCGGTGAACGAAACGGAGGTCGTTTAGTGTTAACGGATTGGTTTCTGAATTTGCTCGACGGATTGCATGCCAGCAAGGATCATCACATTGGGGCGCGTAGTTATGGTACTTGATAGATGAGGAAGGGATGCTTGAGGTTGTCCACGTGGTTTCTGAATCTGAACTAGTACTGCGCTTTAGATCCACAGCAGTGGCGGTGGTTGTAGTAGAGGTGAAGCTGAGACTGTCAGGATCGCTGGCGAGATCATCGGCACAGGGTTGCATTGTGACAGTGGTGGCGGTGGACGAGTCGAGGCCGGAGCCACCGTTGGAGGAGTGAGAATGAGAAAGAATTGGAATGGGAGTAAGGGATTTGAAAGGGAGGATTAAGAGGAGGATGGGCCGGCCAAATGAGGTTGGGCCATGTGGCAGGTTTCAACCTATATATTTATTATTTAATATATATTTTTTGAAAATAATATTATTTGCATAATTGTCTTTTATTTTTCAAAAAAATTGTTAATTTTGTTTTGGTAAGTGCGTGGGTCACCATCCATCACCAGCATGATTCTTGCAATGTAAATGAAATTGGGCCGAAGATATTGTTTTTTTATTTTAATTTACAATATTATTAGAAATAGAAGATTAGATTAGTAAATAATTATAATTAACAAGGCAAAAGCAATCTTCTCTTTGTTAGCGTATCAACTATAATATTAAAAAGAATAATGTGATGATGTACTAATAATTATACAAAAGTCACTTGCGAATGTAGAGTAAAAACAGTATATGTCAAGAGAAAAAAAAATTATACTTGTTTATTTTACTTGGCGTTTTGTAAGGTTAGGTAACTAAAGTAATAACTATTGATTGGGCCGTCTCAATTAAGACCAAAATAAATTTATGTAAAGTTAATCATAATAAAAGGACTTTTAAAATGTCACAGCCACACCCATTAAATATTATTTTTATATTCTAATTTTAGACAAATTACTTAGTACATTATTATTGCATGAGAAGATGTATGGAAATAGGAAATGTATGATATATGAACAGCAACATACTATTTTCATACTTTTCATTGATATAAGCTATTAAGATCACTTTTAGAAAATTCAATTTATTTATTTGATTTTTTTGCTTATTTATTTGTTTTTGTTCTTGCAATTTCTAGAAAATTATCCAAATTGCTTGAAGAGGTAGAGGTAGGTTATAGGGGTTGAAAGATTTTTTTAATGATTTATGTCCCAAAGCATGTTGAAAAGCCTACGAGAACAAGCATGCTTTTCTCAAGTTATTACTGTATTTGACTCATCTTTATTCTTTTATCTTTATACATAATCACACGAATCTTCTTTGAAATTTAATTCCACCTCAATTTAATGTTTGTGAGCATTTGAATTCAAAACTGTTGTCTCATTTTTATTAGTTAAACCGGTATTATCAATCTATTATTCCTTATCCTCTAAAAATAGAAACAATAGTTGTTGGATGTTTGTGTCTTGTCTGTCAGTATCTTGGCCTACTAATCAAATAGTTCCTTAAAACAAATCCATATTTCTTCATTGTGTTTGTCTTTTAATGTTTGTACAGTTTCAATACTTGACAGATAGATGATAGATCCAGCTTATGCATGAAATGTTCCATTGTTTGGACATTCTTCAAATACAAATGATTAAATCAACCATCTAATGGACTGGGAAAATCAAATCCCATGCAGAAAAATGTATGTTGACAAGGTAAGAGATTCGGTGGAATCAATTAGAAACCAGTTGGATTTTCAGAATAAACGCTTCAAACAACACATGTGTCCTTGTATAATTATATGCATGTATTCAATCCAAACCTTTCTCACAAGTAGCCATGGTCTAAAGACTAAAGACAATGGCTCATTTGAGAAATCTAACAAGCAATCAAATGACTAAATCTTTGCGTAGTTAATTGGCAATATGCGAAAAAGAGATAGAAGTTTGAGTGTAAATGACCGCACACATCTTCCCTTTCATCGCAATGTAATAGTATCTGTACAAATACCTATTGGATACTACAGTCCTAAAACAGAAAACACTCCATTTCAATAAGGCACAGGATCGTTCAAGTGCTACTGGTAATCCTATATCAGAAGAAGCAATCTATACAAAATAATCATAGGATCTTACCTTGGATGAAATTAAAAATTCAAAATGAATGTGTCAGAATCCGGGAACCAATTTCTTAGGTTCATCAGTTAAGAATAATAAACTATGTATAGGGAGACTTTCTGGTTTTCTGCCCCATCTTAGCCCCATCAAGAAATTCAAACTATATAGGTCTGTTTCACATTCTTCCGACGACCACACTTTCTTTTTGGGTTGGCAGTGATCATACAAGAGAAGGCATTGAAAAGATCAGAGTCCTCGTCAGTTATTAAAGTTTTAGCTGCATTTGGGTCCGCAAGTAGGAGTTTTGCCACAAGGTATCCCGTAATAGACCAAGTCTGGTACAAGCGTGCTTGTTTTCCAATGAACCTAGCTCTTTTGGTGTCATAATATTCAGGCCACTTGTCAAGTGATAGGCATTTCTCGGCAACCTGAACAGCTTTTGCAGCACTTTCTGGTTTGTTCATCTGCAGGCTGCAATGGTGAACTGCAAATTGCCATTTGAATGGGTTCAAATAATGTATTTTCTATTTTGAATCTCAATTGACCAATAAAATCGCATTCAGCTAATGCCCATGAATCACCGAAAGTATGAAGAATAGGATTGACAAACAGCCCAGATGTTCACAGATCCTACATAGCATAGGGCTTAAAATCCTGAGTGTTTTGTCTTATGAGACTGTTCCACAGATTGGTATGCCTAGCAAGGCATCCAGCGATAAGATATACAGTTTGCCAAAGACAATGCTAACGTGCTCATTTTACATTTACATGTTTTGCGAATATTGGCTTCTTGGACCAAGTGGATTTGCAGTATCTGATTATCATTGGTGTACAGATGAAAATTGTCTAATATGCTGGTTAATAGTAACTATAGGGAGTGGATCAAAAGGAGTGTAGCCAACTTGCAACGTGTACTCCCTTAGTTCCTATTTCAGTCTCTCCTTGTTTTATTATCTTCACTAAATTCTTTCTTATCTATAACAGATTAATACAAATATGGCATTTCCCAAAGACTCCAACATTTGAGGCATTTGCATTTGATTCATCCTTTATTTACAATATTACTTTTCTTTTTCTCTGGAAAACTACAAATGTACTGACTGTCCAACCATGCTACTTGACTAACCTGCCAGAGGAGAGTTGGCCAGGAGCCACCATTGTGATAGGACCATGGCCTGCATCAAAAAAACGCGTGAACTGATGAGATCACATGAATGTCAAGTGAATGGAAAGTTGTCAAGTGAATGGAAAGTAGTAAAAACACTGACAACATCAAGTCAGATATATTACATGTCCTTAGGATCACTGCCTGCAATGACCTGCCACTCTTGACCTTCAAGAGCAGGATAACATATTTTGAGTGGCATGTTTGCAACTAGATCTGCCCATTTGGCTTCAATCAGATCCACTATAGCATGCGACTGATCCATTGTTGCAAGACTACTTACAATAGACCAAAGATTTCCAAGCGGAAAGAATCGGAAATCCATGTGAGCTGGTTGCAAGTTTCCAATTAGATATACAAGAAAACAAATAATAAGGTATAGGAGGAAGAAAAGCAAATTTTAGAATCAAGTTTACTGGAGCAATGACAATTGTAACAAAGCAGCTGGTTGTTTAAATACGTAAAGCCATTTAAGATGTGTGTGTGTGTGTTTCAAATCCCGATCACGGTAGGAGTTCGGTTTACGTTAATGTTATTTTAATAAAGCAAAACGGATAAAAAAAAGTGTATGAAGATAAATGAATATTCTTTAATGCATTCATTCAAGAGTGGCATGAAAACTTATCTACCTGGATTTCAAGAGGCTGACCATGAATTCCCATTCGACAATCGATCATGCAGGAACCATCAGTTACCAATAATGTAGGGAACATGTCAAAGCCATCAGCAAGACATAACCTCTGAATCATCTTGATCCCAGTTTGCACATCAATTATCTGCTGAACTGAGAGATCACCAGAGCTTTTTCCATATGCCTGTAACAATATAATCCACCATAATCCTAAGGTTAGCAAAGAGAAATTTATCACTACAAAAGTCAAGAATATTCTCACTTCAAAAAACTTGTTAAACTGATAAATCTACTTACCAGAGTCAAACAATTGCTGCCTCCCCAAAGTCAGGATCCAGCACTTCTTCAGTTGCAGAACCTTCACCATCCAAAGCTACTGTGTGCATTTTAAAACTAGCAGGCATCAATCCCTGACCAGGACTATGACAGTCCATTGTTTTCTCCCAGCTCTGCAATATATGGAATCATGTGCAATGGACAGCATAAACCGATAAAGCTAGCAGTTATTTAGTTAGACTAAACATAAAGCCATATAGTAAAATAGGCTTGCATCCCAAAAGGGGAAAAAGAAAAAAGATAGTAATACTATAAAATTTAGGTTGGACATGTAAAAGATACATGAGCAAACTATGAAGCATTTTGATTAATCGAAGAGTATAGATACAACTGCACAGTATAAACATTCATACATTCACATATTTGTGGTGACAGTAGTCTGACCTCACATTTGATGGCTCACATTATCACAGTGTTAATGAGAGTTACATTCTAAAGTACTGTATATACACAGTTTTCCTAGAAGAGACGCAAACATGCAAACATATCCAATGAGTGAATAAAACAGTAAAAACATAAGATATTTTTTATCTTTCACGATGCACAGAACAGTTACACTTGAAAGTATCAAAAATATATTCTTTTTGATTTCAAGAATAAATATTCATCTATAATCTTAATCAAGAACATATGCAATGAATGTGGCATTGTATCAAGTGAAATACACGTGTTATGGCACACAAATAGCACAAAACATTTTGAGAATAATCTACCAAGTGAAGAAGGGGTAGGACATGAAACAGGTGCATTAAATGTATCAATCAGCATAATTTTAACAGGAATAAAGAAATAAGGGGAAAAAATATGACTCAGAAAGAAATAAATCGAGCATCAATCAAATACATAATATCGTAAGATACCCATACTACAAACACGTGACTAAAACCAAAGAGGGCAATCTTTAGAATAATAGAGAAAGAATAAAAAGCAACATCAAACGAGCGTAATGATGTATAAATCAGTTATTATTTTAACAGTAAACAACAAATCAGAACACGAATTTGACATTAAGGGATTTTGAAACAATTAATGTTGGATTAAATAATTAGCATTACAAAACGATTGTATTACCTGCAACTGAAGTGTATGAATGATGATATTTCGAACAATATCATAGTCCCCCTTTAAGAGAAAAGCAATACCAGAAGGTTTAAAATCACGAATGAAGACTTGATCATAATTCAAAACATCAGAACAGTGGTATCATTGGCAGCAATAGTTCCAATGGGACTTCCACAGTAATAAACCATAGAATCCTTCAACAGGTCTCATGCTTCACCCTCAATAGGATGTACACTAACATTGCCAATGGAATCTCTAGTTTTGCCAACCGCACAATTAGTCAAAGAACCCTTGTTTTCCTGTTCATATTGCTGAATGTCCTGAAATTCCAAGATATGTGGTGAGTTGGCCACACCATTTAGGTTCAATTTCTTTGCGCTGTCAACAAACCATGTACCATTTCCTTCCTCTGCTCTCAACGCTCTTGTACTTTCAGCCTCTTGGAATTTGCAACTAGAAAACTGGAATCGGCTAACTCCAGTATGTCTGACAACACTATTGCCTAACCCCTTTAACCGATTCATTCCTTAGAGATTTTGTAGCATACTTGAGCACTTGAACAACTGCTTATACCTCGTAGCTCTTTTCTTTTTACTTTTGAAGGCGAATCTAGAAGAGAATGTTGAATCTGAATTACTAGAACACAGGTCAGAATTGAAAAGCCAAGGGGCACCCCCAGAAAAAACTTGGAGAACCGCCTCAGAAGTTCCCATCGTTATGAACTACAAGATGAATTAAATTATGTTAAAATTGAAAGTCCTTTCAGGATGAACCAACCTAAGGTCTTAAAGACACACCTTAAATAAGAACAAAGCAAGCCAGATGCACGCATTAGAATTTGTTACAAAGTGTTTTCATAGAACTGACATCAATCGAGAAACTGGGAATTAATCCATCAAAGAAAGGAATAGAGCAAATTGGACCATTATCTCCACCTGACAACCAGTAAGACACAGAAACAAAAGCATAAAACTAAAATTTACAGATGCCCAACAAAAATTAACGCTAAGGCTAGTTCGCCTCCTTTTTGAAAACCCAAAGCAACATAAACAAAAAGACAAACATTAGCTTTTACTTCCCCTCGGTTTTCTGAGCAACAAATAAAGGGTTACAAGTTTAACAATGGGACGACATAGAAAAATCAGATTAAGAAACTAGTGATGATCATCTCAAACGTGTAACACACGTACCACAATATTCAAAGCAAAAAAGGCGAATAATTTTTTATTTCAACAAAAATTGAAACAAAATTCATTCAACTTTCATATAAAATAAAACAAGACAAGATCAACCACCGAAAAAAAGAACAAACTTTAAACTTTCAACAGTAATTTCACGAACCAAAACAAAAGCAGGCAAATGAAGAGAGGAAAAAAACAAAAAACCAAACAACAAAAATATGAAATGCAATATAACAGAGTTCTCTCCGGATATCAAAAGTGAAAAAGAAAAAATCTTTTCGGTCCGTTTGCACCAAGTTTTAAGGGCCCAAAAAAAATATGAAGATAAAATGATCAGCACATCAAGAAGGTAGATGTGTTTAAATTTTAAAAACGTGTGCCGAACGAAACTGAACCATCAACATCAAATCCTTGACTAAAAATTGTATTTTGTTTAAACTTCAAAGCTTTTTCATTATATTTAGAAACATAATTTCTACTTGTTCAAACTGGAGGACGAACGATAATTCACACGGACGTTCATCCCAATCTCACTTCTTTGTCCGTGTTTGATTTATTCTTCTTCTTTATTTATATAATTCATCGTCTCTCTCTCTCTCTCTCATGACAATTTTTTCTTTATTTTATTTTATGTTTTATGATAAAAATTTTATAAAATTTAAAAATAATGATAAATAATTTTATGAAATAAGTTTTTTTAATTTTTTTAGTATAATACTTATTATACTTTTAATTTTTATAAAAAGTTACAAAATTTAAATATAATTTATAATTTTTTTATATTTTTTAAAATATAAATTTTATTAACTAAATTTTATGCATTTTATATAAATTTTTTTAATTTTTATATTTTTACAAAAATTAAAATATAATAGTCATTATATCTAAAAAAATAAAATATTAAAAAATAATTTGTAAAAATATATTTATATAATTTTTAAATTTTATAAAATTTTTATTAAAAAATATAAATTAGAAAATATTATCTTCCACACAAATTATAAAAAATTTGTTGTTCTCGCTCTTTCAATACTTATTATGATGATTTAGCTTCGCGTTCTCGAGGAAAAAAAAAAGAAAAAGAAAAAGAAAAAGTTGCATTCCGCTCTCGGGACACCTCTCTATCTTTTTGCTTTGCCCAAAGGTGTGGCGGTAAAAATGCTCCGGCTCTGGACCCTAACTTTTATTATTTCACAATAATACCATAAGAATTGTATTTATATCAATTAGATCCTAAATTCTTATTGAAATAATTGAATTATTCTTAAAATGTAGAAATTTAACTATTCCAAAGCAATATACAAGTTCTTAATATAACATTAAAATGTAAAAATAGAGACTTAAATTACATTACCCTTTTAGGAAATAAATGTTAATATTTACTATTGATATAAATAATGATTTGATTATAAATATTTTTAAAATTTAAAAATATATATTAATATAATTTTAATTTTTATTATTGAAATTAATTTAATTTCTTTTGTTTGCTAAGAGATAATAGCCGGAAGTCAAATGATTGATAATCTAATCTATTAATTTTTAATTAAGATTTTTTTAAACAAACGTGATTATTTTTATTGGTGTGGTGCTCGTAGGTTGACATTAATTCAAAAAATCTTTTTTTTATTATTATATCATTTGAAATCCAAGAAGTTAACACGGAGACTTTGAAATTGGAGTAAAATGTGAAGTTGGAGAATAATTTTCTCCGAAACAGAATAAAATCATAACCGAAACGTATTTCTGAAAATTCATGACTTTTAACTCTAATTATAGGATGAGTCAAATCAATCTAATATTTGAATATATTTTAATGAAATAAAATAGGACGACTCTTAGAGAGATTCATATTCTCGTGCAGATGAGTAAAAAAATAAACATTTCTTTCTTTTAGGACGAGAACACTTTTATATTCAGCCATAACTGAGATGGCCATACATAAAATAGGAATTCACTTTTTAAAAATACGTATTTATAAATTATTTCACACTTGTCTTAATTCAATTAAAATTATATATAAAAATTACACTATAATATAATAATATTAAATATAAGATAAAATTTTAATTACATTATATTCTTACACTAAAATATATTTTAAAAAATTTAAATTTAAGACCAACATAAATATTCTCTAAAATAAAATTACTCGATTATATTCGATGACTTCAAAAAAAAAAATTATTATCACTTAATTTTTATAAATTAATTTTATATTATTTTATTATTTTTAGATAGATTCCCTTCATTTAATTTTTTTTAAATGCAAAAGAAATTTAATTATTATATTTATGTAATTTAATAATTAAAATTTTTATATTTAAAATTTAAAAATAATATTTAATATTATCAGCTTCACAAAAAATTATCGATTTTAAGCTAAAAGTTTCCACTTATTACAAATACTATTACAAATCACCTACTCCAACCAAGGACAAAATGTAATTATCACAAAACATTCATATAAATTAGGTTATTTATTTTTTATAAAAGGTAAAAGCAAAATGACAAATACTTTTATAATTTTTTTAAATAATAATTATTTTTAATTTATATTTTATAACAAAAGTTTCTTAAAATATAGGCATTGTAACAAATACTCATATCAAGTTTATTTTATTATTTTATTATTTTTTATATTGTAATAATTATTATATCTTAGAACATTTATAAAAGTATAAAAATTGTAAAAAACTTAAAATATAATTTATAAATTTTACATCCTTTTTAAGATATAAATTTTATTAGTTAAATTTTATGTATTTTTTAATAATAATTTTATATATTTTATAAATATTTTTAAATTTTTATATTTTTATAAATATTAGAGATATAATAATCATTACATTAAAAAAAATTAATCTAACAAAAAATTTATCTTAATTTTTAAACTCATTTTTTTTTTTCACGAATCATTGGGTATTTATGATATAAGGAAACCATAGCCATTTGTCATTCTTGCAAAAGAACAACATTTTTAGACATTTCGAGAGAAGGGCAAAAAAGTAAAATCACTCGATATTCCCTCCGCGTCATTCAGTATTGCTGTTTCGCTTTCCAACTTGTTCTGTCTCTCCCCTCCCCTCTCCCGTTCGTAAACGATCGGGGTCTTCCTCGCCGGCACTCCCTCAGTCGACGCTCCAGCCGGCTTTATTCCTTCAAGAGAAACCATAACGTAGTCGCGATGGCTGGCGCACAACTTCTCGCTCCAGTCATGGCGTCGCACACCTCAGCCGCTATGGAGGACGACGATGTCGAAGACAACCACTAGCACAATCTTGCCTTTCGACTTCCTGCTCCATCAACTTTTTCCGCGAGAGTTTCAGGTGACTTCGATCACTAGAGCTATTAGATCTCCGTATCCTGCGCTTGATCTGATGGGAAGGATTTGATGTTTTGATCAGTTAGGTCGGACCTTCGTAGAACACGCCCATTCTGATGTTGAATCTGATATCATTGATGAGGATGATGATTGTGATGAAATTGTTGATGTAAGGGAGGATGCATCATCAGCGAGTGGCTAAAATGGGGTTTTGTTCTGGGGCTTATGATGAAAGGATTGCTGGTGATGGTGTTGGACTTTCTCGGTTGATTCGTCAAGTGGATTTTTAGGAAGAAATCGAAAGTTGCTGCTGTTGCTGTAGTAGACGCTTGGTGGAGGGAATCTCAAGTGATTTTGCTTTTTACCATTCTGTCTCAAACGTTTGGGCAATGGACGGTTTTAATATTTAATATAATAAATAATAATAAATTTTAATATATTAAAAAATATAGTTTATTATATATAAAAATTATAATAAGTATCTAATAATTTATTAAAAATTTTTTTTAAAGATTTCGAATTTTATAAAAGTAAATGATGATTAAATATTAAAAAAATTATCAATTATTCCCTAAAATTTAGAACTTGTAAATTCAGAGGCTCATCGGGCAGGGATTGGGCTCACCTCAGCATAAACCATGTAGAACATTAAGCTTAATGGAGAAGATTACCACGTCATCTTCCGTTAATTTCTTTATGTTAATTTTAATAGAGATTTGGTATTATGAATTTGTAATTAGATATTTTATAAGAAATAAAATTTTTTGTACAAATTTATATATAAATATAATATAATATTTTAATTTTATATTTAAAAATATAAAATTAACATTTTTATTATTAATAATTATAATATAAATTATTATAGTATTATTATATTTATTTGTACAATTATTATTTAATATTTTAATGTTCTCAATTCATTTTTGTTAAAAAAATTTAAAACAAAATTTTAGAAAAAAAATTAATTGAAATTAACAGATATTTTTTATTAATACTTTTACTGCTTCAAATTTTACAGCCGATCCCTGACCTTTACCTTCCGAATTAACCGGAGAAATTGTAGCCGCCTTTTACCCTCGACCTGCGAAATGCCCAAAACATCCTTCCTAAGTACATCGATCCACTCGGAGAGTGACCAAGCCGACCATCTCTCGCAACACATCAAATCCCATTTTCGTGAATTCACACGCAGCCTCAGACTCCTGCGAATCCGAAAATATCCACTTACCGAGAGGGCTAACTAAAAACTAAAGAAATCCCCTGGCAGGAGTTCCTGGAGCTATCTAACAAGCCTCGACCGTTCCCTTTTCAATCCAACGGCTATCATCAGTCGGCGTAGTTGTTTTCGTCATAAACCCTAGCCCGCCTCCTCTTCTTTGCAGACACACACAAACCCACTACCCCCCTTCTCTCACGACAAGATTCACGTGAAACCCAGGACCCAAATCGATCTCAAAAGAACAGATCTTAGTTTTTAAGTTCTGTTCTGTTTCCTTCGTTATGTTCTTATAGAATTTTTTAGTCTTTTGATGTATGAAGTGTTTTGGGATGTTGTATCAAGATGATTTATGAGTAATTGATAGTATTTATTCAGTTCTCTTGTGGATCGGTGTTGGATTAAGCTGCGTTTTGACTCAAAGATCCGACCAAATGGAGAATTTTCTGATGATTTTTGTTTGTAATTCCTTGCCTATTTAATTATTACGAGACCATCGTGACAGATAATTGGGGGCTGAATCAAAGCGGGACTATTTTTTACTGCGTCGTGAAGACCATCGTGAAATATCGAATTCAGTGAGTCAAAGATCCGGTCGCGTTTCTGTCTATTAAGAACCGAACGGCAATGCCTTCGGTGGCTATGAGACGGACTACCAGGGTGTTCGGAGTGGTGAAAGGCGTTGATGGGGCACGCGTTTTGCGTTCTGGGCGTCGTTTATTGCCGGACTCGGGTGATGGAAAGTTCCGGAGAAGCAATTATGGGGACGAATGTTATCACCCCGTGATTAAAAAGAATGGGATAGGTGGGCCCAAGTGCAAGCCCAATGGCTGGGCTTATGTGGAGAAAGTCAAATTCAAGCGAGAAGAAGAATATTCAGAAGTTTATGAGCACGAGAGGGAAATCAAACTGTCCACGAAAGTGGAAGAAATGAATCAAGAAATAGATGGTGTAGACAGGATGTTTGGGACGGTGTATAGTAGAAAAAGAAAGCGAAATGGTGATGCAAAGACTGAGCTCTTGGAGGATAAGATGTATGGAATTCAGTTTTCTCGTAGGCAGAGAAGGAAGAAGAAGAGTGAAAAGACTGTTCCTTTTAGTGTATTTGGAGTTGGTTTGGAGAGTTCTTGTAGGGTTAGGAGTAGTGGGTTTTTAGCTTGCTTTTTGACTTCGGTTTTGGGTTACATGAAAAGGGCAAGAGTGGAACTTCATGAACTTGCTTCGTTCATGCTTTCTCAGCAAATGAGTGGCGTGTTCTCTACCTGTGGAATACGTTTCTTGTGGGTATGTTGCGTTATTTTTTCTTGAATTCCAAAAGAAATATTTTGAACACCATAGTAATGTCAAATGGAGTACATGTTTTTTGAGCTAAAAATTCTTTGTGTTAACTGGTGATCGTCCCATCTATACTCTTCTTTGAATGAAGAAGATAAAGAATTGATATATTTCGACTTGATCTTATTCTCCAACTCGCTCATCTCGTAAATCTTTTCTTCCTATTTGCGGCTTCCAATGCCCCTTTTCCCGAACGCATATGTATGTTTACTCTTGGAAACAGTCCAATGTGGTTCCCCTTCAGTTTCAAATGCTTCCATTATGTTAAATTTTTTTGTTCCTAGAATGCTGGCTCGATGTTGGTTTTTCGTTGGATTTACTTGTTTTCCTTTCTTTTCTTACTCATTTTTCAGGATCCTCCCATTGACAGCACTGCAATGTGCAAGATTTTTGGGGCCACGCTATTCATTCCGTTGTTTTCTCTGAATTTTTCTGCAGTCCCCTCTTGTTTTATGTACGTTCATCGCAATATGTTTTTTAGATTGAAGTGTCTGCCATCTATATCTGTAAATAGTTCATTGATTGAGGAAGATTCTTCTAATGAAGATCTAGAATATGTATTTGAGTCTAAAACCAGGGTGCCCGTAGTTGATATTACAGTGAATAGGGTGGCGTTACATCCTTCTGTCAGAGCTTCCAAATTAGCTGCACGAAATGTGCAGCACAGAAATTCAATAAATGCTCGTGCAATACAGAAGAGGAGGAGTTCGTTGAGGAGGAGGGGAGCTAGGAATCCTTCTTTGATTGGCACACAGAGAGCTAGTGGTTATCTAGTTTCTGATTTAACTAATAGTAGGAAAAGTGGCCCCAGTTTCACTTGTGCAGCATCTAAAAACAAACTTCGGAATTCTATTCGAAGTAGCTCTACAGTTAGCATTAAAGAATCTACCTACAGTATGGACCAGTTGATGTGGGACTCAAATTCGTCTTGCTGTTGCGCAAGTATATTGATTATGGAATCAAACAGATGTTACAGGGTAGAAAGAGCTCATGTCATGTTAGAAATGTCCGACTCAAAAGATTGGCACCTCGTAGTCAAGAAAGATGGGGAAGCAAGATACACCCACAAGGCGCAAAAGATTATGAGGCCCTCATCGTGTAACCGTTTCACCCATGCTATTTTATGGTCTGCAGAAGATAGTTGGAAACTAGAATTTCCCGACAGACAGGATTGGCTCAATTTCAGGGATCTTTATAAGGAATGTTCTGAACGAAATGCACATGCTTCCATTGCTAAGGTTATTCCTATTCCTGGGGTTTTGGAAGCCTCAGGCTATGAGGATAGTAATCCTGTTCCATTTTGCCGGCCAGATTCATATATCTCTGTAAATGTTGATGAGGTATCAAGAGCTTTGGCAAAGAGGACTGCTAATTATGATATGGATTCTGAAGATGAAGAATGGATAAAGAAGTTCAATAATGAGTTTTTCACAGAGAACGAGCTTCATGAACGTGTTTCAGAGGCTAATTTTGAGTTAATGATTGATGCCTTTGAGAAGTCTTACTTTTGCAGTCCTGATGATTTCTCTAATGAAGAAGCAGCGGTTAAACTTTGCTTGGATATTGGAGGGAGGGAAGTAGTGCTAGCTGTGTATAGTCATTGGATGAAGAAACGAAAGCAGAAACGATCAGCACTGCTTAGGGTGTTTCAGGTAAAAGGTTTGATATGTTATGTTGTTTCCTTCTTCCATTGGCAACATATTGTGGTTATTGGTGTACATTTTGTGTAGGAGTGTTTATGCTAGAGCAATGTTAATCCCTGCCTTGCTTGAATTTATGCTGTTTTAACATCTCTTTTTGACGAAGTTGTCCAATTGTACTGTCCTATTGTAGATTATTATTAATCTGTTGATGGTTGTATTTAAAAGAGAAAAAATCCATCACCACGTGTTTTTGTTGATTGGTTATGCCTTTGTATCTTTTGTACATACTGTGCATTTTAATTATTTTATTGGTGAATTATGTTTTAGTCCTTTATAGGGATATTCTTAGTTATATAATTTATTAGAACAATTTGTTTAATTTCTTTTTTGACATACATCTTCAGTTTGTTTGATATTCTCAACTTAATAAATGCTCACGAAAATTACATGCTTTATCCTGCTGTATGTATATATATGTTTGGTTCAAACTGAAGATTGAGCTCCTAACTGAAATAGTAAAATGGGGACAGTTTGTGGAAATCTCTAATTCATTGAGAATTGTATTAGAGAAGCAAATTATACCCGCAGCAAGTACCAAAATTACTAAAAATATTGTCTCTCAATTCGGAAATGAGTCCCTGCTATAGTTGTCTTCTTGGGAATAAGCTACAAAGTGAAAAGAATGGTATTAACTTGTCATATTGCAGCATGCCTGTTTTACTTGCTTTATTGATATTAGATGAAAACTTTAGTGTTCATAAATGCTGTTGTTTTTGCTGCTCTGTTGATTGGTTTGCCTGATCAACCTGGATGCTCCTATCTGTCAGGCTCGCCAAGCTAAGAAACCTCCACTAATTCCAAAGCCTGCTCTTCGTAAGAGAAGATCATTCAAGCGACAGGCAAGCCAATCTGGAAGAGGCAAACCTCCTGTTCTCTTGCCAGGTTTGTTCGTTGTGTTCTCTGTAGGTCTTTTCTCTGTTCAGCACCTATAGGGTTAATGTTGCTTTACGTCGCATATTTGCAACATTTATGTGTATTTAGGAAGTTGAGGAAATACTTTTAAGTTTTGACAAAGTTATATCTTATCATCTTAAGGAAAAAGGTGTTGAATTAAAAAGAAATTGAAATGTTAACTGTAATTCCAATAGATCTGACTCCCTGCAAATGTATCTGTAGCTTGTTGATGTTTTTTCTTTTATGAAAGTCTTATATTCCTTTTGGTTTTGTTTTGTTGTTTATTTTTCCAAATTTTCTGATCTTCTATCATCAATATACTGCAGTGGTAACTCAGCAAGATGCCTTGGAAGAACAGAATGCCATGCTCCGAGTTGAAGAGGCTAAAGCCTCTGCAAAAAGATCTGTGGAAGCAGCAGTCCTCAAACGACAAAGGGCACAGCTTCTCATGCAAAATGCTGATTTGGCAACTTATAAAGCAACAATGGCCATGAGAATTGCCGAAGCTGCTCAAGTTGCAGAATATGCTGATCCAGTTACTGATCATTTTTTGGATTAACAGGTTTTTCCTGATGTTTCTAATCATGTTCTGAGTTATTGATTATCGAAATCTTAAGGAGGGATCACAACCTCGTTACTGTTTTTGAAGCCTTCCAATGACTACCTTCAGAAAAAGAAAAGAAAAAGGAATGATATTGTAAGTTTGTATAGATTTTTGATTGGTGTACATTCTGTATTATTATTATTATAGCCTCTTGACAAGAAATATTTAACCATGGGATTGAGTTTATTTCCTTGAAAAAGAAATGGAAAAAGAAAAAAAGGAAAATTCCGGGAAAAGTTGTCTGGTGTACGGTAGTTAGTAGGCTTCTAGTTGGGCGGATTTTTTATTTGGTAGTGTACATTCTTTTCCTCCATGATTTTGTATGTAATGCAATTTTTCTTGGATTTCAATGGGCCAACTTTCTTTGTGAAGTGGAGGCTGAGGCTGTCACTGGGATCTGCCGTTCCTTTCATTTCTTTTGTTGTAGTCTTAAGTTAATGTCCTTTCAATATTGTCTTTTGTGTTCGTGTGAAATATTTGAATAGTTTTATAAAATGAAATTTTGAAAGGAAAAAAAAAAAAAATTGAAATTTTTTAGTTTTAAATTTGAGAATGAATGTACAATCATTTTTGGCAATTATTTATCTTGCATAAAATTTTGATTGAATTTCTTGGCAAATTTTATAAATTGATTTTTCATATTTTATTTTTTAAAGATAATATTAAAAGGGTACTTTTACCTTTTCCATTTTTAAATTACAAAAATAAAAAGAAAAAGAAATTATTCGTAAAATATAGATATTATTTCTGAATCAAAGGTCAATTGCAATTGCTCTTGTTGATTGTTATAATTGTAAAATCCAACATTCTATCTTAATTTTCGTTTGTAATTTTGATTTCTAATAATTTGTCTTATTTTATAAAATCCATAACGTTCAACCGGTCCCGAGGATTATGCCAAATTGTTTTAATTGCATTTAATATATGTGATAGCGTAAGGCATTAGCGCATGTGACAATTTGAAAAGGAAAAAATATTGAAATTTTGGCTTCACGGAATTCGACTTCCAATGCTGGAAAAGTCGGAAGTACTCAACATCTCGTCATGTCTTTCGAACTCTTAACGTCTCGTCATGTCATATTTCCACTTTCGAACCCCCAGCACCTCGAAGGTATCCCATTAAAGGCACTCTAAAATTATAAAAATATATTTAATAATATTAATTTTGATAAAATTTATTTATATTTCTATTTTCAAGCAATAGTGAAAAGTTTTATTTTGTTATTATCCATTACATATCATCTCGTCGAAATCGTCTTAGATTCCTCGAATTCAAAAGCCTCTGAAATTGTTAAAAATAGATTTCGCATGATTTAACGTATAGTTTGTATTACTTTCGATCCCATGCACTATCTTTTTAAAAATATACGTAAATAACTATATTTTTAAAAATATTTATTAAAATAATTATATTAAAGAAATTTAATTAAATAAATTAAAATATATATTTTTTTAATTAATAATATTTCTTTATAAAAAAGTATTTCAAATTGAATTTAAAAATACAATAAAAATATTATTTTAAATTATATTAAAAAGTAATTTAAAAATATTATTTTAAATTATTTTAAAATTATATAAAAGTATAATTATTTTTTTAATAAGATATTATTGTTCAAAAAATTATTATTTTAATTTAATTGATCAAAATTTTTATACGGTTATTTTAGTAATGATTCTAACAATTGCTCTCATTTTCTACATTTCCCAATCTTTCTTCACCCTCTACAGAATGCCATGATTCGCTTTCTCCTGTATGAACCACCCTACAAGCCAAAATTATGACTTCATCCACTTTTATAATGTATATAGATAATATTTACCGACTTAATATTTTCAATCTTCGCCTATCATTATACAAGCAATCTAATCTAAATTTAGTCACATCGATATCTCGACTGATATCTTAATAAAAATAAGAGAATTAAATAAAAAAATTAAATATATTTTTTAAAAAATAGTCTGAACGTTCCATCACATTAAAATGCGTCTTATCTTATAAACTGTAAGTATTTATTGTGCCATCCTAGTCAAATATAAGAAAGTGATGAAAGAAACTTGCCATATTCTATCTAATTAAGATCCTGTTCTCCGATACTCATATTAGTGTTGTATGCCCTAAAATTATTCGTATTATCGATTTTAAGCATATTGTATTAAGTTACTGTAGAATATGTATTGTACATATTTATTAATAATGAAAGTA
>JAWDEX010000009.1:8642624-8696394 GCA_035221805.1 Trichilia hirta
GTTCAATAAGCTAGAAAAATGAATTAATATGATGATCAACTGTCAATTAATTCACAACTTTTGTAAAATAAAATGACTTTTTTATTTGGATATATAGGTCATGATCCTATAGACCGAAACAAGTCGACTTGTTAAATAACTAGTCTTATTGATCCTCTATATTAAAATTATATTTAGAATAATTGACTTTTATTTAACTTTAAAAATAAAGTCATAAAAAGTATTTAGTAAAACCACTTTTAATAAATTTTATTTATTTTAAAACTTTTAATATTTTAATTTTTTACAATAATTATAATACTTCAATACTAAATTTTTGAGTAAATTGAGCTTTTGGAAAAAAAGGATCCAACCCATTAATAGATCCGGGCTACCCGTTTCCCGTAAATTGGATATTCAAAACCAAATCTAGTTTTGCCCGTTTACAGAACCGCCAAAAAACCTAGCAATCTCAACTCCCGCCAACTCTGCGCATTCATATTGAAGCTACTGTCTTTCTCTTTCTCGTTCTCTTTCCTGTGCTCTGAGTCCAACAAGAATAACAAGGACGAAGGTAGTAGCAGTGACAGGAAACGAAAAAAAAAAAAAAAAAAATTAATATTTATATTTCATTTAAGAGCGTGATTAATATAATTTAATACGACGATAAGAGTTAGAATAATTCTATTTTAAAATTTTAAAAAATTATTTAAATAATTAAAATTATTTAAAACAAAAAAAATTGCAAAAGTATTATTTCTAATAACATATAAGTATTTAAATATAAAATTTTAAATAAAAAAATTATTAAAAAAAATTAAAATATCTTTAAAATAATTATAAATTTTAAACGAACGTCAAATATAAAATTTAAGCCTATTTTCATTTAAAGTTGTGTTGGTTTAGTTGTTTCATATATTTTGTCACTAACTGATCCGCGTCAAGCAGACTATTTGTTGGCACTGTCAGCCCATCTGCAGATGATTTGAAGAACATTCTTGCCTCGGCTATCTTCTATATCTTTGTTAGTTTTCTTTTTGCCAATTTTGTATAATTTTCGTTGTTATTTAACATGTATTATTATTATTATTATTATTATTATAAGAAGAAGAAGAAGAAGTAAATAGAATACCAAAAAAGCAGTATTTGCTGGACTAAGAGAAGCAGATTGTTTCTTTGATTCAATATAAGGCTTCAAATTCCGTATTTTACAAAAGTATTTTTAGGGGTAGTTTCAGGATATTATATTTCAAAAATATTAATTGATTCTTGGTTGTTAGACGGGACATAGCAAACTCTCGTATAATATATGGTTAATATTATGTAGGATAGTTGGTATTTAATGCTTGATAGCTTGATGTTAACAAAACAATCTTTAGTTGTTTGAACAATTTTGTTTGCTACGTCGTTAAACAATTGTTTTTATTGGGATGGTACCAAAATTTAGTTTCGATTGTTATATAAGGAACTTTTCTTCTATTTAGAATGCAGACACGGTGTATCTAAAACAGGTTGAATTCGTAACTAGGGTTGCCGTAGTTATTTTTCTATAATAAATTGGGTGTTGATCTATGTGAAATTCAATTTGATATTGATTTGATCTTGGCATCATCATGCACTGTGCACTATGGCAAGTTTAATCCTGATGTTAATATTGCTTTTTAGATACTGAATTTTAGTAAAAATTTGGTGTACAACCATGTTGCACTACTACGCAGTTGGAGCTGAACCTAATGATGATGGGATTGTGCTGCTCTTAGTCTGAGGTTAAGGACATAGATATAACTGAAATTGGCACCTGTACCCCGTGGTGGTGGTGCAGCAGTAGCAGTTGCTGCCACAGGTGTGCTGCCCTGCTGCATCTGGAACAAAGAAAGAGGAAAAGGTGGAAGAAAACGAAGAATCAGATGATGTAAGGATTCTGTAGTTAAACCAATTAGAAAATCAGTCATCTTAGACATTGTAATAACCTTATGTGCTTACATGCATTTGATCTAATGTTTCCTCTGTCAATTTTACACTTCGCAGGACATGGGCTTCAGTCTCTTCGATTGAGGAACTGGGATGCTGATTATAGTGTTTTTGTTTTTTACATTGCAATTAGTTGGATTCAAGTGGAATTTTAGAATTCTGTTTTAGGCAGAATGTGTTTCTGGATAATTTTTCTTCTGATTTTTGGATGATGCTTAACTTTAATGGATAGATATTATTGACAGTTCAATTCAATAATGGTAGAAATCAATTTTGTACATGTTTTCTATCTATACAATGGTAAGATGTGATTGCATATCTTCCAAGCAATTTGGTTTGAGCATTTTGATTAATATCGTTCTTAGTGAAGTTACGTTGGTCCGTAGATGATATTCTCAAAAAAACAGAAAAAAAGGAAAAAAACTTTGACTTGGAAAAACATCACGTACTAAACCCACTGTGTTCCTGACCCTAAACTAGTGGCTGAACCTTTTTTCAAAACATTAATGTCAAATTTTATTGTATTGTATTTTTATATTTAACATTATAATAAGAATTATACTAATTATTTTATGAAAGTATAATTCTTATTATATTTTCATATAATAATTTAAAATAGAGTTTCATACATTTGATAATAATTGTACTTTTGTATTAAAAAAAAACAACTAGAATTATTGTTAAATGTACAAAACCCTATAATATTAAAGAAGTTTATAACTTACAAATTATTTTTAAAAATTATTATAATTATTATTATTATTGTAAATAACAAAAGGGCATGATTGGTATTGCGAATTATCACTTAATTTTCAAAGCAAATTGTAAAAAACTATTTGCTAACACCATTTTTTGTGAGACGTTAATATTTAATATGTTTAGTTTTTTTGTTCACATCAATTGAGCCCCAAACATGCCCTACACCAACAATTGCAGCGTACTTTTGGTTTCCAACTTTTGATGGTTCCTGAAGGATTCTAAAAGCCTTCTCGGTCACAATCTGCCTGCCTTCTGATCACAGGTCTGAAATTATTAAGGCTAAATGATTTCCATGGTTTCTACTGTTCTCACCATGGTACAACTTAATGACCAGATACAAGACATGAATGAGACTAATTTTTTCACATTGTAATAGTATGATGCAGCCTGGCCTAGTTGTCTAGTTCACACTAGTTCCAAGATTCACGCCAGGATATGGAGTATGATATGCCACTATTTCATAAAAATTATTTCATTAAACTCAAATAAGTTTGCATATCTACTTCAGAGGGACTAAAGTCTAGAAACATCCAACCACAATTTTAAATTAAAACAAAGAAACAAAGATAGATAGATATCCTCACAAACTGATAACCAAAGTCTCCACATCTGGATTATTAAATACCCGACACTGTCTACATATCAAAGAACTACTCCTCTCAGCAAGCACCCATTGTGGTTCTTCAGGGATGGGAGACGATTCTCCTCTCCAACTGCGCCGAAAAATATTCCAGAGAAAGGAACCATTTGTTAGAACTAGCTATTTCACAGAAGTAAAACTCATATGCTCAACAGTGCAGAACTATATGATTAAATAAGGAGATCGTTTGCCACAAATGCCAGGAAATAAGGGGGTCACGAGAAATTTGTGACATAGAAAGTGAGCTAAAACTTTATACTGGTGAAAAAGGAAGGAAATTTAATGAATTTCTGAATGTGCTATCAGCTTTAGTGAAAAACTGACAACGGAAAGCTCGTAATCAATAGCATTCAAGGAAGTTTTTAAACTACAAGCGCAATTCCATGTATAATACATTTACATGCTAATAAATGAACATGACAAGAGAACACTAATGAGACATCCTCATTAGAATACTCCCAAAATGAAAGAAATTCACTTATTCAGGTCATAAATACCAGTGCTGTATTTGCCTTCCGGGACTTCTGAAACTTATTCAACTAAGATAATCATGTAGAAAAAATTTTAAAAAAAAAAATCTCTAGACCAAACATACAGGGTAATCTTTGTGACAACAGCTGTAGGAACAACAAATAAAAAAGCTGATGATAGAACTCGTATCTGGAAAAGCAGTCCACACTTCAGGAACAGAGAATACCATTTCTATCCATTCAATTTACTTGCAAGCAGACAAATGATATGGCCGCAACTTATTTTTCACATTTCAAAACCAGTGAGAAAACTTATTACAATTAGAAATTTGTTACATGTTCGAAGCTCCCTTCTCTGTGAGAACACAGAAATCTTATGTGTTGACATAATAAAACAGCATATTGTAACACGTAAAATGACGATGAAAAACAAGAAGCAACAAGGAAATGATACTTTCCACAAAAGAATTTCTTCAGTGGATGAAATCCTAAGGCACCAGAGTTGACTATAGTAGTTAACAGGAAAACACATGCACATGTCCATCTTCTCAAGCCCAGCTTGAGGTCATACCATCAAATACAGTTGCCTTTTCTCATTAGAACTCTAAACAAATTAAAGATGATAAGTGACATCAAACAATGGAAACAAATTAAAGATGATACGTGACATCAAACAATGGAAACCTGTTGTTAACTATTTCTATATAAATGTATTGAGTTGAAAATGCCACATTACCTGCAGAACAACCTCCATCTTGCCCTGCAGCTTCAGATATTCCTGTTTGATTGCATCCACTGCCACAATGCACCTAAAAGGAAATATATCCGTGACTGTGTTATTAATAACTATCAAAAAGAAACCAGGAAAAGAATTAACTATGCTATTAAGTGGAGATTATCAAAGATATTGACATTATGCGAGTTTCCTTTTCAAAAGAAACAACAACTTGTTATGAAATGGAAATGAAAGAGCCAATTGATGCGAACAAGCAGTTCACATAAACTCAAATGAAACAGAGAATAAGGCATCTCATCAACTACAAAACAACACAGACAAACAGCTTAATGGTCCAAAAAATGGTGAAAGAATGGATTGCCCAAAATCATCGTGACATTTCCCATAATAAAATAAGTGTCATCTTAAAAATTTTTGAATTTGTCCGCAGCTAAAAAAGAGCCAGAAACTAAGAGAATTGAAGGTAGAGATTAAGGTATCTCTTATAATAAATGATGCATTGGATACATGTGCTTGACTAATTAACTAGTTATGGTCTCCTACACCGGTTGCCAATACATGTGGCTCCATAAATATATACCACATTGACACAGCGCCTTCTCCAATAAAACCAGGTGACGATCTCACCCTTGTCTCTCCTTGGATATTCCAACAACACCATCACCCTCCCTCCTTCATTCCACGTTATCCTTAGTCAAAGACACTCAGCTTTCAATAGATTTTGGACATTCGCATTCAGGAAAACGACAAATAAGAAACAAGATAATTCAACTAGCAAGGGAACTATCTTAGTTACTGTGTAATACAAGATTCAAACACCGAATTGTGGGAAACCAGTATACAGATAACGACAAATTTACTGTGGCGTCCAAAAATTGTCTTACTTACCTTTCTTTAGATTTGTCTTCAATGGCTTGACGAAGTTCACCACAAGCAAGAGCCACTTGATGAGCACCGATGCTAGAACACCAGATGGAGCACAATTAGTAAGCTGAAGCCCTAAGTGCTAAAATAATACGACGATCAGAAGAATCATAATTATCATCTACCTATAATAAAGTATATAGGAACAACATAGATGTTTGATTTATTTTGCTGCACTACTGTATGAAAAGAAAAACAAGGCAACTGTTGAGAAATTCTCCCACGAAGCTTAAAACAAGGCGACTGTTCATTTTACTGCAGTGCCACATGTAGCATGTATAATAGTCAACCCGAAAGATTCTCAAAAAAGTCATTACGCTGCATATTCGATAACTATTAGCCTTAATAAATGAACTTAAAAAGTTGATCAGAAAGATTCACAAAAAGTAATTTCTATCTATATTCTCTATCTGTTAGACTTTAAATAAATACAAATCTGTCTATCAAATCTTTACATAATTTCAAACAGTTATATTACCTTGACGCTCCCCCTTTAATTTTCATGCATAATTCTTCCAGATCATAAAAATTCAAAACAGGTTGCTCCCTGCAAATTATAGAAAACAAAACAGTTTTACGAGAATTAAACAAAAAAACAATTAGATGAATTAAATCATCAAAGATAATGAAATTGAAAAACTCCAAACATCATTGTAGATAGTGAGATTGAAATATACAAAGCTAGTGTCATCTGTCTTATGGTAATTTGGGCATCATTGAAGAAGGTAGGGATCAACTCGGCTATGAAGAAAGGACCATTAACCTCCTTCAAAGAATAAACCATTCTAAACCCAGAGTCCACCAAACCCTGCAAGTAAAAACAAACAAATGAAAACATAATCACCACTTAAACCAAAATGAAAGCTTCTTCACTAAAACAATTGCGAAAGTTCCAAATTT
Organism: Trichilia hirta; assembly: GCA_035221805.1. NCBI lineage: Eukaryota > Viridiplantae > Streptophyta > Magnoliopsida > Sapindales > Meliaceae > Trichilia > Trichilia hirta. The sequence continues at coordinate 8,649,004 of JAWDEX010000009.1, forward strand.
ACTAGTTATCAAAATCCGTTACATTCAACTTAATTTCGCTGTTTCAAGTAAGATACATAATCCCACTATTTCCTTTTTGTTTTCTCAATTTTTTCCCCAGCAATCAAACAAAAGCATCTCAAAAAACAATTAATTCAACTCCTGAACCTATAAACAAATTCAAAGGTCGAAATCAAACAAGAACGTGAATGCTCTAAAGGAGGATATGTTTGCAAAATCCAAAATCTTTACAGTAAAACGGCAGAAACAGAAAGAAATAAAGGATTACTTCATCTTCCATGGCGTGTATGGCACCAATAAGCTGCTGGCTCAAAGCCTGTTTATCAGCCATATTGATGAACAGGGAAGAAAAGAGAAGAAAACCCAGAAAGCTCTAACAGAGGAAGTGAAAAAGGATGAAGAGAAACTATTTGTGAATGAGAATTAGTGAATAACTAATGACTAATTAATATGAATGTGGTGCCAAAAAAAGTGGTGATACATAGGTGGGGCGTTACAGATAATAATTATATCTGAGTTTGCATGCAAATGTTTTAACAACAAGACAAGAGTTGTACACCAGAAAATGAAAAACCATTGAATTTTGATTCCTTCTCTCTCTCTCGTGATGTGGGGGCAATTGCAAAATAAGTGAAACCAATGCGTTTCAAGGATTTCCTTTCTCTGCTTTAAAACTGGCAAACTCCACTTTGAATTCTTATGAAACCTATCATATCTGGTGGAGTTTGGAAAGAAATTTCGGACGGGTTTTCTTGGTGGCACTGAGTGTCGTTGGGAAGAAAAATATGAAACCATTTTTGGATTAAGGACAACGAAGACAACTCATCCCTCCGGTTGGATGAATTAATAAGGACCAATAATGTACAGATCCCTACTTGGTTACAAATTTTGGAATAAACAGTTTGCTTTTCATTTAAATTAGATAAGTACATAATTTCGGATGAAAATGTTTAAATTGTAGTGTTCAGTCAAATATTCTTATTTAATATTAATGGGTAAATCATATATTTAAAAAAAAAATTGTGAAATTAAATTAATATGTTATTTGAAATTAATATGTTTAAATCCTCTTTTATTTGTTATTTTCTTTTTGAGAAAAAATGGCATAAGACTGAGGAAAAAATTAAAAGATAAATGATAATGTATGCTTAAATTAATATTCAAATGAAGTTAACGATTCTTAAGTTTAAATTTCGAATGCGATAGCAATCGAATCACGTGGCTGTAAAAAATTTCCATAATTTTGAATTAAGAAAAAGATATATTAAAAAAAATAGAGAGAATTAATGGGAATCATTTTATGCAAGGGAGAAGATTAATCCATTTTATTTTTCTGTTTGAAATACTATAATTATTCTATTTTATCTACTTAACATTTAAATAGAAAATTATATATTAAACAAAAAGAAAAAAAAATGATTCTCCATATTAAAAATTTAGATAAAAATATTCATCATCTTGGTATAATGGGCTAAATACTTGTGGATGATCATTTAACTCTCACTTCGGGCCCAAATTAGACAAACTATTCAGTTGGACGAAACATTAAGACCAATATCAAGCTCCAGTCCATCAAAACCAGATTCATTAGTAAATTTTTAAAAACTTTCATATAATGTATGCATTATATTATTATTTTTTGTGTTAGAATATTTTTATAATTTTGTTTTGGTTTCATTAAATTTTTTAATTAATCTGAAAATATTTGTAAGCTTATATTTTACGTATAATTAATTCAAAATTTATGGCCAGACAACATTTGATTCTAAGTCTCTAACAATATTTAGAAACCTGTCTTCTTCTCCTTAAACAGCAACCAATGCAAATGAAGGTGGGGCTTCAAATTCATTTGGAGGAAGCAAACACAATTATCGGATGTCTGCAAAACAAAACCATCAATCCATCATTTATATCTCACACTACATGGGATAACATTACATTACATTACATGTAACAACCAGGAAGAGGAGGAGCCTGCACAAAATATCAAACATTATCATTATACTTAAACTTTTAGCTTAATATCTCTCTCTCTCTCTCTCTCTATATATATTATCAGCATTAATTAAGCGCAGATTCTTTATTATCGTTACTTTCAAAAATATTACGAATGTGAAGGATCCATCTAAATTTAGATTCAAAAAAATTTATATTTAAAAATAATAACATCTAGATCCTTCAAATTTAGTCAAATATTCAATTACACCACATGACATCAAAAATACCGAACCACACGCCTAATTGAGTTTTTTTTTTTTTTTTTTTCCTTTAATATTTAAATTTCTGTAAGAGTCTAAAATAATTACACTGTCCCTCATATTTATTAAGTAATATCAAATTATCATAGAATATTCTGTAAAATTATACATGAAAATATCCTAAAATTAAAAAATAAAATACCTAAAATGTATAATATATTTTTCAAATTGATTATATTGTTTTATAATATTTTAAACAAATTAATTGTAATCAATCACATTTCACTCTTACAAATTAAAATTTATTTACATACATCATCATCACAACAATTAAATATATCAAATTTATGAATTAAATATATATATTTTTGACATTAATCAAATAAAACTTTAAATTGAAGTAAAACATGAAATAAGGGCACTGAAAATGAGAGAAAAATGAATTTTTATATTTTTTAAGTGTATTTGTGTATTTTTATACTGATATTATATGTTGTTAGTTTGAATTAATTTTTATTTATACAATTATAATATTATCTTTTATCTATTTAATTTTTACTAAAAAATATTAACAATTTAGAGGGATTTGTAAGCTTATAAAATATTTGTTAAAAATTTGATATTATTTGATAAATATAGAGGTAAAGAATAATTATTTTGGAGGCTTACAAAATTTTAACTAATAAAAAATAAAAAAGTGTTGTTAGATATAAAGCTAAACTAAAGAGGTTTACATGCTTTCCCTTAAATTTATGTAGATTAGAATTCTTCTCCAACTAAGTTGTTACCCAGCAGAAGCCAGTAACACGCTCAATGTTTTACGTTATAGAGAATTAAAACTTCAAATTTCTTATGTTATTAGTGTTATATTTCTAAATTATAAATGTTACACACATATGTAACAATATACTTCTCTTATAACACAATCAAGCTTGAGACGGTAATTTATCATTCAAGTGACAAATTACTATCAGCAATTAACAATGTGTATACGCATTTATAGAACCTAAAAACGTTGTTACTGAAGCATTTTCATGTTAATAATATTCGAAAGAAGTATCCGTACTACTGTCTGCCGTCCCAAAATCCCAACTAGTAATGGTCGGAGGAACGTACGGCGGTTTTGTACATCTCAAAAGTGCCCAATTAACCCCATAAAAAAATGGATGGTGTTTGATCGCAGCAGCTCCCATTCGAGATCCCATTCGCCTTGTGGGATCTTTTACAAGGAGTTGGTTGACCAAATCCTTAGCCGGGCCGGGCAACGATGGTTCCTTGGGGAATTCAAGGGCTCGAGCCACAATGTTAGCCAAGGTTAACTCGTGGTCGATACCCTTAAACGGCGTTGTACCGTAGAATAGTTCGAATATAAAGATGCCTAAGGTCCACCAATCCACTGCGTTTCCATGGCCATCACCCGACACAATCTCTGGGGCCAAGTACTCGTGCGTCCCAACAAAGGACATGGATCTTACATCAAAGGGTTCAGCCACAATCTCCAGGGTCCCGCGGTTTCCAAGTTTCTTTTTGCGTTTATGCTTTGGATGAAGGCACGAGACAGCTGGAACTATACAATTGGGCAAGATGCATGATGAGTTCCCAAAGCGAGGTGGATCAGCGGTAAAATCACTTGGTTGCTCCTTCACTGGAGGGGTTTGATGAGATACAAGCTGAGCCGTTGACGTCGAAGTATTCCCTTTTAAGGAGAGATCAAAGTCTGTCAGCATAATGTGGCCGTCCGATCTTACCAGCACGTTCTCAGGCTTCAGATCACGGTAGACTATTCCCATCATGTGCAGGTACTCTAGAGCAGCAACTACTTCGGATGCATAGAACCTGAAAGCACTCGGAAAAAATTATAGTTTAAGTTCTCTATTCTCATGCGTAATAACAGCGCGTAACACACACGTTCAGTCACAATCAGAAAATCACTTCAATTAAATGATTGCTTGAACAAGGTAATTTTTTTTTTTTCAATACAAAATTGCAAATAAAATAATAAAGAAAAGAAAACTAACCAGGGTCCACTTTAGACGTTAAATTTTAATCATATTGATGAAAAATTGTTGCGTACGGTAAAATCGCGTGGAACTTGTCCAACTCCAACAAAATCTAAGTGGCCAAAATCTCCTGAAAGGGGTCCACTGTCAACTTTGTAATTTCACTTCACTAAATTCCTGATTTAACGGGAAGGACCGGGAAATGCAAACGAATTAACGAGTTTTTGTGCAATAAGTAAAATTTACGGGGCCAAATTGGGGAAGCTAGAGCAGATCCATAAAATAAGGAAAATTAAAGGTAGATGACGACAAATTAGAAATCTCCTAAAGGGATAATAGCATTTAGTTCCCTAAATTTTAGCAAATAACATATAAAGTGATAGTAAATTACTTTAACGTAAGTCCCTACGGTACCTTATTGTATACAGTATACTGTCAAATTCCGTCAGTGATGTGGCTATTCTATGTCCAGAAACCTTTATACCAAACAAATCCTTATCAGCCAACTCCCTGAATTAAAAATGGGAAGCCCATGAAAAATATAAAGTGAAAGCCATCTCTCTCGGGAGCCCCAAAATACATGCGTTGACTAATCCATCAACGGTCGTTGTTAATGGAACTTGCTTGCATAAATATTGACCGTCGATTATTTCACTATGATCCAGTGCATGACAGACAGACCAAACATAATTATGGACCCACAAACAATAAACTGACCTGGACAAACGGCAATTGTACCCTACTTATGGTCATTAATTGATTTTTCAAACTGTATGAAATGTAAAACAATACGCACCGGACTGCCGATTCATGGAATCGTTTGTTGGGTTGGTGTTGACGGAGAACATGAAGATCACCGCCAGGACAGAACTCCGTCAGCAAACAAGACCACCTTGGACAATTCAACGTGGCATACAACGTAGGCAAAAATGGATGATCCAACATTTCTAATATTTCCTTTTCTATCCTCGCCCGACTTTCTTTGTTTCTTCCAATCAGTTCTTTCTTATCCATCACCTTCGCTGCAAACATGCATCCATCATCACAGGCGGATTTTTTCTTTAAGTCGACGAGGTATACGCTGCCGATGTCTCCGCTGCCAAGGCGTTGCACGAACCGGAGGTCGTTTAGTGTTAACGGATTCGTTTCTGAAGTTGCCCGACGGATTGCATGCCAGTAAGGATCATCGCATTGCGGCGGGTGGTTTTGGTACTTTGTGGATGAGGAAAGGATGCTTGAGGTTGTCCACGTGGTTTCTGAACCTGAACTAGTACTGCGCTTCATATCCACAGCAGTGGCGGTGGTGGTAGTAGAGGTAAAGCTGAGACTGTCAGGATCGCTGGAGAGATCATCGGCGCATGGTTGCATTGTGACGGCGGCGGCCGTGGCGGAGAATGAGTCGAAGTCGGAACCAACGTTGGAAGAGTGAGAATGAGAAAGAACTGGAGTGGGAGAAAGGGTTTTGAAAAGGAGGATTAAGAGGAAGGATGGGAGTATGGGCCGGCAAATGAGGTATGGCCATGTGACAGGTTTCGAGCTATATATTTATTATTTAATGTTTCAAATAATTTTTATTTTTATTTTTCAAAAATAATATTATTTGCATAATTGGATTTTATTTTTTAAAAAATTGTTAATTTTGTTTTGGTAAGTGCGTCGGTCACCATTATGATCCTTGCATGGCATGAATTTGGGCCGAAGATATTGTTTTTATTTTAATTTACAATATTATTAGAAATATAAGATTAGATTCTTTAACTTTGGTAACTAATTATAATTAACATTCTATTTGTTTTATAAGGCAAAAGCAATCTTTTCTGTTATTAAATATTATATTAGCGTATCAATTATAATATTAAAAAGAATAATGTAATGATTTGCTTGTAATTATGCAAAATTACTAGTGAATATAGAATTATAAAATAGTGTATATTATATGTATGACAAAAAAATTGCTAATTGATTCGCTCTAAATAAGATAAATTTATGTAAATTTAAATTAATAAAAAGACTTTTATGATGTCACATCAATTAAATATGATTTTTATATTCTAATTTGATATTATAACAAATAATAAAACATATTATTTACGTGATGTTTAGTTACATGGCCCGTAATACTATTATGTTAATTCATAACTTCAAATATATTGATGAAATTTTATAATTCTATTTTATAAGTTGATCCAATATATTTAAAATGAAATAACAATGTGATCCAATATTACTTACCAAAATTTAGACAAACTAACTAATTAACTTGTATATACTATTATTTTGTACGAGAAGAGATGTAAGAAATAGGAAGTATAGGACTTTTAAATGATATAGCTATAATGGTCACTTTCAGAAAAGGCAGTTACTTTATTTTATATTTTATATTATTTATTTTTCTGTCCTTGCAATTTCTAAAAAATTATGCTAATTGTTTGAAGAGGTAAAAAGGTTATGATTTATGTCCGGAAGCATGTTGAAAAGCCTATGAAAACCAGCATGCTTTTATCAAGTTATAACTGTGTTTGACTCATCTTTATTGTTTAGTATAATAATCATTGATTTTATATAATTACTACTCATCATATCTTATGATAAATCTTTTATCTTTTTACATAATCATATGAATCTTCTTTAATGTGAGCAAGTATTTGAATTCAATTATCTTTAGCTCATTTTCATGAGTTAAACTGGTAATATCTATCTTTCCTTACCCTCTAGAAACAAAAAAAAATAGTTGCTGGATGTTGTATCTTGTCTGCGTTTACGGAGTCCATATCTTGGTCTGCTGATCAAGGAATAGTTCGTTGAACAAATCCATATTATCTTCACTGTGTTTGTCTTTTAGTGTTTGTGCAGTTTCAATACTTGATTTGTAGGTGATAGATCCAGCTTGTGCATGAAACGTTCCATTGTCACTCGTTTTAACTGAACTGATGTCTTCAAATACAAAAGATTAAATCAACCATCTCAATGGACTCGGAAAATAAAATCCCATTTAAAATAAGGTATATTGACAAGTTAAGAGATTTGTTGGAATCAATTCCAGACCAGTTAGGTTTTCATTCATAGAATATTGAAAAGAAAAAATTTTCTTTTCGGTACTAGAAATTTCAAACAAACATATGTCCTTGTATAATTATGTGTACGTATTCAACCCAAACCTTTGTCACAAGTAGCTATGGTCTAAAGACTAAATGGTTCATTTGAAAAATTCAACAAGCAATCAAATGACAATCTTTACGTGGTTAATTGGCAAATGTGCGCAAATCTTACCTTTCATCACAATATACTAGTATCTGTACAAATGCGTATAATATGCAAACATGAATCTCATTGAATCCAAATACTATCATTCAAATTACATATCGGATACAACAGTCCAAATCCGAAAACAGAGAACACTCCATTTGAATAAACAGGACCGTTCATGTGCTACTGGTAATCCTATATCAGAAGAAGCAATCTATACAAATAATAATAGAATCTTACCTAGGAAGAAATTCGAAAGGCAAAATGAATGCGTCAGAATTCAGCAACCAATTTCTTATGTTCATTAGTTGAGAATAATAACTATATATAAGGAGAATTTTTGGTTTTCTACCCCATCTTAGCTGCATCAAGAAATTCAAACTATATAGGTCTGTTTCACATTCTTCCGACCACGCTTTCTTCTTGGGTTGGCACTGATCATACAGGAGAAGGCATTGACAAGTTCAGAGTCCTCTTCAGTCATTAAAATTTTAGCTGCACTTGGGTCCGCAAGGAGGAGTTTGGCCACAAGGTATCCCGCAATAGACCAAGTCTGGTAGAAGCGTGCTTGTTTTCCAATGAACCTGGCTCTTTTGGTGTCATAATATTCAGGCCACTTGTCTCGTGATAGGCGTTTCTCAGCAACCTGAATGGCTTTTGCAGCAATTTCTGGTCTGTTCATCTTCAGGCATGCAACAGTGAACTGTAAATTGCCATTTGAATGGATTAAAATAATGTATTTTCTTTTTTGAATCTCAATTGACCAACAAAATCACGTTCAGCTAATGCCTATAAATCACCAAAAGTATGAAGAATAAGATTGAGGTACAGCCCAGATGTTCACAGATCCAACATAACATAGAGCATAAAGTCCCGAGGGTTTGTCTTATGACACTGTTGCACAGATGAGATTGGTATGCCTAGCAAGGCATTCAAGGACTCTAATCTTAAGATATACAGTTTGTCATAGCCAATGCTAACATGATCCTTCTATATTTATGTGTTTTAAGAATATTGGCTTCTTGGACCAAGTGGACTTGCAGTACCTGATTATCATTGGTGTGCAGATGAAAATTGTCTGCTTAGTACTCTGGTTAATATTGACTATAGGGAGAGGATCAAACAGTGTAGACAACTTGCAACTTCTACTCCCCCGGTTCTCACCTCCGTCTCTCCTTGTTTTACAATCTTCACTAAATTCTTTCTTATCAACAACAGATTAACACAAACATGGCATTTCCCACTGACTCCACATTGGAGGTGTTTTACAATATTGCTTTTCTATGGAAAATTACAAATGTATTTACTATCCAACCACGCTACCATGACTAACCTGCCAGAGGAGAGTTGGCCAGGAGCCAGCATTGTGATAGGACCATGGCCTGCATCAAAAACAAGCACGAACTGATAATATCAAGTGAGTGAAAAGTAGTAAAAACACTGACAATATCAAGTTAGATATATTACGTGTTCTTAGGATCACTGCCTGTGATGATATGCCACTCCTGACCTTCAAGAGCAGGATAACATATTTTGAGTGGCATGTCTGCGACTAGATCTGCCCATTTGGCTTCAATCAGATCCAGTATAGCATGTGACTGATCCATTGTTGTGAGACTACTTACTATAGACCAAAGATTTCCAAGTGAAAAGAATCGGAAATCCATGTGAGCTGGTTGCAAGTTTCCAATTAGATAGCCACCTTTATTGGGCATCCATTCCCCCAACCAAGGAGGAATTTGATCTGGGTAAATGTTGAATTTGTTAACTGCATCATATGAGTATTCTTCAGTCTTGTACCGGTAAATTTCATTTAATTTCTTTAAATCAATCCAATAATACTCTCTGATGTGGAATGAGAGAGCGACCAGACGATTGTTTAGTGCTCGAATGAGATCAGCTGATCCATCCTCTGGAGCAAGCATCTCACGTGCACAAATTAATGCTGAATAAAATAGTGCCTACATGAACAAAAGTATCATATGAAATCAGATGAGGCTCAAGTAATCTAATAAGAAGAGAAGCAATAAGGGGTATGAGGAACAATGACAAATTTTAGAATCAAGTTTACTGGAGCATTAACAATTGTACCAAGGCAGCTGGTTGGTAGTAAAACCATTTAACGTGGGGTTCAAATCCCAATAACAGAGGAGTTTGGTTTCCGTTAATGTAATTTTAACAAAGGAAAAAAAGATGTAAACCATTTAAGGTGAGGTCCGAATCCCAATAACAGGAGCAGTTCAGCTTCCATTAATGTAATTTTAACAGAGGAAAAAAAGAAGTATGAAGAAAAATGAATGTTCTTAAATGCATTCATTCAAGAATGGCATGAAAACTTATCTACCTGGATTTCAAGAGGGTGACCATGAATTCCCATTCGACGATCTATCATGCAGGAACCATCAGTTACCAATAATGTAGGGAACATGTCAAAGCCATCAGCAAGACATAACCTCAGAATCATCTTGATCCCAGTTTGCACATCAATCCTCTGCTGAACTGAGAGATCACCGGAGCTTTTTCCATATGCCCGTAATAATATAATCCACCATAATCCTTAGATTAGCAAAGAGAAATTTATCACTATAAAGGTCAAGAATCTTCTAACTTCTAAGACAAACTTGTTAAACTGATAAACCTACTTACCAGAGTCAACCGGTGCAACGCGACCAATTGCTGCCTCCCCAAAGTCAGGATCCAGCACTTCTTCTGTTACAGAATCATCACCATCCAAAGGTACTGTGCGCACTTTAAAACTAGCAGGCATCAATCCCTGACCGGGGCTATGACAGTCCATTGTTTTCTCCCAGCTCTGCAGTATATGGAATCATGTAAAATAGACAGCATAAACCAATAAAACTAGCAGTTATTTAGTTAGACTAAACATAAAACCATAGAGTAAAATAGGCTTGCAACCCAAATGCGGGAAAAGAAAACAGCTAGTAATATTATAAGATTTAGGTTGAACAAGTAAAAGATACATGAGCAAACTATGAAGCATCTTGATTAAATGGAAGAGCATGCAAACGCATACCATTGCACAGTATAAATGTTCATACATTCACATAGTGTGATCACAATTATATTCTGCCCACACTTTTGATGGTTCACATTATCACAGCATTAAAAAAAGTTATACTCTCGACCACTGTAATATACATGATTTTCCTAGAAGAGACATGCAAGCATGCAAACATATCCAATGCGTGAATAAAACAGTAAAAACATAAGAGAGACATGCAAGCATGCAAACATATCCAATGCATGAACAAAACAGTAAAAACACAAGATATTTTTTAACTTTCACAATGCACGGAACAGTTACACTTGAAAGTATCAAAAATATATTCATTTTGCTTTAAGAATAAATGTTCACCAATAAGCTTAATCAAGAACATATGCTATCAATATGGCATTGTATCAAGTGAAATACGTGTGTTATGGCACACAAAGAGCACAAAACATTTCCAAATAATCTACCAAGGAGAAGGCATAGCACATGAAATGGGTGCACTAAATACATCAATCAGCACAACTTCAACAGGAATCAAGAAATAAAGGTAAAAAACTACACTGGAATGTTCGTAAAGGATAAATTTGACAAGAATGCATTATTTGCTGTTTGTCATGAATTTATAATAAACATCTTCAAACAATAAATTGAAAACCAACCAAATAGATAACATCATAAGATACTACAAACACGTGACTAAAACCAAAGAACGCAATCTTTCAGAATAATCCAGAAAGAAGAAACAGCACAGAACATCAAATGAGTGCAATGATGTATCATTCGGTTATTATTTTAAAAGTAAACAACAAATGAGAACACAAATTTGACATTAAAGGATTTTAAACAATTAATGTTGGATTTAATAATTAGCATTATAAAACGATTGTATTACCTGCAACTGAAGTGTATGAAGGATGAAATTCCGAACAATATCATACTCCCCCTTCAACAGAAAAGCAATACCAGAAGGTATAAAATCACGAATGAAGACTTGATCATAATTCAACGCATCAGAACAGGTGGGATCATTGGCAGCAATAGTTCCAATGGGACTTCCACAGTAATAAACCATAGAATCCCTCAACAGGTCCCATGCTTCATCTTCGCTAGAATCTACACTAGCATTGCCAATGGAATCTCTAGTTTTGCCAACTGCACCATTAGTCATCGAAACCTTATTTTCCTGTTCATATTGCTGAATGTCCTGAAATTCCAAGCTATTTGGTGAGTTGGCTCCATTTAGGTTCAATTTCTTTGCGTTGTCAACAAACCATGTACCATTTCCAACATCTGCTCTCAACCCACTTGGACTTTCAGCCTGTTGGCATTTGCAACTTAGAAGCTGCAATCGGCTAACTTTGGTATGCGCTAAAAAACTAGTGCCTAACCCATTTAACTGGTTCATTCCTGAGTGATTTTGTAGCATACTTGAGCACGTGAACAACAGCTTATACCTCAAAGCTCTTTTCTTTTTAGTTTTGAAGACAAATCTAGAAGAGAATGTTGAACCCAAATTACTAAAACACAGGTCAGAATTGAAAAACTGAGGGGCACCCCCAGACAAAACTTGGAGAACCACCTCGGAAGTTCCCATTGCTATGATACTTAAAAGATGAATCGAATTATGTTAAACTTAAAAAGTCCTTTCAGGATGAACCCACCTAAGGTCTTAAAGACACACCTGAAATAGGACAAAGCATAATCAGATGCACATATTAGAATTTGTCACAACTTGTTTACATAATACTAAAATCAATCGAGAAACTCGAACGGAGCAAATTGCATCATTATCTCCAGTTGATAGCTGGCAAGATACAGAAACAAAAGCATAAAATTGAAATTTCACAGATACCCAACACAAAATTTAGACTACGGCTAGCACACCTCTTTATTGAAACCCAGAATAACATAAACAAAACGAAAAACATAAGCTTTTACTTCCCCTCGGTTTTCTCAGCAACAAACAAAGGATTACAAGTTTAATAATGGGACGAACATAGAAAATTCAGATTAAGAAAGTTATGATGATCATCTCCAACTAGTAAAGCACATACCACAATAGCAGATTCAAATCAAAAAGAAGAATAATTTTTCACTTCAAAACACAATTGAAACAAAACTCATTCAACTTTAATATAAAATAAAACAATACAAAATCAACCCACGAAAAAAAAAAAGAAGAAGAGAACTTTCGACTTTCAACAGTAGTTTTACGAACCAAAACAAAGGCAGGCAAATACAGAGAAAAAAAAATAAGAAGCAGAAAATAATCAACAAAAATATGCAATGCAATATGAAAGAGTTCTCACCTGAATCTGATATCAAAAGGTGTAAAAAAATTTTGTGGGTCTGTTTTGCCCCAAGCTTTTGAGGGCCAAAAAAATGAAGATAAAATGATCAACACGTCAACAAGGAAGACGTTTAAACTTTAAACTCTTTATAGCGAAAGAAACTGAACCATCCACATCAAATCCTTGACTAAATTGTATTTTGATTAACTTTTAAGCTTTTTCTTTATATTTAAAAACCTATTTTCTCCAGCAAACTAGAAGACGAACGAAAATTCACTTGGATTCCCATCACGCCTCTCTTCTTTGTCCATGTTTAATTCATTTTTCTTCTTTATTTATATAATTCTCGTCGGCGTTTTTCCATTTTTTTTTAAATACTCATCATCATAATCTTACCTCCCTTCTGATTTTATTAGCGGGTAGATATTTATTTATTTATTTATTTTTAGATACGAGAAAAATAGATATAAATATTAAAAATAAATATAAATTAAAAAATCACAAATATTATAAAATAAATAAAGGAAAATTTATTCTATTTATTTTTAAAATGAATTTATTTTAAACCTCTCAAAATGATGTTATTTTAATTAGAATGCATAAAATGAAATTTAAAATATTTAAAATTATTAACTAAATAATTATTAAAATAAAACAAATATTCTCAAATATTCATATGAAAACGAATATTTATTAAATAAATTAAAAAATAAATAGAAATAGAAATAGAAATAGAAAGATACCAGTATCCGTTTATCTAATTACCAACCCTATCCTTTTATGAGCTTAAAATTTTATTGAAAAAAACAAAAAATTGATACTCCATTTTTTGTGGACACCCTCTCAAACTTTTTGCCTAAAGATATAGTTGTAAAAACACTCCGGTCCATAACTTTATTATTTCTTGTTTTTTATATTAGATTCTAAACTCTTATTGAAATACCTAATTTATCCTTAAGTATTCTAACCAATATAAAAGTACTTGACATAAAATTAAGGACTTTTGACTATTATCGCATAGGAAATAAATGCTGATATTTACCGTTGACATAAATAATGATTTAATAATAACTATTTTTAAAAATATAATATTAATTTTTGTTATTAAAAATGTTTTTTTTTTTTCCTGAAAGCATATTAAAATTAGTTTAATTTCTTTTGTCTCCTAACATTTAACATTAAGATTTTGAAATTGGAGTAAAATGTAAAGATGGACAATAATTTTGACCAAAACAAAATAAAATCATAATCAAAACACTTTTCTGAAAATTCATATAAAACTTTTAAATCTTATTATTATTATATAACACTCTATTATTTGGTTAAAAAATATGATAACTCTTGAAAGTGATAATGGAACGAATTTAGATCACACAGAAACCAAAATTTAAAAAAAATAAAAATAAAAATAAAAAAAATAAAATAAAAAAACGGAGTTTATATTTACATCAAAATATTATTTTATGATAATTAACAAATATAGTTGTTATTGGAATTAATACATTTAAATAATAAGTGAAAAGACAATTTTGCCAACCAGAAAGTATGTGGAATTGAATTTTTTGTGGTTAGTATAAGTAAGTTGATGTAGAAATTAATTGTTGGTTGAGTAGAAGTAGATATTAATTATTGGCAAAATAACAATTATAATGAGTACGCGTGGCATCACGAGAACCATAAGTTAGTAACAAAAATTTAGGCACAATAATCAATTACTAGCTCCCCTTTTTTCGCATAAGGCAAGAATAAATTGAGTTTTCAGATTTTTAATATTTTATAAATATTTTTTAATTTAATAAAAAATAAACATATTATTATTATTATTATTATTATTATTGAGTGAGATTTTTTAAACAAAAATTTTAATTAAATTTATATATAAATATTTAATTATTAAATTTATACAGGATTTAAATTTTAAAAATAATATTTAATATTATTAATTTAATAATTTTATCTACTTTTAAATTCAAAAAATTTAATAAAAAAATTATATTATTATTTTAAGTTAATAGTTTTAATTTATTAACTTTTAACATTTAAATTTAATGTGAATGTACTTTATATATACTACTGGTATTACAAATCACTCAGTTCAATTATAAATAAAATTTTTAGTTATTGCAAAATATTTGAATAAATTAGGTGATTTATTTTTAAAAAAATAAAAAATTCTATTTTTGCCTAAATTAAAAAAGTTTGAGTGGTTAAATATTTTAATATTACTTAAATAGATAAATAAGTTAAAATATTAGGTTTATAGATTTAAAATTTGTAAAATTAGACAATGATTAAATATTAAAAAATTATAAATTATAAATTATAAATTATTACCTAAAATTATAACTTTAATAAAAAATTAAAAACAAATTCAAAGATGCATGTGCATAATTGACTTCGGTCACTATATTACAAAGTTCATTAAAAAAATGATCAGCTTATTACTTTTGGACTAAAATATTCTCAATGACCACAATTTAACTGAGCATAAAATTATTTTAACATTTTTTCTCTATATTTAAATTTCTAAATCTCACTATTATTTCTTTCAGACTTTAATAAAAATCTCTCAAATCATGTATTTTAGTGCAAATATTAATATTTTTATAGTTAATTTTTGTAATTTTATAAAAGAATAAAACATATATAAAGTTTAAACCATAGAGAAAATTGAAATTTCTTTGAACTGAGAAAAACATTTTTTTCATGCTCGAAAGTTAATTTTTGAACAAGAAAAAATCATTCATACTCTAAAGTTAATTCGAAACTGTTTTTTTAAATTGTCTAAATTTTTTAATTATATAAATATACTATTATTAAATATTAGTTTATTTAACTAATTTTTAATTAAACATTGCCATGTGTATTTAATTAAATATTGTCTACACAATTTTCATGTTAATTAAATAATATCTAAGTAATGATAATAATTAAATATTTAAAATAACATTATTGCCAAAATACTTTTAATTAAATATTATTAAATAAAATATATTATTATTATTAACAATTAGTATATTTATTATTAATAATATATAAATAAAATATGATTATTAAATTAAAGTAGACTTCTAAGTATGTATTATACACATTTGAAAGTGTGCGTAAAGCCTTCTGAAATTTAACATTAAACAACTCTAAATTCATCGTAATTTTATTCTAAATATGTTACACGTATTCAACAATTATATTTAACTAAAGTCAAAAACTCATTCAATCCAATTATACTAGACAATTACAACAAAAATTTAATTTTAAATATAATATATCAAAAATAATTAATATATAAAAAAATTAAAACAAAACTTCTATGTAATTGCAAGATTTTTGTGTACTCGAGAGAAATCGGTGGTGTGCTTGGTGGATAAAATAAAGACGCAATACTGAGAAGGATAAAGTTAAAAAATTAAGATTTTGAAAAGGTATAAGGGTAAAGCAAAAATAGAGTTATTTTAATCAATAAAATATTTATACGAGAATAATTTAATATAAAATAATAAAATAGATTTTTTTAAAATAAAATTTTTATTGTGATAATTTTTAAATTAATATTAAAAAAATTAATTATTTTTATTAATTCTTCTTCTTCTTCTTCTTCTTCTTTTTTATTCAATTAACCTTAGCATGGCTCATCTTGAGCATAAAGCTTAATGAAGAAGCTTCCCACGTCATTTTTGTGTTAATTTAAACAGAGATTTGGTATTATGAATTTGTGTTTGTCAATTAGAATTAAATTATTTTATAAGAAATATAATTTTTAATAAATTTGTATATATAAGTTCACATATATAATAATATCAATTAAAAAATAGTAAATTAATACTGTTTATTATTAATTATTATATAATTTAAAATTTATTATTAATAATATTTAATATTTAATATTATTATATTATATTTATTCATATAGTTATTATTTAATATTTAATGTTTAAATTCATATTATTAGAAAAAATAAAACAAACTTTAGAAAAGAATTAATTGAAATTAATTGATATTTTTTATGTATTTTTTAAATAGTATTTTTAAGGTATTTGTTAAAGATATTCAATAAGTTATAATTTTTAATATATAAAAAAATTTATTAATTATTATATTAAATATAAAAAAAATTATTATAAATAGTAAATATAAAATTTTAACCCTGCATACTGTTTAACAAAATTCATTTTTTATTATTACTTTTACTGCCTCAAATTTTACAATCGATCCCCTGGCCTTTGCAATCCAAATTGACCGGAGAAATAATCTCTGCCTTTTAACTTCGACCTACACGAAAATCCCAAAACATCCTTCCCTAATACGCCGATCCACACTCCAAGTCCTCCATCTCGCGTCACATTAAATCCCATTTTTGTCAATTCACACAACCTAAGACTTCTCCGAAAAAATATCCTCACCTAAATGAGCTAACTAAAAACTATAAGAAATCCCCCGGTAGGAGTCCCTAGAGCCATCAGACAAATCTCGACCGTTCCCTTTTCAATCCAACGGCTATCATCAGTCACCGCAGTGGTTTTCATCATAAACCCTAGTTCGCCTCCTCTTCTTTTCAGACACACACAAACCCACTTCCCCCCTTATCTCACGACAAGTTTTACGTGAAACCCAGATCCCAAATCGATCTCAAAAGAACAGATCTTAGTTTTTTAAGTTATGTTTTGTTTCCTTCGTTATTTTCTTGTACATATTTTTAGTCTCTCGATGTATGAAGTGTTTTAAGATGTTGGCTTATAATGAATTATGAGTAATTGATAGTATTTATTTAGTATGCTTTGGGTCGGTGCCAGATTTTGTGTCGGATTAGAACTGGGTTTGACTCAAAGATCCGACTAAAAGGAGTGTTTTCTGATGATTTTCGTTTGTACTTCCTTGCCTATTTAATTATTACGAGACCGTCGTGAAAGATAATCGGGGCTGAATCAAAACGGGACCATTTTTAACTCCATCGCGAAGACCACCGTCAAATATCGAATTCAGTGAGTCGAAGATCGGGTCTCGATTTCTGGCTGTTAAGAACCGAGCAGCAATGCCTTCGGTGGGTATGAGACGGACTACCAGGGTGTTCGGAGTGGTGAAAGGCGTTGATGGGGCACGCGTTTTGCGTTCTGGGCGTTGTGTATGGCCGGACTCAGGAGATGGAAAGCTCAGGAAAAGCAATGATGGGGACGGCTGGTGTCACCCCGTGATTAAAAAGAATGGTGGGAATGGGGCAGGTGGGCTCAAGTGCAAGCCTAACTGCTGGGCTGATGTAGAGAAAGTCAAATTCAAGCCAGAAGAAGAAAAAGAGTTGGAAGTTCATGAGAATGAGAGGGAAATCAAACTGTGCACGAAAGTGGAAGAAGTGAAGGAAGAGATGGGTGGTGTAGACAGGATGTTTGGGACAGTGTATAGTAGAAAAAGAAAGCGAAATGGTGATGCAAAGACTGAGCTCGTGGTGGATAAGATGTATGGAATTCGGTTTTCTCGTAGGCAGAGAAGGAAGAAGGGCGAAAAGATGGCGCTTTTTAGTGTGTTTGGTGTTGGTTTGGAGAGTTCTTGCAGTGTTAGGAGTAGTGGGTTTTTTGCTTGCCTTTTGACTTCAGTTTTGGGTTACATGAAAACGACAAGAGTGGAGCTTCATGAACTTGCTTCGTTCATACTTTCTGAGCAAATAAGTAGCGTTTTCGCTTCCTGTGGAATCCGTTTTTTGTGGGTATGTTGCGTTATTTTGTTCTTGAATTGCAAAAAGAATATTTTTAATACTATATAAATGTAAAATGGAGTAGAAGCTTTTGTCTTTTTTGAGTTGGAAAGTTCTTTTGTGGTAACTAGAAAACCTTTTCTTCCTGTTTGCGGTCTTCAAATGTCCTTTGGCCTTATTCATATGCATGTTCACTCTTGGAACCAGTCCAATGTGGTTTCCTTCAGTTTAAACTGATTTCATTATGTTCAATTTTTTTGGCCTTAGAATGCTTTCTTAATGTTGTTTTTTCATTAGATTTATCTGTTTTCCTTCTTTTCTTAATAATTTTCCAGGATCCTCCTATGGATAGCACTGCAATGTGCAAGATTTTTGAGGCTATGCGATTCATTCCGTCGTTTTCTCTGGATTTTTCGGCAGTTCCCTCTTGTTTTATGTACATTCATCGCAATATGCTTTTTGGATCGAAGTGTCTGCCATCTATACCTGTAAATAGTTCGGTGACTGAGGAAGATTCTTCTGATGAAGATCTAGAATATGGATTTGAGTCTAAAACCAGGGTGCCTGTAGTTGATATTACGGTGAATAGGGTGGCGTTACATCCTTCTGTCAGAGCTTCCAAATTAGCTACACGAAATGTGCAGCATAGAAATACACTAAATGCACGTGCAATACAGAAGAGGAGGAGTTCATTGAGGAGGAGAAGAGCAAGGAATCCTTCTTTGATTGGTTCACAGAGAGCTAGTGGTTATCTAGTTTCTGATTTAACTAGTTGTAGGAAAAGTAGCACCGGTTTAAATTCTGCAGCATCTAAAAGCAAACTTCGGAGTTCTATTCGAAGTAGCTCTACAGTTAGCATTAAAAAATCTACGTCTAGTATGGACCTGTTAATGCGGGACTTAGATTTGTCTTGCTGTTGTGCAAGTATACTGATTATGGAAACGGACAGATGTTACAGGGTAGAAGGAGCTGACGTCGTGTTAGAAATGTCTGACTCAAAAGAGTGGCACCTTGTAGTGAAGAAAGATGGGGAAGCAAGATACACCCACAAGGCACAAAAGATTATGAGGCCCTCGTCCTGTAACCGTTTCACCCATGCTATTTTGTGGTCTGCAGAAGATAGTTGGAAACTAGAATTTCCCAATAGACAGGATTGGTTCAATTTCAAGGATCTTTATAAGGAATGTTCTGAACGAAATGCACAAGTTTCTATTGCTAAGGTTATACCTGTTCCTGGGGTTGTGGAAGCCTCAGGCTATGAGGATAGTAATTATGTTCCATTTTGCCGGCCAGATTCATATATCTCTGTAAATGTTGATGAGGTATCAAGAGCTTTGGCAAAAAGGACCGCTAATTATGATATGGATTCTGAAGATGAAGAATGGGTAAAGAAGTATAATGAGCTATTCACGGAGAATGAGCTTCATGAGCATGTTTCAGAGGATAATTTTGAGTTAATGATTGATGCCTTTGAGAAGGCTTACTTTTGTAGTCCTGATGATTTTTCTAATGAAGAAGCAGCTGTTAATCTTTGCCTGGATATGGGTAGCAGGGGAGTAGTGCTAGCTGTGTATAGTCATTGGATGATGAAACGGAAGCAGAAACGATCAGCACTGCTTAGGGTGTTCCAGGTAAAAGATTTGATATGTTTTGTTATTTGCTTCTTACGTTGCCAACATATATTGATTCTTGTTGTACATTTTGTGTAGGAGCCTTTGTGCTCCTTGCTTAATTTTACACTGTTTTAACATCTGTGTTTAAATGAAAGTTGTCCAATTGTAGTATCCAATTATAGATTATTACTAATATGTGTTGATGCTTGTGTTTAAAAGAGAAAAGATCATCAGCATATGTTTTCGTTGACTTGGTTATGCCTCTGTATCTTTTGTACATACTGTGCGTTTTGATTATGTTATTGGTCAATTGTGTTTTAATCATTTATATGGATGTTCTTAGTTATCCAAATTATTAGAGTGATTTGTTTAATTTCTTTTTGATATACTTCTTCTGGTCATTCAATATTCTCAACTTAGTACTCGTGAAAATTACGTGCTTTACCATGCAGTATGTATATGTATGTTTGGTTCAAATTGATGAGAGTTCCCTATTGAAATAGTAAGATGATATGACAAATACCCCCCATGGTTTCCTTATATGACAATTACCCGTGCTTTATGTTTCATGACAAAACTCCTGAGGTTTGAAAGTTGTGATAAATACCCTTTGCCAAATTAATTTTCTTTTTTTTTTTTTCAGTACAATGATTATTATACTCCTAACTTTTATAAAAGTATAAAAATTAAAAGAATTATATAAAATATATAAAATTACTATTAAAAATTATATAAAATGCCTAAAATTTAACTAATAAAATTTATATTTTGAAAAACATAAAAAATTTATGTCATATTTTAAATTTTTTAATTTTTACATTTTTCTAAATGTTAAGGGCATAATAGTTATTATAAGACAAAAGGTTTAAGAAAATTAATTTGGCAGGAGTATTTGTTCCCATATTCAAACACCAGGGTTTTTTTGTCACGAAGCATAAAGCATAAAGTAATTGTCATTTAACAAAATTATAGTGGGGTATTTGTCATTCCTTGAGAGAAGAAATTATAACTGCAGCAAGTACTGAAATTACTGAAAATATGCTCTCTCAATTAGGAAATGAGTCCTTGCTGTAGTTGACTTCTTGATCATCTGGGAAATAAGCTACAATGTGAAAAGAATGGTATTACTTGTCATACTGCAGCATTTGTTTTTACTCCTTACCTTCTTCATGTTAGACGAAAACTTTAATAGTTTTTTTATAAATGCTGTTGTTTTTGCTGCTCTGTTGATTGGTTTACGTGATTAACCTGGATGCTCCTGTTTATCAGGGTCGCCAAGCTAAGAAACCTCCACTAATTCCAAAGCCTGCACTTCGTAAGAGAAGATCGTTCAAGCGACAGGCAAGCCAATCTGGAAGAGGCAAACCACCCGTTCTCTTGCCAGGTTTGTTCGTTGTGTTCTGTGCAGGACTTTTCTGTGTGCAGTACTGAGGCCATTTAGTGTTAATGTTGTTTAACGTATTTAGGAAGTCATTTTAATTTGTGACAAAGTTATATATCTTATCATCTTAAGGAAAAGTTGTTGAATTAAAAGGAAACTGAAATGTTGACATGTAATTCCAATGGATTTCATTCCCTGCAAATGTGTCTCTGTGGCTTGTTTATTGTTGGGTGTTTTGCTTTTTATAAAAGTCCAAAGTCTTTTTTATTTTGTTTTGTTGTTTGTTTGTCAATTTTTTTCTGATCTTCTATTAGCAATATACTGCAGTGTTAACTCAGCAAGATGCCTTGGAAGAGCGGAATGTGATGCTCCAAGTTGAAGAGGCTAAAGCCTCCGCAAAAGGATCTGTGGGAGCAGCAATCCTCAAACGAAAAAGGGCACAGCTTCTTATGCAAAATGCTGATTTGGCAACTTACAAAGCAACAATGGCCATGAGAATTGCCGAAGCTGCTCAAGTTGCAGAATCAGCTGATGCAGTTGCAGATCATTTTTTGGATTAACAGGTTACTCCCGATGATGCTAATTCATGTTCTCGGTTATTGATTATCAATAACTTGAGGAGAGATCACAACCCGGTCGCTGTTTTTGAAGCCTTCCAATGACTACCTCTGGAAAAGGAAGAGTGACACGATGTAATTTTGTATAGATTTTTGATTGATGTACATTCTGTATTATTATTATAGTCTCATCACACCAAATATTTAACCATGGGATTGAGTTTATTACCTTGAAAAAGAGAGAAATGGAAAGAAAAGTTTCCTGTTGTCTGTTGTGTAGTAGGTTTCCAGTTAGGCAGATCTTTAGTATGGTAATGAGATATATGAAGTTTGGTAGTGTACGTTCCTCACCTCCAAGGTTATGTAATGTAATTTTTCTTGGATCCGAATGGGCCAACTTTCTTTGTAAAGTGCAGGCTGAGGCTGTTGCTGACTGGGATATACAGTTATAGATTGACTCTCCTTTTATTTTCTTTTATTTAATTTCGTCGTTTGATCTGTTTCTCGTATTGGGTTTGTCAACCTGAAATATTTGAATAATTTTATGAAATGAAATTTTAGAAGGTAACAAAAATAATTGAAATTTTTAGTTTTAAATTGGAGAAAGTAATTTGTTGGTAATGTACATAATAATGACAATTGGCACTGATTGATTTTGTATAAAATTTTGATTAAATTTCTTGGCAAATCCTAATGGGGGCGACCTAATACTCAACTTTACAAATTAGTTTTTCATATTGTTTAAAGAAGTATTATCACCTTTGTCCGTTTATAAAATGACAAAAATATAATTGGACAGATAGATATTATTTAGGAACCAAAGGCATTAGAAGACGGAATCAATTTTAATTGCTTTTATTGATTATCATAATTCAACTGGAATGTGGCATAGTTGTTGGCGTTGTCTTAGGACCTCTTTGTTTGTAATTTTGTTAAATAATTATTTGCCTTATTTATAAATAAATAACACTTGATTTGTCCAAAGGGATGCCTTATTTTGATGAATTGTATCCCGAAGGCCAAACTGTTTTAATTAGCATTTAATGTATGGGAATTAGAGTAAGTGAAAGTCCTAAAAATAAAAATATTTGGCCTCACCCAACTCCACATTTCATTGCATTAATTTTTTGAATCCCCAAATGGTATACGCAATGCCCGGTAAGCATTTGACTCAACTTCTCCCCTTCCAAAAAAACTTTTAGACAAAAAGGAAGAAGAGCGAGTCCGAAATATTTCAAACTCTCAACCATTAAAAATTGGATATTCCAGTGAAAAAAAGCAAGACAATTGTCAGCTGAAGAACGTAGAGAAACAACTAACACAAAACAAAACCAGGAGAGCCATATTTTGGTATCATCAATTCAATACCATCTACTTGTCTTGTCTAGCACAAGCCGTCTTAGATGCCTTGATTCCAAAGCCTCTGGAATACTTAAAAATATATTTTGCATGATTTAAAATATCGTTTTTATTAAGAGACAAATCTTTGAATCACATGCCATACCATTTACATCTCGCTTCAAACTCTGTAATGCTCCTTTCTGTCACTACCATTTTCTTCTCCTACATAAACCATTCCCACAACAAATCTCAAATCCTACAAACAAAAAAATTATAACTTCATCCAATTCTTTCATACATAATATTAGTCTCTAGATATTTAATAAAGTCTGAGAGTTTGTAAAGGACAGCGAATATGGCTGCAGCATTTACTGGAGATGATCTTGCTCGGGCGTTGAGTGGGAGGTCAATGAGTCGGAAGGGGAGTTTTTCGTCTCCCAGCAGAAGAGGCTGGGCCTCGACGAGTGTCCGCGAAGCCTGGAATAATCCTGCGGATGTGTTTTCGAAAAGCGGGAGAGAAGAAGATGAGGAAGAGCTGAAATGGGCTGCAATCGAGAGACTGCCAACTTATGATAGAGTGAGGAAGACAATGTTGAAACAAGTTTTGGATACAGGAAGAGTTGAATATCAAGAAGTTGATGTGGCTGATCTTGGTATGCAAGATAAGAAAAATATACTCGAAAGTATACTCAAAGTTGTTGAAGAGGATAACGAGCAGTTCCTTCTTCGACTTAGAGAAAGAACTGATAGGTGAAAACTGTTTGACTTCTTTTTTTTTTTTTTTTTCAATAAATTAAGAATTTGTTGATATTTACTGAGTTTTGTGAAAATTTTTTGTTTGCTACTAAAAAGGGTGGGAATTGAAATTCCAAAAATTGAAGTCCGGTTTGAGCATTTATCCATTGAAGGAGATGCATATGTTGGAACCAGGGCACTTCCAACTCTGATAAATTCTTCCTTGAATTTCATAGAGGTATGCTTTTATATGATGATATTAGTTAAAATATTTCTTTTTTGACTAAAATCTTGTTTACATTGACAGGTTAAACTTGAATTAGTGACACTCATATTTCATGTTAATATGGTTTTATTTCTGTTTCCCATACATATCTGAGTTTGCAGAACTGAAAATATCAAAAACTGGCATTGTCATTTGAGTGTCAAATATGATACAATCCTATGCAGTAGTATATGCGTTGATACCGATGAATGATTTTGTTTGTAATTTCCTGCTATACACAGGGAGTGCTTGGATTTTTCAAACTTTTCCCATCGAAGAAAAGGAAAGTGGAGATACTTCATGAAGTGAGTGGAATTGTCAAACCATCAAGGTAAATATAGAACAGTTTCAGTTCTGCTTTTCAAATTTTTTAAATGAGTCTTGATGATGAATTTAATTTTTCTATTAATTTCTTTTCTTTTGGCAGGATGACTCTGCTTCTGGGACCTCCAGGATCTGGAAAAACTACATTGCTTCGGGCCCTTGCTGCAAAGAGTGACAGGAATTTAAGGGTTCGTTACCTTTCACTTGGATTTCTTGAATAATGTTCCCAATTCTTAATGACTTTAGTGATAAATGTCTGTTTGATGTAAAACACAATGTAATCGGTGACTTCAATGAGCAGATATCAGGCAGAGTGACTTATTGTGGTCATAAATTGACTGAATTTGTTCCTCAAAGAACATGTGCTTATATCAGCCAGTACGATCTTCATCACGGTGAGATGACAGTCAGGGAGACCCTGGATTTCTCTGGGCGCTGCTTGGGAGTTGGGACTCGATATGATCTGTTGACAGAGTTGTCAAGGAGAGAAAAGGACGCAGGCATCAAACCAGATCCTGAGATTGATGCATTCATGAAAGCCACAGCAATGGCAGGCCAAGAAACCAGTCTAGTCACTGATTATGTTCTCAAGGTTTCTACTCGTTGTTCCAGTTTCTAATTTCGTTCAGACTTTCAAGGCCTTTCCCTCAATTTCCCAAACTTGAATTGTGTACATCGTTTGACAGATTCTTGGATTGGATATCTGCGCTAATATTATGGTAGGCGATCAAATGAGGAGAGGAATTTCTGGTGGACAAAAGAAGCGTGTTACTACTGGTATGTAAATTTAATCTATCTTTAGCCGATGAATTTAACTATATTTTCAGCTTCAGAGTTTATTTGACCTCTTTGACTAACACTAAATGCAGGAGAAATGTTGGTTGGACCTGCTAAAGCACTTTTCATGGATGAGATATCGACTGGTCTTGACAGCTCCACCACATTTCAGATTGTCAGGTTTCTGAGGCAGATGGTTCACATTATGGATGTCACCATGTTAGTGTCTCTTCTGCAGCCTGCACCAGAAACCTATTATCTTTTCGATGACATTATCTTACTCTCAGAGGGTCAGATTGTCTATCAAGGTCCACGAGATAACGTGCTTGAATTCTTTGAGAGTGTAGGTTTCAAATGCCCAGAGAGGAAAGGAATTGCAGATTTCTTGCAAGAAGTAACTTCCAAAAAGGATCAACAGCAGTATTGGTGCAAAAACATGGAGCATTACAGATATGTCTCAGTGCCTGAATTTGTTGAACACTACAAAGCTTTCTGCATTGGTCAAGAACTTGCTGACGAACTTCGAATGCCTTATGATAAATCCAAAACTCATCCTGCGGCATTGGTGAAAGAAAAGTATGGAATCTCAAACTGGGAACTCTTCAAAGCATGCTTTGCAAGAGAATGGTTATTGATGAAACGTAATTCATTTGTGTATATATTCAAAACAACGCAGATCACTATCATGTCAATCATTGCTTTCACAGTGTTTATCAGAACACAGATGAAGCATGGCCAATTAGCTGATGGAGGAAAATTTTATGGTGCACTTTTCTTCAGTCTGATCAATGTTATGTTCAACGGGATGGCAGAACTTGCAATGACTATATTTAGGCTTCCTGTATTTTTCAAGCAAAGGGATTTCTTGTTCTATCCAGCCTGGGCATTTGCCTTGCCTATTTGGGTTCTTAGGATTCCCCTTTCGTTGATGGAATCGGTGATATGGATTGTTCTGACATATTACACAATTGGGTTTGCTCCCGCTGCCACTAGGTCCGTTTATCTTCCATTGTTCCTAATAAATTGTAATATTCGTGTTTATATGGCTTGAACACCTGTTATTTGTAAGCATGCCTATACAAGGATGCCAATCTTTGTTTGTCTTCATAAACAAATTAAAATGTCGCAGATTTTTCCGTCAATTATTAGCATTCGTCAGCGTGCACCAGATGGCCTTGTCTCTCTTCCGATTTATCGCAGCACTCGGAAGAACACAAGTTGTGGCAAACACACTTGGTACCTTTACACTGCTGGTGGTTTTCGTACTTGGTGGATTCATTGTTGCTAAAGGTTAGTAGTTCTTTCCTACATGCGCTATTAATGCTTATTCTCCGTAGGAAAGTAGACATGATTTAAGCAATTTCCTCCCCTTTTACAGATGACATTAAACCATGGATGATATGGGGTTACTATATTTCTCCTATGTCATATGGTCAGAATGCTATTGTCATCAACGAATTTCTGGACAAAAGATGGAGTGCAGTAAGTTCTACCGAGAGTTCCACGAACAATTAATTTGTTGTTCTACGCTATATCTTGTATACCATTGACAATGCTTTTGTGCTCCATGTTGCAGCGAAATCCTGCACGACTTCTGATTGATGAACCCACCGTTGGGAAGGCTCTTCTCAGATCCAGAGGAATGTACACAGAAGACTACATGTATTGGATATGCATTTTAGCACTGCTTGGGTTTTCTCTGCTATTCAACCTCTGCTTTATAGCAGCACTAACTTTCTTGAATCGTACGTACTGTTTCTCATACCAATCTCCAGTGCAAATATATAATAATTTTGGATGTGACAATATGTTGAAACTCAAATGCAGCTTTGGGAGAAAACAAATTTGTTATTATGGAAGACAATGATGGAAACAAGAACAAGAAACAGTCGTCTCCTCATCCACCGAGCGCAACAGAAATTAGCTCCCAGTCTTCTGGCCCATTATTTGAAGGTCACTGATCTTGCAATTTGATATTTCTAAAACTTGTCACAGATTCTTCATCTAAGTATTCTCTGCTAGTTATAATGCTTTAGCAACCGCTATTATTCATAAAATACTTTTGGAACTTAAATTTATTTATATGAATGCAGGAATCGACATGGCAGTAGTGAATACTCCAGAAAACTCAAAAGTTATTCCTGCAACCATCAAAAAGGGAATGGTGTTACCCTTCCAACCCTTGTCACTTGCATTTGATCGTGTCAATTACTATGTTGATATGCCGGCAGTAAGTCCCTTCTCCAGCGTCTCTCTTCTCTTTTAAGTACTATGTATATAATCTGACAATGATAGATGCGAAATTTTCTTCAGGAGATGAAGAGCCAAGGAATTGAAGAGGATCGTCTACAACTGCTGCGAGAAGTAAGTGGTGCTTTCAGGCCTGGTGTGCTAACAGCTTTGGTTGGTGTAAGTGGTGCTGGAAAGACAACTTTGATGGATGTTCTAGCAGGCAGAAAAACTGGGGGGTACATTGAAGGAAGCATCAGCATTTCTGGTTACCCCAAAAAACAAGAAACTTTTTGTCGAATTAGCGGTTACTGTGAACAGAATGATGTTCATTCCCCTAATGTCACTGTATATGAATCTCTACTGTACTCTGCCTGGCTGCGTCTTCCAAAGGATGTCATTACACAAACACGAAAGGCAGGTTATTTTGCATCGACGATCTTGTTAGATTTCAGTTTCTCTTCTGCGAAGTTGTCTACTTATCAAGATTAATGTCAAGGATTCCATGGTTTTACCAGTTATTTACCGATAGCAGTGATTTTTTTTTCTTCATTTGCTCTACAGATGTTTGTAGAGGAAGTCATGGAGTTGGTTGAGCTGAAACCATTGAGGAATTCTCTGGTTGGCCTCCCAGGAGTTGATGGTCTGTCAACTGAGCAGCGAAAGAGACTCACTATCGCCGTAGAATTGGTTGCACATCCGTCTATAATTTTCATGGATGAGCCAACATCAGGCCTTGATGCTCGAGCTGCTGCCATTGTGATGCGAACAGTGAGAAATACAGTAGATACAGGACGAACTGTTGTCTGTACAATTCACCAACCAAGCATAGACATTTTTGAAGCATTTGATGAGGTATTTTAAACCCTTCAGCTTGCTCTTTTACTCCTGTTGCCTGTTGCTATACACCACTTTTGCCTCTTATTGATATAATTTCACTTTCCTTACAGCTATTTTTAATGAAAAGAGGAGGACAAGTCATATACGCTGGACCCGTAGGTCGCCAATCTTACAAGCTAATAGAATTCTTTGAAGTAAGGAGTACTTCTGGAATGATTGTATATAAATTCAACATTGCTGGATGATATAAATAATGTCTGTGTCACAACTGATAAATAATTTGTTGCAGGCTATTCCAGGGGTTCCAAAAATCAAGGACGGTTACAACCCTGCCACGTGGGTGCTGGAAGTAAGTTCTAGTGCAGTTGAAGGTCAACTTAATGTGGATTTTGCTGAAATTTATGCGGACTCTGACCTGTATAGGTAAATTAAATTCAACAGCTGCCCTTTTCTTTTAAGCCGGGAACTGGTTTTCATCATTCTGACCAACCTCTTTTATTTCTTAATCTTTCTTTTCACCAGGAGGAACCAGCAACTCATCAAAGAGCTGACCAGTCCAGCACCCGGAGCACAGGATCTCTTCTTCCCCACCAAATACTCACAAGACTTCGTTACTCAATGCAAGGCTTGCTTCTGGAAACAACATTGGTCCTACTGGAGAAATCCGGCATACAATGCAATTAGATTCTTCTTGACAATAATGGTTGGAGCTATCTTTGGACTCATTTTCTGGGACAAAGGAGATAAGACGTAAGTGCAGAAATTCTTATTTACCAATCATGGACAGCATTCAATGTGGAATATCAAAAGAAACAGCAATATTATTTCATGTTTATTAAATGGTAATTTCAAACTAAGGTGATTGCAATATTTGATTTTAACAGAAACAAAGAACAAGACCTGATAAATCTGCTGGGGGCTATGTATTCATCTGTTCTTTTCCTTGGAGCCATGAACACCTCCTCTGTGCAGTCTATTGTGGCAATTGAAAGAACTGTCTTCTACCGCGAACGAGCAGCAGGGATGTACTCACCTTTGCCTTATGCATTTGCTCAGGTTAAATAAGCTGAAACCTTGCTATCAAAATCAACAAAGAGATTAAGCACATTTGTTGTAGTAAGCTTAACCGATTCTATTTTATGCCTTTCAGGTTGCCATTGAGGCAATTTATGTTGCAGTTCAAACTTTTGCATACAGTCTACTACTTTACTCAATGATTGGGTTCCATTGGGAAGCTCCCAAGTTCCTGTGGTTCTACTTCTTCATGTTAATGTGCTTTATGTACTTCACCCTTTATGGAATGATGCTTGTAGCACTAACTCCAAACCATCAAATTGCCGCCATTGTCATGTCTTTCTTCCTTAGCTTCTGGAACTTGTTCTCTGGATTCCTGATTCCCAGGACAGTAAGTAGCTCTCACTCCAAACCATCAAACTGTTTTTAATACTTGTGAAAATGTTCATTCACCTTACAACGTTTGTTGTTTTCCATTCAAATTTACAGCAAATTCCAATATGGTGGCGATGGTATTACTGGGCATCTCCAGTGGCCTGGACAATCTACGGTCTTGTGACCTCTCAGATTGGCGACAAGCTGTCTGTAGTTGATGTAGCAGGAGAAAATCCGATGACAGTAAAAGATTACCTTAAGAAGCACTATGATTTTGAGCATGACTTCCTTGGAGCCGTTGCTGCTGCCCATATTGGTTTTGTTCTTATCTTCTTCTTCGTTTTTGCATACGGAATCAAGTTCCTCAACTTCCAAAGGAGATAAAGAAAACTCTGTGAAAGTTTTTGCTTACAGGATTGAGTATAAATAATTGTGTATAAGGAAAAAACGTGGTATGTTTTGTGATTCATTTTTCTTCGGTTACATTTCTTAATAAAAAAATTAAATGTTTCTCTATTGATTGTTTACCCCCAATGGTCCCTGCTCCTTTTATCATCAACACTGAATTTTCTCTGATGCAAGAAAACCTCTTCTAGTGAAGATCACTAAAACACCTTGGAGGCCAGACCTGGAAAAAATGGTACAATCGACGTAAACAATCAAATCAAAAGAATGCATAGAGCTAACCCACTTTAAAAATTAGTGTGATACAACGTAAATGGTAGAAAAAGAAATTGGGCAAAGCATTGAATTATGCAATGTATAAGTTATAACAGAGAGCATGATACAGCATGCAAATCAATAGAAAGGGGAGAAAGTTCAGAAGAAAGGGAAGTAACTTTAGAAGAAATAGGGGAGAAACCATGATACCTTGATCCATTTATCTTCAACTCTGACTCAAAATAGGTGGCCATAAACCTAACTGAAAAGAATTCTATTTTCAATAAGAAATAGAAATCCTACTGTAAATTAACGAAAATAACGAATTCAAATAAGACGAAAATACAACCTAATTCAACTAAAATAAAGACAATAAAAATAATTCTAAAACGAGCCTAATACGTTTTACATCCGAGGAGCGTTTCCTGGGGTTTTGCTCATAAAATTAATACAAAAGAAGTTGCATCGGATAAATCTATTGACTATTGCTCCTCTTGTCATTGGGATATAAAATAGGATAATGAAATAAACCGTCAAGCTTACATAAAACACAAATTTGTCAACAGTTTTGAGAGTCAAAATTACAGCTTGAAAAAGAAATGGCTATCCTTGAATCTTAACCGTTGCTTACAATACGTCGAGGGAAATTTTAGATAATCCCTATTCTTCCTGCCCCACGGGAAATTTATGGAATTAACTATATATCTCATTTGCAAAATTAACTAGGTTACAAAAAATATTTTTAAATTTGACCAAAAATTCAATTTTTAGACAAATTTGCACCGTAGTGATAACTCCAAAATAAACTTTTAGACTTTCGGTCCAATCTGAAATACAAAACTTTAAATTTAAGACTTTCTTATTCACAGGAGACAACTTTATTTTTATTTATTTTTTAAATTTTAATTTCTTTGATTGACTAATATGAATATGAATGTGTTTATAATTTTTTTGAGGCAATATATTATTGGATTAAGTAAATTCTGGGTATTTTATTAAAGTGTAAATGTATTTGGTATATGTATACGATGAAAATTCAATTTGCTTTCATCAAACTTGAAAGTCATCTTGTTGAACTTTTATTTTTAAGTATATTTTTTTTTTTAGTTCGAAAAACATTATGAAGATTACTTTGAATTGGATAAATTTTTTATTGCATTTGAAAATCACATTCAAGTTACAAAAAAAAATTTGTTTGAAAGTTATATTTAAATTTATATATGGTGTATATATAATTTATTTCTATTTGCTAATTCAACTTATTTCTTATTCTATCTATCACCTATAAATGAATAACTTTATTATTATAATTGAAAAATGGTTGAGTTTTAATGTCCTTAATGTTGTTGTCGCGTTAACCATTGTAAAGGTTAAAGTTAGCAATTTTTTTTTTAATTTTTGAGTGTGATTTATCACCACTTTTAAACGTAATGTAAAAGTGAACTTCGCTCAAAATTAAAGATTAAACTACACTTAGAAAGTAAGTGGAGAACTCTATATGTTTAATTTATTTTTATATGGTACTCAAAAGTGTCAATTGAATTGTGCTCAAAAGTGTACAGTATACATCTTCGAGCACAGTTCAATTGTCATTCTCTAACATTGTTAATTTTACGTTTGAGTACTGTTAATTTTTTACATTATATATAGTGTATTGTTTAAATGTTTATCGGTCCAATTTTTTCGATGACTCTATCCTCGTTAACAACAAAATATATATATATATATATATATATATATATATATATATATATTTTAATCAGATTTTTTTTTTAAACGACGAAAAAAACTCTTATACTCAGTTATTATTGCGGTGGCTAATCATACACGGGCCAGACACTCATTTTTTTAGAGTATGTGTCTGTAGATCACACAGTATTTGTCATAAATTAATTGATATTACGTATAGGGACCACACTGCAGTGATACTAAATACAGGATAAAATTCTAACTGCATCAAATTCTTATATTTGAATGTACTCAAAAAAATTCGAACCCATAATCAATATAAATACTTCTTAAAATAAAACCACTCGACTATTCAATAGGTGCGTTTAACAATTAAATAATTTTAAATTTCTTCAAATAATTCGTAGAAATTCCCACCGTATATAAAAAAACCACCGCAACTTGTCTTCCTCCCTTATGAAGGAAAATTAGAGAAATTTTACTTTTGTTCTTACTTTCAATTTTGGATATGAGTAATAATTAGAAGTTTGAAAGTTTGATTTTAGAGTCATCATCATGGAGACATATTTATTCAAAAATTACATCATCTTTGATTAAGTTTAAAAAAAAAATTTATAACGTAACTAATTTTACAAATAGATCCTAAAGCATGATCAGTTTCGTAAATTTACCACACCAATATTACAATCTGCTAAACAATTTCTGCCCCAGCAAAGACAAAAGAAAGCAGTATTTAAAGAAAAAGAATTTATTACAACTCGAACCCATATCCTTGCAAGATACCTAGAACTATGAGATGATTTAAAAAATTATATAACGCGTTGGAAATTTTACTTTTAATGAGACCAACATTCAATCACTTTTATAGAAAGCACTTTAACTGTTAAATAAAACTGGAACCTTTTAAAAACTATCAAGATCCACTGTCAAAAAATATTGCATATTAGTATTTGTTCTCCACTAGGTGTAGAGAATGTTACAGAAATTGACTGTTTTTCTTGCATGGAACTCCTTTCCGTCGATGGAAGAGCCACTAGGACAGACAAAAATAGTGAAAATTCAGTCTGAATAGGATAATATCAGCAGGTATTATATAAAACATCATAGCTTTTCATTTCAACCGTGTCGAGCAGAGTAGCATTTATAACAGAAGATAGGAACAATAGTTATGACTAGATATATAATACAACTACATATTTATTTTTGCTTGTCCAACACAGTGTTATCTTACTGGTGAACACAGAATTCCAGCACCATCCTTGAGTTAATAATCCCTTTGATCAATTACCTTTCATCTGGTTTCACGGGGGCATTTGCCAAATCCAAAATCTCCTTCTTACTTTTTATCAAACAATACTTCTTGCTGTTAAAATCAACACTATCCAAGTCCTCTGAAATGCCCATGTACCCATAGAGAAGTTGCTCCTCCAGTTTGTCTCCTGTAATTCCAGCTTCGATGCTGCTGCTTCTGCTGTGGTTGGATGTTAAACGTACAAACTCAGTTCTCCCATGCTTACACTTGGCAAAATACTTATGAAGCTTCTCTGCACTTCCCAGCCCAGTAAATGTTCCTAGGAACTTTACCGTCATGACACTCTGGTCTGCAGGCCTCCCTAGGCACACAGTGATTTTGCCTCCAACAAAAACTTTACCTACAATGGCTCGAACAGGGAAAAGAAGAATAAGAAGGCAAAGCAATGTACAAGAATAACAGATTGTCAGTCTGCCCTTCAAGCTAATCAATCCTACTTCCTTCTAGACCGTTAAGAAATGTAAAAAAGTACGCAGCATGAAAAATATTAATGCTAATTCACAATGCGTATAAGAATTTAATTTTAGAAAAGCCTCAACCCCTTAGATTTAGAGTAAAAGCTTTCTTCTGGTGATTTATATTTAATCTTGCTCCATCATCATTGTCAACAAAGTTTATATGCTTAAACATGTAGTGCTTAATCCTCACTCACCTCTTAGAAAAGCCTCAACCCCTTCGAGAGGTATGACCTTTTGTTCTTTTGGATTGTTGTTTGACATAGAAATATTACGGATGATAACAACTGGAGGCCAGAGAATCAAATCCTCCTTCTGAGCCATAGTTTCCACATCAGGCAAGACCTCAGGAACCCATGTTATTGTGTCATGAGGCACAACAGTATTCCATCCCATCAACACACATATTGCTTTCTGCAGACCCAAATGATGTGCCCGCAAACCAACCTTGTGAGACATGAAGGCATGCCTTACCAAACTTTGAGTGTTCATAAACTCCTTGGACATGCTGAAAGGGCACAGATACCATTAGCAATTGCTAGAAAATATAGAAAAAGAGCAACAATTGAAATGCACAAATTATAAATCCTAGAGGTTAATTACAGGAAAGAGGTTGAAAAATCATTCCTACAATACCTCAAAAGAGAAGGAGAGTTTAAAGACCAATTAATCATGAAAATATTAATCACATACAGAAAACCCGGAAACATAAATTTACTATGTTCAAAAAAAGAAATAAACACTGTCAATATACCTATCAGCAGGAGAAGGATGAAGATTCAGAAAAATGATCTACAAAAGCAACACCATCTGGAAACCTAAAATTGAATGCAGTGCAAAATCAGAGCCGAAAAACAGTTCAATAGGTTTAAGGATCCAATCTTCCCTCAACCCAACCGCACAATTCATGACAGTCTCATAAATCAGCCTTATGTGGCTGCTGAAACAATTAGGCAAGGCATCTAAAAGAAATCTCTACCATATTATGCTTTCTTTCAAAATGTAGGAAGCATGAGTAAAACCTGTTTTCAACAAGATCATCAATAAACTCTTCAACTAACTAGTGAATACCATTAAAAGGTTTAGGAATAAAACAAATTCTTCCATATGCCTATCAATGCATTGAGTCTCAAAAGCTTAGCAGATCAATAATGTGGCAACAGATTCCCTAACAACTTAATACCAGCAGTAGCTGACGGTGCTTCATTAGATAACCCTGTCATTCTATCAGTCATTGCCAAAATTATAATAAAGAATAACAGTTTTTCTTTAAGCTGTCCACTACTAAAGAGTCATAATTAAACGGAAACTGATAAAATCCAAACAGTGGACCTGGCCCATCAAACTCACCAACTACCAGGCAAGGTGAACTCGAGAGTGACTTCAGTGACATGACTTACTGATCTGCAAGCTTGAACCTCAATATCTCAACAATAATATTTACACACTTTCAACTTTGTCAGCAGCTCAAACGTCACTTAAGTCTCACATGTTACTTGCAACAGGCTGCAATAATTTAAGCAAGCTATCCAGGAATCCACAAACCCACTTACTCAAAGCTCATACACATGGATTTTGATCCTCATCTTAGTGCAAAAGTATCTCCTTATCACAGTTGAGAAAACCCAGTAATTATATCTATACTGGACCTGAGTGCAAACTTCAGGAGAGCAGGCTTTGCCAATGTTAAACAGAGTTCTAGTGGAGCTGAAAAAATTCCCAATGATCTAGAGACCCACAGCTAATAGAAACCGGATTTCACATCACTATTTTTATAGCTATTTATTCAAATTTTGTTTCAATCAATCATTACCGAGGCCAGCAATTATGTTATAGATCCAAAAACATATATATACATGTCATCCTGAACCAAACCCAACAGGCCATACTAGCAGATTCTTGAGCCACAGAATACATAAGTAAACTAGAATTATTATTGTTACGCTCCAATGTTTCAACTGTACATCTAAAATCTGAATTGTCTATTTTGCATTTCATATATATTATGTCTACAAAAGAAGAATCAGAATTCTTGATTGATTTTCATCAATGTGAGATAAGATTTTGTTTGGTCCATGTAAATGTAGTCAATCCTGCAAACTAATCTGCCTAACTTCAAACTATTTTCACTGACATTACCAACAAATAACTCTAGGAATCAAGTTTGCTCAAAAGAACCACCCAGGCCAAAGTAATGACTACTTATTCGAGGCACTAACTGTCTAGATTATGGACAGCAGCAACACTAAAATGAAAGCACCTCTACCTTGCTTCACCAAGTCATATTTATCAACAAAGTTCAACAATTACTAATTCAGGATTGCATAGAGAACATAAAACCAATTTATCCACCTCTGCAATTCAAAATAACTAAAATGACAAAAATTATTATTAATTATAAATTTGCACATATCATAATAACAAGATTCCTGAGAGCCAAAATCTCGAATGTCTGTTCACAATCACTTCACAGCAGCTGTTAAGTTAATGCTAGGAAACTCCCGACTCAATGAAAACATGTGCTCCACTTTTAGAATGTACAAAATGAGAAAAAAAAAACAGACCTTCGGCCACATGCAATGCAGAACAAACTACCAGCTTTTCCTTGCTCCTTGTACTTTTTTCGAACAGATGGGTTCACGTTTACCTTTTTACAGTACAGTAAAAAAGCTTTATGTACCAATTCTTTAAATTCTTCACTATCCTCAGATGGCTCAGACTCTGCGAAATTTAAACACTCTTCTAATGTGTCACCATCATTTTCATGCACATCCTCATTATATTCTTCAATTCTTTTCCAAACTTTGTGTTGTTTATGAAGACCACTTCTTCTATCACCATGATAGGAGTTATGTCCACTTAAAAAATTGGGTCTTGCATTACCCTTTACGTATCTACCGCTATTTTTGTAAAATCTGACTACAGACCTTTGTGAATGCACCAAAGTATCTCGGGAAGAGAACCAGTCATCAGATGCAAAATTTCCATTTCGTTCTCGCCCATCACATGTCCTTCCAACCTTTCTGTATTCATTGTGGTTAACTCTTCTAGTCTTTGACAATTGTACACCACTCATCTCTTCTTCAAAACACTCATCATTATCATAGAGATCATCAAATTCTTCAGGTACATGCCATTTGCTTGACATAATAGTTCTAGTGTCATGCCTATTTAGATCATAGTCCATGCTGTTTTTTCTTTTAAGCACTTTTTCAGATGGTTCGTCCATCCCTAGCTCTTCCTCAATTCTATGAATTCTTAGGGCAACATTTTGCATTTCTGGGTCATATACTGGGTCGGAAGAATTCTGAAATCTTTCTTTATCAACATCTTGACCTGTATCTCTTCTATTACCATACTCTGGTCTAAAAAATGAGATTTGATGACCTCGTGTTACTCCATAATCTTGGGGTACCACCCTCTCCAACTCTGCATGAGTAGATCCAAAATTCAAACACTCCCGCCCTTGCTTTAATACATAGGATTTTCTGCTCATATCAGGGTAGTCTGAAACAGTCAGCCTCTGTACACTGTTATTTCTCAGATCTCCACCAGAAACTTCGGTGTTATCAATCCTATATACAAGTGGAAGCCTATTACTTGGTATGGGCAAACCTGTTTGATCATATTCATATTCCATTAGAGCATGACCATCGTCATCAGATGAATATCCTCGATCATCACTTGACATCATCCTTGTTCTAGGGTAAACATAATCCCCACGCTCAGTTCTGAAGGGACCATAGGCCTCACATTGATCATAAATCAAATTTCTTGGTGCAGCTTCAGCATCTCTCATGTTATCCACATATGACCTTTGCCCATATGTACTTGAACCAATAGGATTAGTTAATTGTACATTATTTTTTGAATATTGATCTGAAGCTGGTAAGGTTAAACCATCCTGGTAAGAAACTGGGAACTCACTCACTGACGCTCCTAAAGAGGCGCTCACATAATTTTTATACTGAGACGCACTCAATATATCCTTGGCAAGAGAAGTTGGCACTGTTGTGTGCAAAATATCTCGTGAGTGATATATAGGTTTCTCTCCTCTGTAGCCTTCAATTACTGGTAAATTATCCTGTGAATGGTAAACCGGTTTCTCTTCATCTCTGTAGCCTTCCGTTAATGATAACTTATCCCTTGAATGGTACACAGGTTTCTCTTCTTCTCTGTAGTCTTCCATTACAGATAACTTATCCCTTGAATGGTACACTGGTTTCTCTTCTTCTTTGTAGCCTTCCATTACTGGCAACTTATCCCTTGAATGGTACACTGGTTTCTTTTCACTGTAGCCTTCCATTACTGGTAACTTATCCCTTAAATGGTACACTGGTTTGTCTTCTTCTTCGTAAGACTCCATAGCTGCCAACTTATCCAAAGGAATTGGCTCAGGGTACTGAATTCTTTCATGGTCAACATGGTTTTCATCCATGCTGCGTGATGATGATGGCAGACTTCCACTAGGTTCACCAAACTTTTTGGTGGGACCTACATCCAGAGGCAGCCGATATAATCCCCTTATTGTGTCAACTTCCATCGGCATGGATTTGTTATTCAGCATCCTGTTTTCACTATAATCCTGCTCTTTACTTGCTCTTGTAGTACCATGATCATAACGATAAACATATCTAGAGTTCTTACCAAGATCAAAGTCCACATCTTCATGATACCCATATTTCCTATGCACAACTCCATCTTCAAAGTTATCCCTTTTATGCAATAGCCCATATTGGGGCGACTTAGAGAAAACTCTTTCATATCTTTCTCCACCGAAACGAAATCCGTAATTTCTCCTATCAGTTGAATCACTTGTCCTACGAGCATCCATAAACCTCATTGACCCATCTAGTTTATGTGGGCTCACGCTCCTGCGAGACCTATGCAGTCCATCGCGATATGAAATCACATTTGTATCCTTACCAGTTTCACTTCTTCCATGCTGATTGCGCATTTTAGACGGTGTAGACATCGTCATGTAATCCTGAGATCTTCTAGACTGCATCGTTCGAATTCACTTTATGGAACACACTTTCTACTTAATCTACGACGATCTCAAACATGTAAAAACCCTTTTCGTTTTTATACCATTCACACAGTTTTATCAAGCGATTTTCGACTAGTTTGAATCAAGATCAAAATTTGAGCAACTCAATATATCAAAACCTAAAAACACCAACTACCCTGTGAAGTGTTCAACAACGTGAGAGCAAGTATCCCTGCAATTTCAGAAACCTAAAGCAGCGATAGCAGATTGCAAACATAGATCCATCAAAAACACGTGAAGGGTTTCGATAGTTCAGTGAGAGAGGGATTTGCGAATCAAACCTTGTGATGGTACAATCCGAGACAGCGCATGATCGATCTGTATCTCTTTTTTCGATTCGTTGACGAAAATTGCACAGATTTCCTATATGGGTAAATTAACTTAGGTCAATTTCGTTTGACAGGTAGCCTAGAAAGAAAGAGGGCGGTGGTATCAGTAAAGCGATAATAGTTGTGCTTCGTGCACCGATTTGACGATGGATGATTATAATTTTGTAAGTGGAAGCTAAGGCGGCTTTTATTTTATTTTCGACGAGAATATCGCGGACGGTGGTGACCACGTGTCATGATTAGATGCCATCAAGTTGGATTTTCCAAAACATATTAATTAAAGGAAAGTCTATTCCAAATAAAATTATATTATAAGAAAATAAAGTTTTGCTTTTATAATAATTTATTATAGGCGGAGATGAATGACTTTTAAAATTATATTATTTTTTATAGTATTAATGTTTTTAAAATATATTAAATAAAAAATTATTCCAAATAAAATTACATTCATTTATTATAAGTCTTTATTTTTATAATAATTTATTATAAATGCAAGAAGAAGAATTTCTTAAAATT
This sequence comes from Trichilia hirta, assembly GCA_035221805.1. Lineage (NCBI taxonomy): Eukaryota > Viridiplantae > Streptophyta > Magnoliopsida > Sapindales > Meliaceae > Trichilia > Trichilia hirta. The sequence continues at coordinate 8,688,897 of JAWDEX010000009.1, forward strand.
ATATTATTTTTTATATTTTTTATCAACCTTAAATTTAAACACTTTTAAGGATTAAAATTTAATCTTATATAAATATTTAATGCATATCATACATAAAAATTTAATCTTAATTATTAAAAACATCTAAATCTTACTGTTAATAAAAAGCTGTAAAAAAATAAGGACCATTTATCTTATTCTTGATCATATAGTTCAAAATTATAATAGATTCAAAAAAATAACTGTAATAAAAGATTTTAAATAATTATCTTATTATTTATAACGTAATTTTTAAAATATATTTTTAGATACCTAATATTACTCATTTTAAAAAAATTAAATTTTAAGAATTTTATAAAACATTGTAGTAGATTAGATTAGATTCCATACTATTTACCATTTGATGTAGCATAAAATTACATTCCAATAATAATATTAAAAATTTATAAATTATTCTTAATTAAATTAATTTCAACCAACATTAATATTTGAATAATAATTTGAATTTAATTATTAAAATTTTAACTAATTTTATTTATAATTGAAATTCTATTATCAAATGTTTAACTGATTTTATTTATAATTATAAGAAATTAAATATATATCATTACTAAATTTGTATTTTATATTATTATTGGTAAAATTTTATATTATTACTTAATTAAATAATAGTTTGAATTAATTTTAAATGATTATAAATATTTTATCTATGAAAATATGTTTTGATCACTTATAAAATATTTTTATAAAATAATATAATATTTTTATTATTACAATTTAAAAATCGTTGGTGGGATAAAAATAAAATTATCCCTTGTCACCTCGGAATAATTTTATTGCTATGGCGTACCGTTATCCTGTGAATGGAATTAAATGGTGGTGTTCAGATGGACTCCGCAATATATATGAAGTAGTTTAATAAAAGAATATCTAATTCTTTCGTAAATAATGTTAAAAATACAAATTTTAATATACAAATTAACATAATATGATAATATTAATTCTTTTTTCATCTCATTGATTATTATTTAATTATATTTATTTTATATTTTTATTAGTTGATAATATTATATCACTTAAGTTTATACATTTAAATTAATAAATAATATTTATATCTCTAACCTCCTCATGCCTCTATCTTACCTAATACACCAAGATCTCTCCCTTTCTCTTTTCTTTTCTTTTCTTTTTTTTTTTTTTTTTTCAAATATTCAATATTTTTCCTAGCTCTACATGTCAATTATAATTATAGAACTGTGTTGGTTTTATGAAAACTTAATATTATTAAAGACTTGTAATTTCGTTTTTAAAACAAGAAAAAAAGAACACCCCATATCCCAAAGGAAGATTTAAATTATGCATGAGAAAGTTGATGAACATAAATGCTAATTTGAGATTTCTTTTGTTGATGATGATACTCTACGTGGTATGGTCAATTTGATATAAGTTCGTTCTTTCCTCAGCGGTAATACATATTTAATTAAACTGTATAAGACTAGGAATCTAGTTCAATTGATTGACAGATTCTGTGGTTTTATATTGTATTAAGTCTACATATTATTAGAAAAATTAATAATGTATGTCCAAATACAAGGAGGATTACGATCACTGGTATGATTAGTATCACAACACAATCCTATATCTATACACATCCCGCATACATATATATGGCATGAGGTTTAGTTTTCTACTCACCGATATCTGCGACAAGATAACAGACATACATAGATTGCTATTAGCTGTGGCTACTGGAGCATTGGAGTTGGAGGAAGCACCCACGGCTTGTGTTTTCCCAAGCTGAGGCTGAGGTTGAAGACGATGGGAAGATATAATCAACAGAAAACCAAGTTATAAAAAGAAATGGAGATGCTGTTCAATCTATAAAAAAAATAATGGTATAAAGATAGAGGAAGTGCAATTGCAACAATATGTGGGAGGTGACGTGAAAAGATAAAAGAAAATCATGCAAAGTCCTGCTGGGAAAAAGAGACCAGAAAAATGGACTACTATGGAGATTCAATCTCATGATGATGAATAGAGAAAGCCGAGATTGAAAAAGATGAATGGCCGTAATCCTGAATTGCAGAGGATAATCTGGAGGCAGAAACAAAAGGGAAGCTGCTCGAATTGCGTTGGAGAAGATAAAAAGGTCGTTATGAAGGAATATGAGAAGCTTATTGGTAGAAGATCACGAACTTAATTTTGCATGCATGTATTTCATTTTCTTTTTATCCATATTTTCTAATGACATAGTGACCACATGATTCTATGTAAATCTAGTGAAATATTTCCATTATCTATAGAATAGTTTTATATTAAATAATTTGGGTGTCATGCCCTTACCAAGTAAAAGGATCATAAAATATTAAACGGGATTTATATATATATGGAAGTCATCTTTTGCCTACAAGGGAACCACAACAAACGAAAAATCCAAGGCAGAGGGAAATAAGGAGTTTCTAATAGAAGATGAAAGGCGACATTCTTTTCTTCTACTTAATATATAGGTAGTTACGATTCACCAAACACTTTAATTATTGTGCATTAAAATTTAGGAGTGGACGTGATCGGATCAATTTAGGTTATGTTAAATTAATATAAATAGGATTTTTTTTTAATTTAAAATTGAAAAATTAACAAATAAAAATGTGACCACCTGTTAAAAATAATTGTTAGGTTCAATGCAACCTTTTTTTTAATCTAGAAGAAAGAAATATCAGTTCACAACATCAAAACAGATACAAGGCAATTTCAGGAGGAATTTCCTCCAGCCAAATAACAGAATTTTGATTGCCAACAGCAATGCAAGCTAATTTATGCGCCGTCTCATTACAGCTCCTAGGTGTATGCTTCACCTGGCACTGGAAAACCTCGTGCATTACCTCACTGATTGCAAAAATCTTTCAGAATATTTCCTTTTTATAGCTAAGTTTATTTCTAACTAATTTAACAACATTTAATGCATTAGAATCAGCTATTAAAGCCACCAACCCCGTATCCTTTGCAATTTGGATGCCAAAACTTAGTGCCTCAGCTTCACTACACTCAACGTTTCCAATCCCAGCAGCCATGATCTCCCCCTTGAAGTTCCCGATTATCACATCCAAACTAGCACTCTTTCTCTCAATATCCGTTGCAGCATCCACATACAATTTAAACAGCCCGTAGGTGAAGTAATCCAATTCTCTTGTCTCAGCTGATCATGCTCTTAAAATTAAAGAACAAACCCAATTGAACTGATTTAGTTTTTCAGTTCTTTGGTCTTTCTAGCACAAACCTAATAAAAGCACAGTAGAAGCTTAATAGTCCAAGTCCAGGCTTTAATCTTCAAAGTGAGATTCAAAAATTATGTAGCATATTTGATACTCTCAAGTTTTCCCTTAATATTGAAAGTATAATAATTAAAACGTTTTGATAATTACTAATTTTCAGTAAAAATCGCTGGCTTTTTTGTCTCTTTGTATTTAATAATCTCACTCCATAATTAATGAGACTTCAATGTAAAAATTATGGGATTTTGAATCTAAATCACACGGTAAATTTTTAGTCCTAAACACGCCTCTTGCTAGAGAGGGAACCAAAAATTTGTACATGCAATTATCAACCAATCATGTAAAGAAACGTGATCAAATTCTTACGTTTGAAGCAAAAATTTGGAAGGATGTAACACAAATACCCATACGTACGATGCAAATTTGTAGAAAATCTTATATGAGCAATATTTGCTACTTGGGAATTGGACAATCGAACGACTTCAAAGAGAATTAACAAGAAACATATTGAGATTACTGCTAAACAAATTTTATTAGTATCATTAACAAGGCAAAAAGAAAACAAAATCCCATAATTAATCCATTTAATAAATTTTTTTGAAGTAGTTTAAAATCAAAGAGGTCAATTAGACGGCCGGGAATATTTTACCCAAAAAAAAATGGTGGCTATGAAGATTATAAAGACTTGGCACACAAAATTTTATTTTATTTTTACATATGTGGGTTTTATTTAAGACTGTATGATGAAGATGGAAGCAAACAAGAATGAATTCTTTGGAATATTTTCGTCTGATTTTTCTGTTGAAATGTTACAAATGGAATCAAAACTACTTTGACTACACGGCTTGTTTTCTTGTTTTATTTGAAATGTTGTTTACTGCTAAAGCAAGTTTTGTTATCTTGTTGAGAGAATTGTAAAGCAAGAGTAAGAGGATACAAAAGGAACGTTAAATAGGTAGAAGCTGAATGAACAATGGAGATTAAATTTACAAACCAATGCCAAGAAAATGAGGAGCCTGGGAAGCGGTAATACTGGCAGCAAGATGTCAACAGAAGAGAATGAAGATAAAGAGATGGCAAGATTGGCCATTTCTACATTTCAAGCAAGAGAAGAAGAGATTGAGAGGAAGAAAATGGAGGTGAAGGAAAAGGTCGAACTCCAACTCGGTCGAGCTGAAGAAGAATCCAAACGCTTAGCTCAAATTTGGGAGGTAAGGACAAAGGAGAAGACCTAAGAAAAATACAAATAAATGTATGCAAAATTAAATTTTTGTTCGATTATATCGTATTGTTCTTGTAGTTTGATCAATTAGAAGCTGGAAGAAATGGCGGATCCATTGAGAAAAGAAGTTGCAATTGTACGTAAAAAGATTGATATGAATAACAGAGAGCTGAGGTCACCGGGGCGGAGCATTCAGAAGAAGGTTTAATTAATCAACCCATTCCCTTCTCTGTCCATGAAACTATTTTCTTTTCATTTGCTTTCACAGAATTTGATTTTGACAGGAGAGACAATATAAAGAGGCCCTGGAAGCTTTCAATGAAAAGAGTAAAGAAAAAGCTCAGCTGGTTGCAGTTTTAATGGAGGTAAATTTCTATATCTAATTGATCTCAAAAGCTTAAGCGTCTTTCCCTCCCCTTTTTTCTGAACAAAAGTGCATTGTTTCTTGTGATCTATGTAACTAGCCGCTGAATGAAAGTGAGAGATTGAGGTTGAAGAAACTGGAAGAGCTCAGCAAGAACACTGAATCCACACAATAAGATGAACAGAACTTCAGCCGTGTTTAGTATAAATTTTCTCATTCAAGTGTCCAGGAAGTGAGCCTCCCTGCTCTGCATCGACATTGTAAACACACCTTCATAGCATTACACCTACACCATGGTATGCATTTTAAGTTTTTCTTAAGGTGATTATTATTAATCTTATTTGCTTATCTGCTCATCTAAGTAAACAGTGTAAGCTCATTTGTTTCTGGATGAAATTTATTAAGCATGATATAAACAAAAGGTATTCAAATGATATAGAATACAAGTATATCCAAACTGGTAAGGCTCCGTAAAGCCGGACTAAAACCTAGACTTCTTAAACATGTATCATTATGTACTTGAATAACTGAAAGATCTGCAATGCCAAGATATGGAATGATGTTACGCAACAAGGCCATCCAAAATGCAAATTGTAAAGCATGTTTGAATATAGTATAATGCTGACACAGGGAACATTTCAGGGACTTGATAGAAGTGTCGTGAATGATCTGCATATGTTTCCCAGTGAGAAGCTAAACCAAGCTACAGCGAAGCAAATGCATGTAATCATTTTTCTTTTTTCCGCATAAGGATTCAGAGGACTTGTTGGTTAGCAAATTTCGCCTTGGTTTCTTAGGAAGCAGGCTCCCAGAGACTATTCTTCAATCGGGTAAAAGCTTTTTGTACTCTTCCAGGAGATTTGGGATATCAAACAACCACAACTGGAAATAAACAAAGCCATTAAAAATGAGAAAACAAAAAATAAAATACAGGAAAGAATCCGAACAACATGATGCATTTAGAAGTGAGGGGGAAAATGACAGAACATGAAGTGGATGCATACATATTGGGTATGTTCATTTGTCCGCATCAACAGTAAAATATGAATGTTTTGACATTAAACACAGACACTGCACAATTCATGTTTTGACTGGAATTATCGTACAACATGCCTTCAATGAATGAGATGAACATTTTGGCTTTCACATCAGATCAGATGCCAGAATGATCAAATGACCAAAGCCCAAACTAAATAAAAATTACTTTATAAAGGCGCATCATGAGAATACCCAATTAGGCAAAATAATACCATTTAATTTCTTCAGTAGAACGAGTACGGGGCAATGTATCCATTTAGTAAAGTAATGGGCATATGGGAAGCTTAAAGTCCTTACTAAACTGAAAGAGCTTCCTTTTAGAAAAGCTTGAACGGCCGTGGGCAAGAACCTGAAAGCAAAGGAGGAGGAAGTGTACAGTCTACCAAAGATGTTGCACTATTATACCATGGAATATTAAGGTCCTCACAAATTCAAAAAAATCATCTAAAAGGGAGAATTACAGACTGCATCCAGATTCATCTTAATGATCCGTACTTGAGTGGCATTTTTCAGATGATAAAACATATAAGCATCTTTTCCAGGAGACTGGACATAGTCTGCGAATAAGGTCCACCATTGGCTCTGGCAGATATAAAAAAACATAACAGAATCCAGGAAATAGTTATAGTGTGAAGTATAGAAATGAAATAAGAACTCGTTTGAAAAGTTGTGAGACACCCAAACAGACATACTACATGAAACATGTTTTAAATGGGCACGAATAGAGTAACTGTCTAGAGTGATCTTACCTTAACAAAAAGATCGATTCCAAATTGCAGATTGTCAATTCCAATTCAAGTATATACATATTTTAACTAACATGAAGACCTAATTGTTACAGTTATGGAAAGGAAGATAAATTTATCCAATGTAGATTCCTTCAAAGCATGACTCTGGAAGATGTATAACGACTCTAACAGATGTCTTGGCCATCTATCCAAACCAAAATCAAGCAGTTTAGATTCAAGCAACAGCAGTGTACTCAATTTGTCAATATCCAATAACAGATTGATCACCTCAACAGCCAACGAACTCTTAACAGATACAGCCAATTATCTTAGCTATTTGCTTTGGGACAAATCCCCTTCATCAATAATACCCTAGTGCATCACCTGTTCCACCTTTTAATGTATACAAGAATACTTTGGCTTCATTTGGCATCAAGGTGAACTGAGATGGAAGCAATAATGGGAAAAATGAGTGTTCCACTAAAAGGTAGTGCAAACACTTCTTTTGTTTTAAGCATAACAAAAGCACTACAATCCAAATGAAGTGTTTATCTAATCATTCTGTCATCGGTTAATGGTCATTAATTTTAATTTTTTTGGGTAAGTTTCCATCAGTTACGCTAACTGAAAACTGATATCCAATCTAATTTGTATCAGCCACTTTTTAACAGATATTTTATAATGCTAATGACAATCAGTCTGCTAATATTCTGAAGAAGGTTAAGCAACCGTCCTGAGCTAAGAGGCAAAGAAATCATTTAAAATAAAAAGAAGAACAAAAGAAGAGAATGGAGTTTCAAACATGTACAACCCAAAAGACAATCAAAGCTGGAGAAGCAAGCACTAAATGTATGCCCGGTTCAGATATCAGGACAATTATTTAGAGCATTATGAT
>JAWDEX010000009.1:8696986-8712812 GCA_035221805.1 Trichilia hirta
TAGACAACTTTGATGGATGTTCTAGCAGGCAGAAAAAACGGGGGGTACATTGAAGGAAGTATCAGCATTTCTGGTTACCCCAAAAAAACAAGAAACTTTTGCTCTAATTAGCGGTTACTGTGAACAGAATGAAATTCATTCCCCTAATGTTACTGTATATGAATCTCTACCGTACTCTGGCTGGCTGCATCTTCCAAAGGATGTCAATAGTCAAACACAAAAGGCAAGTTATTTTGCGTCTAAGATCTCGTTAGATTTCAGTTTCTGTCTTCTGAGAAGTTGTCTGCTTATCAACATGAATGTCAAGGATTTCGCGGTTTGACCAGCAACTTACTGATAGCAGTGAGTCTTTTTTTCATTTACTATACAGATGTTTGTAGAGGAGGTCATGGAGTTGGTTGAGCTGAAACCATTGAGGAATTCTCTGGTTAGCCTTCCAAGAGTTGATGGTCTGTCAGCTAAGCAGAGACTCACTGTAACCATAGAATTGGTTGCAAATCCATCCGTAATTTTCATGGATGAGCCAACATCAGGCCTTGATTCTCGAGCTGCTGCCATTGTGATGCAAACAGTGAGAAATAGAGTAGATACAGGATGAACTGTTGTCTGTACAATTCACCAAGCAAGCATAGACATTTTTGAAGCATTTGATGAGGTATTTGAAACTCTTCAGTTTGGTCTTTTCCTTTTGTTGTCTGTTTCCATACACTTCTTTTACCTCTTATTGATATAATTTCACTTTCCCCGTAGTTATTTTTAATGAAAAGAGGAGGACAGGTCATCTATGCTGGACCCCTAGGTTGCCAATCTCACAAGCTCATTGAATTCTTTGAAGTAAGTGGTACTTCTCGAATAATTGTGTATAAATTCAATGTTGCAGGATGACATAAATAATGTCTCTGTAAAACTGCTAAATAATGTGTTGCTGGCTGTTCCGGGGGTTCCAAAAATCAAAGATGGTTACAACCCTGCTACACGGGTGCTGGAAGTTGGTTCTAGTGCAGTTGAAGGTCACCTTATCGCAAATTTTGCTGAAATTTTTGCCAACTCTGATTTGTATAGGTAAATTAAATTCAACAGCTGCCCTTGGCTTTTAAACCGGAGACTGGTTTTCATCATTCTGACCATCTTCTTTTATTTCTTAATCTTTCTTTTCACCAGGAGGATTCAGCAACCCATCAAAGGGCCAAGCAGTCCAGCACCCTGATCAAAGGATCTCTACTTCCCCACCAAATACTCGCAAGATTTTGTTAATCAATTCAAGGCTTGCTTCTGGAAACAGCATTGGTCCTACTGGAGAAATCCAGCCTACAATGCCATTTGATTATTCACGACAATTCTTGTTGGAGCTATATTTGGACTCATTTTCTGGGATAAAGGAGATAAGACGAAAGTGCAGAAATTTTATTTGCCAATCACTGATAGGATTCAGTTTGGAATATGAAAAGAAATGGGAACATTATTTTGTGTTTGTTAAACGGCAAATTCATACCAAGGTGATTGCAATATTTGATTTTAACAGAAATAAAGAACAAGACCTGATAAATCTTCTGGGAGTCATGTATTCTGCTGTTCTTTTCCTAGGAGCCACGAACACTTCCTCTGTGCAGTCAATTGTGGCGATTGAAAGAACTGTCTTCTACCGTGAACGAGCAGCACGGATGTACTCACCTTTGCCTTACGCATTTACTCGTGTTAAAGAGGCTGAAATCTTGGTATCAAAATCAACAAAGGGCATAGGAACGTTTCTTGAAGTAAACTTAATTGATTCTATCTTATACGTTGCAGGTTGCCATTGAAACAATTTATGTTGCAGTTCAAACTTTTGTATACACTCTAGTACTTTACTCGATGATTGGGTTCCACTGGGAAGCTCCTAAGTTCTTGTGGTTCTATTTCTTCATGTTAATGAGCTTTATGTGCTTCGCCTTCGATGGAATGATGCTTGTAGCTCTAACTCCAAACCATCCATTGTCATGTCTTTCTCCCTCAGCTTTTGGAACTTGTTCTCTGGATTCCTGATCCTAGGACATTAAGTGGCTCTCACTCCAAACCAAACCATCAAACCGTTTTTAATGCTTGTGAAAGTGTGCATTCACCGTACAACATTTGATGTTTTTTCCGTTCACATTTACAGCAAATTCCAATATGGTGGATGCGGTACTGGTGGGCATCTCCAATGGCCTGGACAATCTACGGTCTGGTGACATCCCAGGTGGGCGACAAGCTTTCTATAGTTGAGGTAGCTCAATGACAGTAAAACATTGCCTTAAGAGTGCCTATGGCTTTGAGCATAGCTTCCTTGGAGCTGTTGCCGCTGCCCGTTTTGGTTTTGTTCTGATCTTCGTCGTTTTTGCATATGGAATCAAGTTCCTCAACTTCCAAAGGAGAAAAAGAAAACTCTGTGAAAGTTTATAGCTTACAAGATCCATTATAAATAATTGAGGAGAAGGAAAAACTTGGTATGGCTACAGGATTATCGTAAATATTGTGATTATATTATGATTCTTTTTTTTTTTTTAATTACAATTATTTATTTAAAAAAAAAAAAAAATTGTTTACCACACATGGTCTCTGCATCAACAATTGACTTTTTCTGATTCAAGAACACGTCTTCTAGTCAAGATGACTGAAACACTTGGGAAAAAAAGTGGTGCAATCGACATAAACAGTCAAAACGAAAGTATGCATAAAGCTGAAGATCAATTTAATTACAAAACGTTGTCATATTACTAACCCATTTCAAAAATTATTGTGATAACAATATAAATGGTAGAGGAAGAAATTTCCTATTATTACTTTGGATTATGCAATGTATAAGTTATAACCGAGACAGAGGAGAGGAGCTAGTCGGCTAGGGGATTCACCTCCTAATGTCGGGAATTTTGCTCCTAAAACAAATGAAAAACGGACATACGATAAATCATTCTTCCACCTATTTTCGTTAGTAACCCTCAAGTTTAAATACAACAGAAATTAGTCCACAGTTTCAAGTATCAAACTTAAGGCTTGAAAAATCGATGGATACCCCTGACTCAATCCGTCAAGGAAAATTTTGGATAACGCGTATGCTTTTGAATAATATATAGTAATTTTTTAGAATTTAATTTATTTATAAATAAAATCCAATAATTCCTCTTTATAATTTTTAATAACATAATCTTTTCTAAATTTTAATCACCTACAAATAAGCTGTAATAGTTTATATTGTTACTTAAAAATAGAATTTTAAATAAATGAATGCAATCAAAATTCTTAATATTGCGTCTGCGAGATAATTTATCTTCGTAATTTGCTTTTGGTAAATTTTCAATTTATTTTAATAAAATATATAATATCTCCTCGGTCATATTAATATTATTATAAAACAAAAAATGCATTTGAAATTTTATTTTTAATGAGGAGCTGTCAATCACTTTTATAGAAAGCACTATACTGTTAAAGAAAAATAAAACTGTTTAAAAATAAAAAATGAAAAATACCATTTAATTTTAATTTTAAAAAAAATTATGCATATCTTTTCATAAATATTTTAAAATTGATGACAAATATTTATTTATATTTTCAAAAAGTCGCAAATATTCTTTGCTTTCTTTTTTTTCTCGAATAGATATTTCTTTAAATTTAAAATTAATGACAAATATATTATGCTAATTTAATTTTTTAATGATATAATAATTGTTAAACCCTTAATTTTATAAAATTATGAATTAAAAAAATTATATAAAATACATAAAATTATTATTAAAAAATTATCTAAAATACATAAAATCTAATTAATAAAATTTATAATTTGAGAATATAAAAAAATCATAAATTAAATTCATAAAGTTAAATAAATTTACCTACTAAAATTTATATATTAAAAAAATTATAACTTTAAAAAATTAATTAAACTAATTTTTTAAATATGTAATTTATAATAATTTTTTATTTTGATCTTAAATATTAAAAAATTTATAGAACTTACTTATTAAAATTATTATTTTTCTATTTTGGCAGTCTGTAAAATATAGTTTAAAAAATATAATTTACGAAATTTTTTATATTCTTTAAAATATAAATTTTGTTATTTAAATTTTATATATTTTATATAATTTTTTAATAATAATTTAATGTACAGTTTATATTTTTGTGAAAGTTAAAATTTTAATAGCGATTACAGTGTTTGAAAAAAACAATTAACTAAAACAATTAATTTAATAACAAATATTTATTATCAATTGTGAACTCAAAGAATATTTGTCAAAAAAAATTTCTGTAACATTTAAAATTATAAGAGATATTAATATCAATTTTAAACTTAACATCTGCCAAATAAAAAAAAAAACCGTCCTTACCACTTGAAACTATGAGGGTTTTCGTCGTTCCCCCTTTAACAAAATTCATCGTCAAACAATATAGTATATTAGTATTTGTTCCCCATTTTCTTGCAAGGAACTCCTTTCAATCATAGAAGAATCATCAGGAAAGACAAAAATCAGGGAAAGTTCACTTTGAATGGGACAATAATATATCAGCAGGTATTATATAAAACATTATAGCTTTTCGTTTCACCTGTTTCCATTAGTCAAGCAGAGTAGCATTTATAACAGAAGATAGGATCATTTTACCTACATGCATAGTAAAAATACATAATTATTTTTGTTTGTTCAACAGAGTGTTGTTATCTTAGCGGCGAACACAGAATTCCGCCACCATCCTCGAGTTTATAATCCCTTGGAACAGTTACCTTCCATCAGCTTTGACAGGGGCATTTGCCAAATCCAAAATCTCCTTCTTACTTTTTACGAAACAATACTTCTTGCTGTTAAAATCAACGCTATCCAAGTCCTCTGAAATACCCATGTACCCATAGAGAAGTTGCTCCTCTATTTTGTCTCCTGGAATTCCAGGTTCCACGCTGCTGCTGCTGCTGCTGTTGTGGTTGGATGTTAAACGTGCAAAATCAGCTCTCCCATGCTTACGCTCGGCAAAATACTTATGAAGCTTCTCTGCACTTCCCAGCCCGGTAAATGTTCCTAGGAACTTTACCACCATAACACTTTGGTCCACAGGCCTCCCTAGGCACACAGTGATTTTGCCTCCAACAAAACCTTTACCTGTAATGAGTCCAACAGGGGAAAAAAAAAAAAAGAAGAAGAAGCAATGTACAAGAACAACCGATCGTCAGTCTGCCCTTCAAGCTAATTACCCCACTTCCTTCATCGACTGTTCAGGAATTTAAAAAACTAAGCACTATGGATATAATGCAAAATATTAATGGTAATTCACAACACTCATACCAATTCGATTTTAGCTTGCATTAGAGGAAAATCTTTCTTCTACTAATTTATATTTTATTTTGCTCAATTATCATTGTCAAGAAAGTCTATATGCCTAAACATGCATTGCTTAATCCTCACTCACCTCGTAGAAAAGCCTCAACTCCTTCAATAGGCATGACCCTTTGTTCTTTTGGATTGTTGTTTGACATAGAAATGTTGCGGATGATAATAAGTGGTGGCCACAGAATCAAATCCTCCTTCTGAGCCATAGCTTCCACATCAGGTAAGACCTCAGGAACCCATGTTATCATGTCGTGAGGCACAACAGTATTCCATCCCATCAAAACACATATTGCTTTTTGAAGACCCAAATGATGTGCCCGCAACCCAACCTTGTGAGACATAAAGGCATGCCTTACCAAGCTTTGAGTGTTCATAAACTCCTTGGACAAGCTGTAAATAAGGGCACAGGGACCATAAGCAATTGCTAGAGATTATACAACAAGGGCAACGATAGAAATGCGCAAATTATAACTCCTAGCAGTTAGGCACAGGAGAGAAAGGTTAAATCATCAATACTACAATATTGCAAAAGAGAAAAAGAGTTCAAAGACCAACTGATCATGAAAATATCGATCACGTATGGAAAACCCAGAACTACAAATTTACTGCGTTTTTGAAGGAAATAAATACTATCAATATCCCTATAAGCAAGAGAAAGATGCAGATTCAGAAAAAAGAAGTATTTACAAAAACAACACCATCTGGAAATCTAAATGGATTGTGCTGCAAAATCTGAGCTAAAAGGCAGTAGAATAGATTTAAGGATCCAATCTTTTCTTAACCCAACCATGCAATTCATGACAGTCACAATAAACCAGCCTTGTGTGAATGCCAAAACAATTAGGTGAGGCATCTAAAAGAAATCTCTACCATAGGATGCTTTCTTCCAAAAAGTAGGAAGCATGAGTAAAAACTTTTTTCAACATAGATTAGCCACCTCTTCAACAAACTACCAGACGCCATCAAAAGGTTAAGGAACAAAACAAATTCTTCTACATGCCTGTCAATAAGATCAGAAGAACGACATATTTGAGTCCCAAAGCTTAGCAAATGAATAACGTGATAACAGACTCCCTAACAACGTAATAACAGCACTAACTGATGGTGCTTCATAAGCTACCTTGTCATTCTATCAGGGTCATTGACAAAATTAATAAAGAATGATGGTTTTTCATTAAGATGTCCATTTCTAAAGAGTCATAATTAGATTAAATAGTCTTACTTAAAAGAACAGAAGCTGATTAAATCCAAACAGTTGACCTGGCACATCAAATCACCAACTACCAAGCATGGTGAGCTTGAGAATAACTTCAGTGACATGACTTATTGATCGGCAAGCAGGAACCTCACTATCTCAACAATAATGTTTACACATTTTCAACTTCAACAGCAGCTCAAAGGTTGCTTAAGTCTAACACGTGACTTATAACAGGCTGCAATGCAAGCTATCCAAGAATCCAAAACCACTTACTCAGTGCTCATACACATGGGTTTTGATCCTTATCTTAGTGCCAAATCTTCTCCTTATCATGGACAAGAAAATTAGGTAATTTTTTAAATCTACACTAACCCTGAGTGGAAACTTCGAGAGAGTGACTTGGCCAATGTTAACAGAGTTCTAACGGGGCTGAAAAAATTCCCAATATCTAGAGACCCACAGCTACAATAAACTGGATGTGCATCATTATTTTATAATTATTCAATTTAAATTTTGTTTCAGTCAATCATTACGAAGGCTTGCAATCATGTTGTAGACCCAAAAACATATATATAAATCCCATCCTGAAACAAACCCAACAGGCCATAGTAGCTGATTCTTGTGCAACAAAATATAACTATTAACAAACAGAAATAAATTAGAATTATTATTTTTACACTCCGAAGTTTCCACCGTACATAAAAATTTTGGGTTCTCTATTTCGCATTTCATATATATTATGTCTACAAAAGAAGACTCAGAATTCTTGATTAGTTTTCATTAATGTCAGAAGATTTTGTTTGGTCCATGCAAATGTGGTAAATACAGCAAACCAATCTACCTAACTTCAAAATATTTTCGTTGATCTCTAGGAATCCCTAATAAAGTACTCAAATGAACCACCCAGTCCAAAGTAACAGAAGTAACAGCTATTTATTCAAGGCACAAAATGTCTAGAATATGGACAGCAGCAACACGACAATAACAGCCCCTCAGCATAGCTTCACCAAGTATATTTATCAACAAAGTTTAGTAATTACTAATTCACAATCGCGTAGACTACATAGAACCAATTTATCCACCTCCGCAATTCACAATAACTAAACGACGAAAATGATAATTAATTATAAACTTGCACATA
The DNA here is from genome assembly GCA_035221805.1 of Trichilia hirta. Classification (NCBI taxonomy): domain Eukaryota; kingdom Viridiplantae; phylum Streptophyta; class Magnoliopsida; order Sapindales; family Meliaceae; genus Trichilia; species Trichilia hirta. The sequence continues at coordinate 8,704,656 of JAWDEX010000009.1, forward strand.
TGCATAATAACATAATTCCAAAGAGCCAGTATCTCGAAGGTCTGTGCATACTCACTTCATGGCAGCTGTTCAGTTAAGGCTAGGAAACTCTGACTAAATGAAACATGTGCTCCATTTTTAGAATTTATAAAATGAGAGAAGAAAACAGACCTTCGGCCACAGACAATGCAGAATAAACTACCAGCTTTTCCTTGCTCCTTGTATCTTCTTCGAACAGATGGATTCACATTCACCGTTTTAGAGTACAATAAAAAAGCTTTATGTACCCATTCTTTAAATTCTTCAGTATCCTCAGATAGCTCAGACTCTGCAAGATTTGACCACTCTTCTGATGTGTTACCATCATTTTCACGCACATCCTCATTATATGCTTCAATTCTTTTCCAAACTTTGTGTTGTTTATGAAGACCGCTTCTTCGATCACCATGATACAAGTTATACCCGCTTAAATAACCAGATCTTGCATTACCCTTTATGTATCTACCGCTATTTTTGTAAAATCTGACTACAGACCTTTGTGAATGCAACAAAGTATCTCTGGAAGAGAACCAGTCATCAGATGCAAAATTTCCACATCGTTCTCGCCCATCATATGTTCTTTCACCCTTTCTGCATTCATTGTGGTTAACTCTTCTGGCCTTTGACAAGTGTACACCACTCATCTCTTCTTCAAAACACTCATCATTGTCATATAGATCCTCAAATTCTTCAGGTATATGCCATTTGCTTGACATAATAGTTCTAGTGTCGTGCCTATTTATGTTATTCTCCACGTCGTTTTTTCTTTTGAGCACTTTTTCAGATGGTTCATGCATCCCTAGCTCTTCCTCAATTCTATTTGTTCTTAGAGCAACATTTTGCATTTCTGAGTCATATACTGGGTCAGAAGAGTTCGAAAATCTTTTTTTATGAACATCTTGATCTGCATGTCTTCTATAACCATAATCTGGTCTCAAATATGAAATTTGATGATCTTGTGATACATCCAAATATGATATTCGACAATCTCGGGGTATTCCCCTCTCCAGCTCTGCATGAGTAGATCCAAAATTCAAATACTCCCCACCTTGCTTTAATGCATACGATTTTCTACTCATATCAGGGTAGTCCAAAACAGTCTGCTTCTGTAAAGTAGGATGGTCTAATACGCTCTTATTTCTCAAATCTCCACAAGAAAGTTCAGTGTTATCAATCCTGTCTAAAACTGGGAGCCTATTACTTGGTCTAAGCAAATCTCTTTGATTGTATTCATAATCCATTAGAGCATGATCATAGTCATGTTGAATGCGTGGAGATATCATTCTATGCATGTTATCAGATGAATATCCTCGATCATTGCTCGACATCACCCTTGTTTTAGGGTAAGCATAATCCTCACACTCGGCTCTGGAGGGACTATAGGCCCCACGCTGATTATAAATCAAATTTCTTGTTGTAGTTTCAGCATCTCTCATGTTATTCACATATGATCTTTGCCCATATGTACTCGAACCAATAGGTTCAGTTAATTGGTCATTATTTTTTGAATATCCATCTGCAGCTGGTAAGGTCAAACCATCCTGGTAAGAAGCAGGGAACTCACTCACCGACCCTCCTGAAGAGGTGCTCACATAATTCTTATGGTGAGAGGCACTCAATATATCCTTGGAATGAGAAGCCGGTACTGTTGTGTACAGAGTATCTCTTGAATGATATATAGGTTTCTCTCCTCTGTAGCCTTCCATTACTGGTAACCTATCCCTTGAATGGTACACAGGTTTCTCTTCTTCTCTGTAGCCTTCTGTTAGTGGTAACTTATCCCTTGAACGGTACACAGGTTTCTCTTCTTCTCTGTAGCCTTCCATTAGTGGTAATTTATCCCTTGAACGGTACACAGGTTTCTCTTCTTCTCTGTAGCCTTCCATTATCAGTAACTTATCCCTTGAATGGTACACAGGTTTCTCATCTTCTCTATACCCTTTCATTACTGGTAACTTATCCCTTGAATGGTACACAGGTTTCTCTTTTTCTTTGTAGCCTTCCATTACCAGCAATTTATCCCTCGAATGGTACACTGGTTTCTCTTCTTCTATGTAGCCTTCCATTACTGGTAACTTATCCCTTGAATGGCACACCGGTTTCTCTTCTTCTTTGTAAGACTCCATAGCTGCAAACTTATCCGAAGGAATTGGCTCAGGGTACTGAAGTCTTTCATGCTCAACACGGTTCACATCCATGCCGTGTGACGATGATGATATACTTCCACTAGGTTCACCAAAATTTTTTTTGCGACCTACATCCAGAGGCAACCTATATAGTCCACTTATTGTGTCAGCTTCCATTGGCATGGATTTGTTATTCAGCATCCTGTTTTCACCACAATCCTGCTCTTTACTTGCTCTTGCAGTGTTATAATCATAACCATAAACATATCTAGAGTTCTTACCAAGGTCAAACTCCACATCTTTGTGATAATCATATTTCCTATGCACAAGTCCATCTTCAAAGTGATCCCTTTTATGCAATAGCCCATATTGGGGCGACTCAGATAGAACTCTTTCAGACCTTTCTCCACCCAAACGAAATCCATAATCTCTCCTATCTGTTGAATCACTTATTTTATGAGCATCCGCAAACCTCCTTGACCCATCTAGTTTATGTGGGCTCAAGCTTCTGCGAGACCTATCAGGTGCATCACGGTACGAAATCACATTCGTATCCTCATCAGTTTCACTTCTTCCATGCCTATTACGCATTTTAGACGGTGTACACATTGTCATGTAATCCTGAGGTCTTCTAGACTGCATCGTTCTAATTCTCTTTATGAAAATTGCTTACTACCTAATCCACGATAGTTTTTATACCATTTCGCACAGTTTATCACTAAAACTTTAACTAGTTTGAATCGACATCAAGCTTTGACCAACTCAATAAGTCAAAACCTAAGAACACCAACTACCCAGTGAATTGTTCAACAATATAAGCAAGTATCCCGGCAATTTCAGAAATCTAAAACAGGGATAGCAGATTGCTAACACAGATCTAACCAAAAACACATAAAGGGTTTCGATGGTTCAGTGAGAGAAGGATTTGTAAATCGAACCTTGTGATGATATAATCTGAGAGACTGCATGATCGATCTGTATCACTTTCTGGATTCGATAACGAAAATTGTACAGACTTCTTATGTGGGTAAAGTTGCTGAAAGATGAATTTCGTTTGAAGTAGAAAGAAATAGAGAGCGATGATTTGAGTAGAGCGATAATAGTTGTGCTTCGTGTTCCAATACGATGGATAATTAACAATAATGACCACTTTGCGTGCGATAAAGTCGCTTTTATTTTAGATGGGAATAACGTGGACGGTTGTGCCACGTGTCGTATTATTAGGTACTTCAAAAACATATATAAATAAATAAAAGGTCTATAACCAAAGTTTAATTATATCGTATTTTCTTTTATATAGTGATTTATTATACAGTTTTAAATTGTAATAGGTTATAAAAATGTAAAAAAATTTAAAAATTATATTATTAAATAATAAGATAATTTTGAAAATATAATTTGACATGTCTAATATTACTTATTCTAAAAAAATGCTAAAATTTTAAGATAACAAATTATATTGAATTGAATTATATTTCATAGTATTTAGAATTTGATGTAGTGTAAAATTGCATGCCAATATTAAATAATTACATAAAAATAATTAATATCTATTTAATTTTTGGTTTAATTAAATCAATTTGAAGTAAAGTCAATGCTCGAATAATAATTTGAACTTAATTATAAAAATGTTTAACTGATTTTATTTATAATTGCAATTTAATTATCAAAGTCATGCATAGATAGGCCTGCATCTGGGATAAGGAGATCAGAAAAATAGAGGAGTATGGAGATTTTATCTCATGATGATGAAGAGAGCAAGCTAAGAATGAAAAAGATGAATGGCGATAATAGTGAATTGAAAAGAATAACGTTGATGTAGAAACAAAGGGGAGCTGCTGGAATTGCATTGGAGAAGATGGAAAAGAGTGTTGAATGGAACCATTGCTTTGAAAGTATGAAGGAAAATGGGAAGCTTATTGGTAGGAGATCATGAGATTAATTTTCCATGCATTTACTTCATGTTTTTGTTTCTTTTTATTTCATTTTCTAATGACATAGTGAGACCAGACCACATTGTTCTATGTAAATCTTGTAAATATTCCACTATCAAACCATTGAATAAAATTTAAAATTTAAAGAATAAACTGAAATCGAACCGATCTAGTTTCAGTTGGTGGTCTTTCTAGCACCGATTCCTATTGAAAACACAGTAAAAGCTTAATAGTCCTAGTCTTGGCCTTAATCGTAAAAGAGATTTATCAATAATTTATTAATATATTTGATAGTAAATTCTAAATCCCAAACATATCCCCCGCTACAGATGGATCCAAAAAATCTACAAGTCATTATCAATCATCCACGTGAAGAAACATGATCAAATTCTTATTTTTGAAGTAAACGTTTGAATGGATGGATGTAACACAAATTAAATTTCGTGCGATGTAAATCCGTAGAAATTCTGAAAAGATCAATGCTTGCTACTTGGGAATTGGCATTCGAACTACAAGAAACTTTTTGTAAGTGACCACTAAACCAATTTTTTAGGTATTATTGAAAAAATAAAAATAAAATAAAATTTCATAATTAATTAGATTCTTCGTTGATGGGCATTAATTAATTAATTAATTAATTCAGTTCAAGTTTTTTGTGAAGTAGTTTAAAATCATAGAGGCCATTTAGAAGAGAATATTTTTTTTTTGAAAAAAAAAAGAACGGTGGCTATGCCCATGAAGATTAAAGACTTAGCATACAAAATTTTTCTATTTTTACAAATGTGGGTTTTATTTAAAACAGTATGAAGATGAGCTTTGGAATATTTCATCTGATTTTTCTGTTGAAATGTTGTCCAATGGAATCGAACTGCTTTGACAACACGCTTTGGTTTCTCGTTTTGTTTGAAATGTTGTTTCTTGACAAAGCAAGTTTTGTTACGGAGTTGGAGAGAATTGTAAAGCAAAAGCAAAGAGCATAGATACAAGGCATGTTAAATAGGTAGAAACTGTATGAACGCCGGAGATTAAATTCACAAACCAAGGCCAAGGAAATGAGGAACCTGGGAAACAGTGACGGCAGCAGGATGTCAACAGAAGAGAATGAAGATCAGGAGATAGCAAGATTGGCAATTTCCACACTTCAGGCAAGAGAAGAAGAGATTGAGAGGAAGAAAATGGAGGTAAAGGAAAAGGTTGAACTCCAACTCGGTCGAGCTGAAGAAGAATCAAGACGCTTAGCTAAAATTTGGGAGGTAAGGACTAAGGAGAAAGATCCAAGAGAAATATATCATAGATAGATTGTAAATTTCAAAATAAATATTTGCAGAGTAAAATTCTTATTAGATTATATCGTCATTGATCAATTAGGAGCTGGAAGAGATGACTGATCCATTGAGAAAAGAAGTTGCAATTGTGCGTAAAAAGATTGATACGAGTAACAAAGAGCTGAAGCCACTGGGGCAGAGCATTCAGAAGAAGGTTTAATTAATCAATCCATTAACTTCTCTGTTCATGAAACTATATTATTTCATTTGCTTTCACAGAATTTGATTAAGGTTTTCGTTTATCACAGGAGAGAGAATATAAAGAGGCCCTGGAAACTTTCAATGAAAAGAATAAAGAAAAAGCTCAGCTGGTTGCAGCATTAATGGGAGTAAGCTTCTATATCTAATTGATCTCAAAGGTTAGATGTCTTTTCCTCCCCTCTTTTCTAAACAAATATATGCTTTGTTTCTTGTGATCTGTGTAACTAGCTACTGAGTGAAAGTGAAAGACTGAGGATGAAGAAACTGGAAGAGCTCAGCAAGAACATCGAATCCATACAATAGGATGAACAGATCTCCTGCTATGTTTGTCTTTTTATGGGCTTTGCGCTTAGTATAAATTTTTTCGTTCTAGTGTTCAAGAAGTCAGCCTCGGCATTGTAAACACATCTCTATAGCATTACACCTAGACCATGATATGTATTTTAAGATTTTTTATGATGATTATTATTAATCTTATTTGCTTATTTGCTTTAAACACTGTAAGCTTATTTGCTTTCTGAGATGAAGAACTTTATTAAACACGATATAAACTAAAGGCATTCAAACGATATAGAATACAAGTATAATCCAAATTGATAAGCTCTGCAATGCCGATCTAAAACATGTTTCAGTCTGTACTTGAATGACCGGCAGATCTATAATGCCAATATGAAATGATGTTACACGGCAACGACATCCACAAGTCAAATTATCAAGCATGTTTGAATTAGTATAGTGCTGATACAGGCAAGATTCCAAGGACCCAATAGCAGTGTTGTGTATGACCCGCATATGTTTCCCAGCGAGTCAAGCTTAAGCAAGTTACAGTGAGAAGCAATTGCTTGCAATCATTTTTCATTTTTTCCGCGCAAGATCCTGACGACTTACAAAGTTGGGCAGCAAATTTCTCTTTGGTTTTCTTAGAAAAGGGGCCCCCGGAGACTATTCTTCAATTGGGTAAAAGCTTTTTGTACTCTTCCAGGAGCTTTGGGATATCCACCAAACGCAACTGGAAATAAACAATGCCATTAAAATGAGAGAACCAAAAATAAAATACAGGAAAGAATCTCAACAACGTGATACATTCAGAAGTGAGGGGAAAAATGACAGAACATGAAGGTGATGCGTAGATAATGGCTATGTTCATTGGTCCGCATCAACGGTAAAATATGAATGTTTTTACGTTAAATACAGATATGGCACAAGTCATGTTTTGACAAGCAATATAGTACGACATGCCTTCAATGAATGAGAAGAACTTTTCGGCAATCACGTCTGATCAGATGCCAGAATGGTCAAATGACTAAAGCCCAAACTACGTGAAAATTACTTTATAAAGACACATCATGAGAATACCCAAGTAAGTAAAATAATGATACTTAATTTCTTCAGTAGAAGTTACTCAAGAGTACAGTCTACCAAAGATGTTACACTGTCATACTATGGACTACTAATATCCTCTGAAATTCAGAAAAATCATCCAAAAGAGAGAACTACATTCTACATGCAGATTCATCTCAATGACTAATACCTGCGTGGCATTTTTCAGATGATAAAACGTGTAAGCATCTTTTCCAGTGAGACTGGACTGGGTCTGCGAATAAGATCCATCATTGGCTCTGGCATATATAAAAACACAACCGAATCCAGGAAACAGTTATGGCGTAGGGATAAAAATGAAATAAGAACTCATTTTGACAGGTGTGATACACCTAAACTGATACATACTAAACGAAACATGTTTTACATGGTATGCATTGAGTAACTGTCTAGAGTGATCTAAGTTTAACAAAAGGATCAATTCCAAATTTTCATGCTTGAAATACTGCAGATTGTCAATTCCAATTAAAGTGTAAATATGTTTTAACTAACATGAAGTCCTAATCATTACAGTTACAGAAAGGAAGATAAATATATCAAATGTAGAATTCTTCAAAGCATCACTCCGGAAGATGTATAATGACTCTAACAGATGTCTTGGTCATCTATCCAAACCAAAACCAAGCAGTTTAGATTCAGACAACAGCAGCGTATTCCATTTGTCAATGTCCGAAAACAGATTGGTTACCTCAACAATCAATGAACTCTTAACAGATACAGCCAATTATCTTAGCCATGTGCTCTAGAAAATTCCACTTTGTCAATAATAACCTAGTGCATCATCTGTCCTACATTTTAATCTATACAAGAATACTTTGGCTTCATTTGGTATAATGGTGAATTGAGATGGAAGCAATAATGGGAAAAATGAGAGGATTCCACTAAAAATTAGTGTAAACGCATTTTTGTTCTAAGCACAACGAAAGTACTACAAATCCCAATGAAGCATTTATCTAGTCATGCTACCATCTGTTATAGATAAGTTTCAGAAAAAGGACTTTTTCACAATTATCATTAATTTTAATTTGTCTTGGTAAGCTTCCAGTCATCAGCTATGCTAACTGAAAACCGATATCCAATCTAATTTGTATCAACCACATTTTAACTGATTTTATAATGCCAATGACATTCAGTCTGCTAATATTCTAAAGAGGTTAACACAAATGTCCTCAG
>JAWDEX010000009.1:8725028-8750680 GCA_035221805.1 Trichilia hirta
AGTCAAAAACAGATTAAACCCAAAGAAAAAAAAAGAAGCCTGCCACACATGATTTAAATCCACCAAACAATAGAAAAAAAGTGAAGAAAATACAAAGAATCTGCAAGCATAATAAACAAGATCCATCCCAAAGGAGTCTAGAATCCATTCATGCATTGTCAATTCAACCTTTTATAGGAAACCGTTCCACCGATGCAAGTACTCATCAAGCAAAGACATGCAGTCGCAAAAGCTACCTTTCTGCCTTTGTCACCAAACTACCCAGCCAAGAATAAATAAATACAACAGTATCTCCAATATCACCCAAGAAATTCCTGAAAGTGTAAATGATACCAAGCTCCGTACCTAGAAATGGAAGAGAAGGGGATCACCACCCCAATTAAATGTCTGACATAACATTCTGAAATGTTTTCATTTATGCAGATTACCCTCATAAAATTATGATGCAGAAAAGCTGAGTGAACAAAAAAAAGTCATTTCAGCTAGCCTTTTATCCACCAAACCTGCTGCAAAGAAACCCTCTCACTCCTTCAACTTCTAAGTCATAGCTCCTTGAGTCTCCTCACAACTCACCTCAATCCAAAAGAAAGATCAGAGGAAGCAACTACCAAATCTGTCTCCTAATTTTAAACCGACTAACCAGCCCAGGACTGATGTACAAAAACCCAATAAATAAGCACAAATAACTACCCTGCTGTTCTAGCTGCTCTTCTCTGTCCTTTCAGTTATACATGAAAATCCCATAAATGGAATGAAATTACAACATTCCAGAAAAAGGCGTGAATTGAACGAACACTTTCTACTTTAAGCTACCCTTCATAATTTTTTCAAGTAAAAACGTTGAAAGAAAGTGCTAGAAGAGAGACTACTTCAAGATTCTTGTAAACAATTTTCAGTCAATAATCAAAGAATGAAATCTAGCCATACATATTTTTTGATGGAAAGCCATATACACACTCATCGTACATAGATAAGCTAGCCAAATTTTTTGCCACCTTGGAGAATTGCCCCTTAAATCTTCTTTGTTAAAAAATTTTCAGTTTCCCATCCAAAATCCAAACCACTTCACAGAAATCAAATACAAACGTTTTTTTTTTCATTTGTCTGAGTTTTGACTTCTTATAAGGACTGATATGATTAAACCTAGAAGGCAGAATGGCTAAAGAATTACTCCAACAATTAATCAAATCTTCATTAATAAACTACAATAAACAACCTGCACTGCACTATATTATACCTGTGCTTGCCATCTAAATAGGAAAGTTCAGCATGAAAATTATACTATCATATCATTTTTCGGATCATTACCCAACCCGAAAACTAGGGCCACTGATACAAACAAAGCGTGGTCAGAGTCCTTCAAATTTTTTATGATATGGATTGTGCATTTCAAACACTGCCGATGATCAATGTTATCTTTTAATTCAGTTTTCTTTATAGCCAAACAAGTTTTGAACTTCGTTTCTCCTCTTCCATTGATGACAGGAAAAATTTCTGAACCAGTTACTGCACGAAATGATATCACCCACAGATCTAACTAGAATTGAGCTACTTAACAACTCTAGAGTTGAAAAACAGTATGCATTACAGAAATTGATCGTATATTGTTCATCTAACATTTCTTCTATAATAGTAACATTTCCAGTGTCAAAATCAGAATAAGACACTAAACAGTTACATATACTTTAAAGAAACACCCAGAAATCCCATAAAAGCAAAATTCAAATTTATCATCGAAATGGTTAAAAGCAAACCAATAAACGTCAAAGGAAAAGATTACCAATATCATAAACAACGACATCGCTAAGAAATCTCTTGTCTACCAGGCCACCAAACACCACTACCATCGATTTCCCGATATCGATGGCGGAGTGACCACTTTCAATCGACAAGTCGATCAACAACAAATTGTGGATCCTACGAATGCAACTTATGCAGAGAAAAAGTGGGAAAATTGCCTGCGAGGTTGAGGAAGAGTTCCGCTGAAGTCTGAGGAAGAAGCTTGAACCCAGTAATGCATTTTAGCCCGGAAGAGATCGCACTAGGTCCCTTCACCTGACTTTGCTTCTCACCAACCAAAAACAAATCAAAACTACTAATCGTCCAAACGCCAAAGTCCAACGGTTGATTCCGTTTTTTGGCAGTCTTCTTAAGAAATTAGGGGTAACTTGCTCCCACGTCAGCTGCTAAAACCCCGGGGATAACTTACCCCTGTGTCAGCTTATTTACAAATACCCAATGTTAAGAAGTGTGAGCTGTGACTGACTTTCAACAGATGCCTGTGAGGCAAATATCATTCAACCTCTAACTCTTTTCAATAATTATTTATTTAAAAAAATATAAATTTTAAATAATAACCCTAAATTTTAATTTTTAATTAATTAACATTTAACAACACATTATCGACATTGATTAACTTAGAGATAAATAAGAAAAATTTTAAATAATTTAATTCTATAAATATAAATATCAATTTAATAATAAAATACATATTAATAAATTTAAGATAAAATTAATAAAATTAAGTAATTTACATTTAAATATGAAAAATTAAGACCAAAAGTGATAGTTAATTGAATCATAAATTAAATTTTAAATTTAAAATAAATTTTTAAAATATATATACAAAAAGAGAGAGAATTATTGGTGTATTAATTTTAATTTCTTTCCTAAATTTTAATTAATTAGCATTTTGTAATATATTAAATACATGATTAAATTAGAGGTAAATAACAAAAATTTTTAAGAATCTAATTCTATAAAGAGAGAGAGAATAACTATGTGTTAATTTTGTACAATACTTAATGATGTATAACAATCTCTTAAAAGCTAAATTTAATGGGATCATTTTTATTTAATACAAAAAATATTGACTATTTTATTACTAATAATACACTCTTTTTATTTGCAAATACTGTAAAACAAAATTTTCTCAAAAATATATTACTATTTCTCTATAAATATTAAATTTTATTTACTTTATTGTATGAAAAGTAAATTTTTTTTATACAATATAATCTAAATTTATTATATAAATATATAATACCCAATATAGTGACACTAAACTAAAAAATCAACTGCCAAAAATCCTATATTACCTAAAATAATAAAGGTAAATCTTATTAAATTTAGCATTTAAGAGATTATTATACATCATTAATTATTGTACAAAATTAATGCCCAAATTATATATATAATATCTCTGATTGTTCGTCACTTGAAGCAAATTACCAAACAAAAAGAATGGAAGAGACGGAAAAAAGGGTTTGAGAGAAACTGTGAAAGGTATTTAATACAATTCTTAATGCATGCGCTTTGTAATAGGCTGAAATTATGGGGATAAGTATCATTACCCCCAAAAAATTAATATTTTTTAATTATTTTCCACTTTAACATCTTCTTGAGTAAGAATTGGACATAAATTATTTAACAAATAATAATTTTATTTGTTTTTTTAAAATTTCTGATATGTTAAAAAAATTATATATCGCATGTAATTCTTTTATATAAATTTATTTTTCATAAATTGTTTTATATGTTTTTCATAGATTTCTATCTGTTGCACAATTTTTTTTTTTAAGAGATGCACACGCACACACACACACAGATATATATATATATGTATATATATATATATATAATAGAATAAGATTGATTTTTTTTTATATTTTATTCTATAATTACCAATTATCTATGTTTAAATTTTATTGGGAAAAAAATGATTTACAAGAAATTTTAATTTTTTTTTAATATAATAAAATGTAAAATTGAATCAACACATTAAACCATAAGTTTAATGACAACTAATGTATATGGGATATGAATTATAGTTATAATAGCACATTAAACAATAAGTAAATATTCCTTATAATTTGTATAATTGGTTTATAGTCATTCAATATATTCACATGATATTAAATTATAAATAAATACAATTATATATTCATTAAAAAAAAAAAAAACATTTTGCCTGAATTTTCTTCCTAATCAAAATGCTAAGAGATTTTCAATAAACTATCCATCATTTTGTTATTCATAACTAACTATCTACATCATATTGACCAGTGACAAAATATAATCACCAAGCAAGATCTAACAAAACACCCACAAATAATCTTACTCCTTCAACAACTCTCTCTTAAAATGCACTCGTCCCACATTTCTATTCTTCTTTTACCTTTATCAAAGTGGAAGCTCTCTCTACAATCATGGTAAAATTGTTTATTTTTCTTTTCTTTTCTTTTTTTCTGAAATTTTTTGTCCTTTCATCATTTAATGTGAAAGTAAAAAGTGGCGTAAATCTAGAAGTTATTCTAAATCTATGGACCTTCCCATCCAAATTTTGACTGGGGTAATTGAGTTTAGATTTTATGATTGATTATTTTTCAAATATGCAAGTTTGAATGATTCATATCTGGAATATCTCATCTTATTGAAGATCTATTTTAACTGAATATCTATTACATTATCAATTGAGAAATCAACTCAAAAATTATGGAGGACTATTTCAATGAGCTAAAGCTGGGTTTCTTCAAATTTCTTAATGTGCACATAACCAATGGGTGAGAATAGGCAATGCAAAAGTTCATATCATCCTTCCTGAATTTCAGTGTGCAAGCAATAATTTATCATAGTATTTATTAGCATAAATTTTCTGTTTGTAAATAAATCTTTGTTATTTGGAGATTTCATAATTATACTAGTGTTACTGATTGTAATACTTTTATTTTGTTTAATGAAATTTGAAGCTATATTTCAAAAAAAAAAATAGAAAGGCACAAGGGGATCATTTCAAAGTCTATATATAAAAAAGAAAAATGTGGTATTGCATGCTTTATAACATATATTATTTCGTATAGACAAGAGGTTGAAGGTATCTAATGAAATATTGTATGTTACAAGCCAGAATACAGCATTCACTTCGTTTATTATATATCGAAGAGTCAAAGTGTTCATATTCTCAATATTCCATATTGTAAATTCCAATCAACTCATGCACCACCTCATCTATTTCTTCTTCACCTTTCTTCCTTATTTTCTCATTCATTTCTCTTGCTTTTCTCCTCACTTTCTCTCCAGTTTCCCTCCAACAATACTTCTTGTATCACCTTTGACAATTCTTCCCTTATAATCCTTCCATTCTCATTTCTTCTTACTTCCACTCCAACACCGAAATCTTCAACCAATCTAGCATTAAACTCTTGATCAAGATGCATCGGCGTCGCAATGATCGGAACACCAAACTTCATGCTTTCTATCATGGAACTCCATCCACAATGACTCACAAATCCTCCGATGCCTGCGGGACCTAAAATTTTCATCTGAGGCCCCCAACCTTCGATAACAATTGCTTTCTCTTTTGTTCTGTCGAGAAAATTATCTGGTAGTTCTTCTTCAAATTTAACGTTTTGTTCGCTCGGAAATCTGACACCCCAGATGAAATTTACTTGGCTTAACTCCAACCCTAGAGCTATATCTTCTATGTCTTCCTTGGAAAGGAAATATTCGCTACCGAAGGAAACAAACACGGTCGATGATCTTGCCTTCTTGTCAAACCATTTCATGATTTCCGTATGCTCCTCGTCTTCCTCGACAGGTTCTGGAACAAGTGGGCCGACGGGAACCATCTTCTTCTGCAATAAAAACGCAAAGATAGTCTTTCGCTTCGAGTTCTCGAAAAGATTTTATCAAAATGATCTAACATGAGCGTTGGAAGCATTGACGAACTCTTTCGTTATCCTTGAGACCATTGTAAGATGACTCAACTAGGCGGGAAAACCCTGGTTTCATTTAATCGTGAATAAAGATTGCTGAAGTAGGAAACTCTTCATCCGGTTTCTCTAAGGCATGAAGTAAGAAAGTAGTCATCGTTGCAGAACAAACCAGAAAATGAGCAGCTGGAATATTCTGTGACAATGCTATTGCCGGCGCCCATGGCTGAAGAAAATCATAGATGACCAAATCTGGGTTCAGCCTTACGAGAATTCCGGCGAAACTAGGGCTAGCCACGTCGAAGGCTTTCTTCAGAGTAGGCATGAGATGAAGAGGTAATCCTTTCGTTGTGTGGTACTGAGGAGGAAGCTCCGGCAACGAAGGAAGATGAAGCTTAAAAAGCTGCATAGAAAGTGAAAACTTAGCAGAAAGTTTAATGGAGCTAAGAATTGCAGTCGTTGAACAAAAATATACGCGGAAATTACTCTTGGTAAGCTTCTTTGCCAGCTCTAGAAATGGAGTTACATGACCATGAGCCATCCATGGCAACAGCAAAACACTCAAATTTCTCTTCCTGTTATTCACGATTAATTCTCCTTGAATATTAATTTTTCTGCTATAACTGTGTTGCCCCTTTATTTCCAGTATGATTATTCGACGGAGGATTTATAGCAAGCGGTGGAAGAGGTTGAACAGAAACGCGGTGAAGAAGAAGAGATTGGACTGACATTGATGTTCTAAGAGTAATGGCATGGAAGCATGAAATGAAGATTCATGTTAATTCTTCCGTAAGGTTATTTTATTATTTTTATTTTTATTTTTTTAATTTAGATGGTTGTGAAATGCTTATTGTTATTTATGAAACCCTAATTTTATTTTTATAAAGCAAGTGATTTGAATATAAGTTATGTGAATATCATTGAATTATGAATTTTGTTTCAAATCGAGAGTCGAATGAAATATTGTTTTTGTTTGCAGTTATAGTAAGAAGCATAATGACTTTGTGCACTGTTTTTATAATTTGAAATAATGAGTGAACGGTGATGGCAGCGAAAGAGAAGTTCGATTAGGACTCGTGTTGGAATGACATCGTTGCAATTGGGAGTATCTCCATTTTTTGTAAGTAAAATCCTGTATTTTTTCACCCTTTTTCTAAAATATAGAGATTCTTAGTATTCTTCAAGAAAATAATATTCTTATTTTGGTGTTATTTTCGATTTAATATAATAACATAATTTCGTCTATTAGAACTTACATATGAAAAATAGCATGTCAATATTACATACTCTCCTTATAAACTATGAATTTAGGTCACAAATTATTGCTCTTTTTATAAAACAGTTTATTTTATTTTTATTAATTTTAAAAAAAAAAAAAAAAAAAAAAAAAAGAAGGAAGAGTTTAATTATTACAAAATATTATGAAAAACAGTAAAGGGTTTTAAAGGAACTAACAGTTCTAAGTTCAAAATTAATTATAAATTATTCAACGTTCATATTTGCAATCAAAAAATTTGTTTCAAAATAAAATTTTTATTAGTCAAATCCTTTAAAATATATAATCTTAAAAACACATGCAACTCATTATTGTTGATAGTAGTGGCATACGAACTACGACATAAGGCCAAATATAGTTTTCAATTTCATAAACGAACTCATAAAAAATTAACGTGACGTGAATACCCTGTAAAAATATTCAACATTTAAAAAAATTAGTTGTTTAATTATAAATAAAAAAATAAATTAATTTCTTAAAAGAAGAAATAAAATAAAATAAAAAATAAAAAGCAAATTTAAGAACCACAAATGCCTTTGGGGGAAATGATGTTGAAAAAATGACTCATTAGTGTATTGCATTTATCTCATGTTACTTAGTAAACTTAGAGTGAAAGAGTTGATATATATATATATTCAACTTTGATAAATATTAGTAGAGCCTTAGAATTTTTTTTTATAGAAGATCTTTTAATTAAAATATTTTTATTTTCTCCTTTTATCTTATAATACTTGAAATTTTTGGTATTATCTATTTGGTCTAAATATTTAAAAATTTATAATTTGACCCAAATATTTTAAAAGTTATAATATGACCTAATACTTTAGGTATTTGCAGTGCAGCTCAAAATTTTTATAATCTTTGCGAAAGTTAAAAATAGTAAAATTTTTGCAATGTTCGAGAACCTAGGTATTCATACCGAATCTCATTAAATATTGTGTTTTTTCTACTTTTGTTTATACCCTTTATTGTATTGTAGTTTATTATATTTAAATATCTAGTTTTAGTAATAGTTATAGTTGTTGGAATTTGAAAATTTTATTTACATGTTAATTTTGGGATTTTTCTTTATGACACAACTAATTGAAATCATAGTGTAGGATTTAATTATTACTTGTTAGTTATTAAATATAATAAACAGTTAAAGCTTAGGTATTGGTATTATTTGTAGTATATATGATACTGCATTTTGTATTGACTAAACTGATTATGTGGTATAAAAATGGTATATGGAGATACAAAAATAGATTAAGATATTTAGTTAACTCATTTTATTTTGGATTATCTTTGGTTGAACTATTCAATATATTACTTTCGGGTAATTGCCCAAGTTTTACACAATATTTGGCTTTAAAGTATTTGCACGTACAATAATTATATTAGAATTTGTACATATATGATTAAAAGTTTTGCACTTCCTTTTACTATTATAAGACTCAACAAGTGATATTAAAACTTGTTATTTTACGGATGAAATGTAGTGCACTACAAGATTGAAAGGGTTGATTGGTTAGCTTTTGCTCAAAGACTCCAATAAGTGACATAATAGCTTATTTGGTTGTTAGTGCACAATAAGTGGTATCAGAACAGTTAAGGTAAATTCCCAACAAATGATATCACAGTAGTTAAGCAGGATCCTAAGAAGTAGTATTAGAACTAAGGTATTTTTTAGTATGCTTTGCAGCTTAGTTTGTTCTTCCACATCAGAAAAAAAATTTTTAGGCCATTGACATTTCATATTTGATAGCTATTAAATAGTAATTAGTTTGAAGAAAATAAATCAAAAGATTTGTAGAGTTTGGGGTGTATTAATGTAGACTATATATGAAGTATATTGGGAGCTCTCTATAAGGTGAAAAGATTATAAAAACATGGGCAAAAAAATTAAGTATCTCCAAATAGATAATAGGAAGAGTATTAAAGGGATTCATTTGTGAATTTTGTGAATTGTAAGACACTTTAGAATTAGGGACACCATAGTAAAATGGGGTGATAACTGGATATTGCTGAAAAAAGTTTAGTATATGTTGTCCAAGGCTAGGTTGGATTTAAGCTGAGTCAATTGTATATTATGTCACCTCATTAGTCATTTGTTGCTATTATTCGCTATTGAAGAAATAGTTTTGAAAACCTGTTATAGGTTATGATGCCTTATGTGTATTTGGTTTCACTATATTATATGGTATTAAAGAATTAGTTAGTATATAGAGAAAAAAAAAATTCAGTAGAAATATTATCTTTGTTGATCTACTATTTAAAAAAGAACGATAATTGTGCGCAGATAGATGTACCTTAAAATAGATGGAGTTTTGTTATCTTAGCAGTTGAAAACACTTCTATGATAAATAAAGAGTCATTTGAAGAAAAGGTTTTATCTTAAAAACTTTTACAGTAACTTTATATTGAAAAAAACATAGTTAAAATTAAATCCTGGTCATTTTAAAGATGTGGTGGATTTCGTATCTCCAATTGAAATTAAAGACATTCATTTTATATTTTGATTAGTCCAATAGGTCAATAGAAGAATGATCAGTTGAAGGAGTTCTGAAACAGGAAATGTAGTCTTTTCAAAAGTTGGCAATTGGATAGATGCAAGTAGGTAGATTTTTTATTGGTTGCTACAAAGCATTGTTAGTGGTTGATAGCTATGCTTAGACAGAGGAAATTGGTATTCTCTAATTGTAAAATATTTCTTCATTTGAATTATGTTGGCTTTATTAGTATAATTAAAACTGCATTTTGGAAAAAAAAATCTACAAGTCTAAGTCATATCGATTTAAAATTGTTGAAATTAAAGACATTGTATAATTATTATATGGTAGTGGTATAAATGATCTGATAGGACAAAGGAACACAAAAAGCAGATATTACCATGGTAAGTATTTGTGCAAGCTACAATTAAAATCTCTAAATTTGACACAGTATGAAAATTATGATAAAAGTACCATATACAGGGCGGTGGCTTGCTTTAATGTGTTCAAGGCCCAACATTTCACAAGTAATTGGGTTTAATAGCAAGTATATGTGTGATTCTAAAAAGAATATTTGAAGGTGTGAAATGAATTCTACGATGATCATTAAAGACAATAGAAGTTGAATTTTAATTAATCAAGATAATTTGCTTAATCATTATGTTGATTCTGATTATATAAGTAACTTAAATTAGCGTTGGTCAACTGTTAAATTTGAATTTACTCTTGTAAGAACTCTAATTAGTTGAAATTCGCTTTATAGCAGAGTACATAACAAAGGCTGTGAAAGAAGCTATTTAAAAATTATTAAAAGATTTAGTCAGAAAAAAATTATTATTTGTTTTGATAATTATATGCTATTTACTTAGTGATGAGTTTTAATATTTTGTGTTGCACCAAGTTTGTTGGAGTCAGATATCATTTTGTGTAAGAATTAGGATTGCTAAAACTCCTGTAATTGAGTCAATTAAAATTATGGCAATTGATCAAGTATTATATTGTTTTAGACTTAATTGACATTTTGATATATGATTGCATCATTTGGCCTATTTAGAGATGTCACAAAATTTGCAAAAAGTATATATAGATTGAAAATTTAATTGGCATTAACTAATTCATCAAAATAAAGATTGTTGATAAAATTGATCATTAACCTTTTATAATTGTCCTACATTGATTAGTAAACTTAGAGCGAGAGAGTTAATAAATCTCTATATATAGATATTTGC
This sequence comes from Trichilia hirta, assembly GCA_035221805.1. NCBI lineage: Eukaryota > Viridiplantae > Streptophyta > Magnoliopsida > Sapindales > Meliaceae > Trichilia > Trichilia hirta. Next base: position 8,735,716 of record JAWDEX010000009.1, read on the forward strand.
TTTAATTTTTATGTGTGCCCAGATGTAGGCCAAATGAGTGCCCAGTCAAAGAGGAATAATTTTCATTTAGAGTCAATTCTATTTTGACAAATATCAGTAGAGTTCTAAATTTTTTTTCATAAACCCCCCTGTAATTAAAATATTTTTATTTTTGCCCTTTGTCTTTTGGATATTTATGATAATAGTTAAAATTTTCGGTGTTATCAATTTAGTCTAAGTATTTGAGAATTTGCAATTTGGTCTAAATATTTTAAAAGTTATAATATGACCCAATATTTTGAGTATTTATAGTATAACCCAAAAATTTTATAATCTTTGTGAAAGTTAAAAATAATAAAATTTATACAGTGCTCAAAGACATAGGTATTTATATCAAATCTCGTTAAATATTATGTGTTCTCTATTTTTGTTCATGTTATCTATTGCATTGTAATTTATTATATTTAAATATCTAACATAAGTAGTAGTTATAGTTATTTGAATTTAAAAATTTTATTTGCATGTTGATTTTGAGAATTTTTATCGTGACACAACTAATTGAAATTAAAGTGTAAGCTTTAATTATTGATTGTCAGTTATTAAATATAATAAGCAATTGGAGTTTGGATATTAGTATTATTTGTAGTATATGTGATACTACATTGTGTATTGATCAAGCTAATTGTGTGGCACAGAAATGGCATATAAGGATACAAAAATAAATTAAAATATTTGATTAACTAGTTTCATTCTGAATTATTTTGGTTGAACTATTCAATATGTTATTATTAAGTAATTGTTAGAGTTCCGCATAATATTTAGCTTTAGAATATTTATAGATATAATAGTTATATCAGAATTTGTATAAATGAGATTAAAAGTTTCATACTATTTTTTGTTATTATGAGACTCAACAATTGATATTAAAACTTATTATTTTATAGATAAAATGCAGTACACTGTAAGGTTAAAGGAATTGATTAGTTAATTTTTTCTCGAAAACTCCAACAAGTGACATCAGAGCTTATTTAATTATTGATGTACAATAAGTGATATCAGAGTATAGTAGTTGAGATGAATCTCCCAATAAATGGTATCTGAGGAAGGATCCTAACAAATAACGCATTATTTTTCAACATATTATTTTTCAACCCCCGTGTGTGGGGGTCAAAAATATCATCCCTATTAAATTTTAAAATATACAAAATTAAATCATTTTTAACTATATATGTATATTATTTATAAAAAAAGGAAGAAATTACAATTAAGATATGAGTGGTGCTAAAGACATAATTTTTTTTAATCAAATTCTTATTAACATGGCATAATAATATTTGTTACCTCATAATTTATATAGTCTATGTTATTTATTATTAATAGTAATATTTATTTTTTATTTTTATTAATTAATAATATTGTGGCATATTAATTTGTGAAAAAATTATACTTTTAGTATGATTTTTAAAGTACGTTAAATATTTTTAATATAAACATACATATTTAAGGGATTATTATCAAGAATTTTGCAGCTTCCATTATTTGGTCCTCGTGAGATGGGCGTTGATTGTATTATTTTCTTTTTTATTTATTACTTTATTTTCTTTCTATTGTTCTTCATCCCTGTTTGTAATTTCCACACTCCCCTAGTTATCTATTTTTAGATTTGATTGAAATTGTTTCTGTTTCATATTTTCTCTTCTATTTTTCTCTTAATTCAAAACAAGCTGTAATTTTTTTAGCATTATTCGCAAAAGTAGTTTTGATGTAAATTCCACTAACATAAACTAGTCAAAGTACTGAAAATAAATAACTAATGAAATTCTATGAACAGTTTTACTAAAATAAAAATAAAAATTTAAAGAGTTCAACAAATAGAATTGACCTAAAATTAAGCATCATAAACTATAAACATTAAAAATATTTTTGAGTTGAGATATGAAAATAAGAAAAACTTAAACGTTGGTAGAAGAATTTATATACATTTTGATCTGAGTTTTTTTTCTTTAAGTATTTGGATTTGAGTTAAAAGTTATTTTCTAAACATTATGTATTTGTAAAAAATTATTATATTCCGATTTTCCAACCATGTTGGGTACAATCCTTCAATGAACATTAGCCCAAACCGCAAAGCCACGTGGGTTGGATGGATGGGGGATGGGAAATTTGAGGGCTAAATAATTATTTTTCTTTCTTGGGATAGAGATAAATAAATAAATAAAAAAAGGAAGAAGAAGAGGAAGTGTAGTGAAATTGACAAGAATGTCACTAGGTATGATGACCCTGGGCCACGGTAGTTCGATTGGTTTCCAGAAAGAAGCTTCCTTTGTTCTTTCCCAACGGACCTAAATTCTCTCTTTTTCTTTTCTCCTTAGTGAAAGTAAAAGACCCAAATTTTGGTTCAATGGAGTTTATCCTTTTATGGTACGGTACTCTTTATGTCATTTTTAATTGTTTTCATCTGGATCCCCATCTGGTGCTAAAAGCTCTCTTCTTATGTAATTTCGTTTTGCTTTTTTGTTCTCTTATGGTCGCAGAAGCTGAGGTTGAAGCTGCAATTTTTGTGGGGTTACGGTTTATCTTCGTGATAATAAAGAATTCTGATCAGGAGAAGCAAGATCAGAGGTAAGGGCCATCTGGATGTCATTTGTTCTACTGTTTTTGTGCTTTCATAAAGGGTATTGCTTCTTCCTTGTGGTTTTATTAGTTGCTTTAGTTATTGTTATTTATTGATTTATTTTATCAGTTGCCTATCAGTCATTAGATTCTTATGGATGTTTTGACTTGTATTCGATTGTTGTTAGTTCACGAGGAAATTCGGGGAAACCGAATGAGTGGCAAATTGGGATGTGAATGTGATTTGCTATACTGTTAATTTGTTTTGTTGTTGGTTGACTGGTATTGATTTCAGCTTTTTTTATTTCAAGTGTTTGGACAAGGATTCTCTTGCTTATTCATTTGTAAGATTTTTAAATAATAATAATCAAATGGAGTCAAAACTTTAACAAAGTTTGTATAAATGCATGTAATCTTGGAAGTGTCTGGTTTATAGTTCCTTTACTTACAGTGTGATTTGCGTGTGAGAGAGATTTAATTTCTTAATGGTAAAGACATGTTAAAGAAGTAAAGCTGGCGTTGCAGTTTCTTTTTTGATATTTTGTTGATTTATTGGTTCTTATTTATCAGGATGAATTCTAGCATGGAGGATTCTAATGCAATGACTATCGAGTTTCTTCGGGTACGCTTACTGTCTGAAAGATCTGTTTCTAAAAGTGCTAGGCAGAGAGCTGATGAACTGGCAAGAAGGGTATGTTTTGATTTTTCTTTTCAAGTCTTCCTCCTTCAATCTACTGTTTCAAGAATCATTCATCTCTCTATTGCTCCCTTTCTCTCGAAGCTTGCTTTTAAGATACTTACAAATGTAAGTTATTTAAATGGATTAGGTAACTGATTTGGAGGAACAACTGAAGATTGTGTCTCTTCAAAGAAAAATGGCTGAGAAGGCAACAGTTGATGTTCTTGCTATTTTGGAGAGCAATGGGATAAGTGATATATCTGAGGAATTTGATTCCAGCTCTGACCACGAAACTCCTTGCGAATCAAAAGCTTGTCATAATTCCAATAAAGAGGATGAGAACTCAGTTGATTCAAAGTTGAGAAGAAATGAATATGAGGAACTGTCAGGCTCTGACTATGATCTTTCTCCAGTTCCTCAGAAAGCCTTATCTTGGAAAGGCCGCAAGGATGCTAAACATTCAACTGAAAAGTACAAGAATTCTTATTTGAGAAGAAGAAGCAGTTTTGCATCTAGTGGTTCTTCTTTCACAAAACCTCATGTAGGAAAATCATGTCGCCAGATAAGACAACGAGAATCAAAGTTAGTTTTTCTATTCTTTTAAGGATTCCATAGCTATCAATAATTTGATGTAACCATTTTGTATTTGTTGTTCTCTTTATTGTTCGTTAAATTTTGTTAAGATAATCATAAATGCAGGTTTTTTATCAGTTTCATGGTGAATACTTGATAAACACTCTTATACTTTTCAAGCTTGTAAGATTTGTGTAAGAATGTAAGAATTTATGTCCTACATTGATGTCCAAAGAATTTTTTTAGTGTCAACCTTGTCATTCTCATAATACTTTGCTTTTGACCTTTTTGGTTGTTTTGTATGATAACTGTATAAAAACAAACTAATTGTAATATTTATGAGAATTGCATATTCCTCAACTTTAGGAATAACCTTCATTTAACATATGCTCATAAATTACACCTATTCATTTTAAATTCTGCTTCGCTCTGTTCTGAAGATAATTATTTATGAGATGTTTGTGTTGCAGATCTGTGGTTGAGGAGTGTAAAATGAATCCTTTCAAGGTTGATTCTCAAGAAAATGGAGTTGCTGCCTCATTAGAAGTTGATAACAGACATGCGATCTTGGGAGGCTCTGAAGCTCGGGAACAGCAATATTTGGGGAAGGGCACTGATTCAGGTTGCTTAGAAAATGAAAAAAATGTGACACAGGAAATTGACTTTAATGGGCATTTAGGTGACAAAGTTATGGAGAAGGCACTAGCGGATCAAGCGCAACTAATTGGGAGATATGAAGAAATGGAAAGGGCTCAAAGAGAATGGGAAGAGAGGTTTAGAGAAAATAACAATAGTACACCGGTATGCTTCATCAGAAGCTATATGATTCCTGGAACATTAAATGCCTTTGCTTTAACATTTGCTAACATGCCATAGGTATGCTGCATGTTGAGAAGAAAAAGTTATTTGTGACTTCTGAAAGTAGATACTCATGTAGACTTTGAGCGTGAGAAGAGATACTCCCTCTTGTATAATGAGGCATCTTAATACGGCAAATTGTATCTTTGGTTATACTTTTTCTATGTATTGCACAAACTCTGGACCTAATGGTCTTAGTTTTCACCATGAATTTTTTTAGAAAAAGGATAATATTATTGTGATCTAATAGTAGAACACAAATGAGGACGCGCTATTTTTGGCTCATAGTACTATGATCTGCAATTAGGAGGCACAAAACAGAGTTGCCTTGTAGAATGCTATCTTGTGAAGCACAAGACATAGTTGACTTGTAGAATTACTAATCATCACAGCTTTTATCCGTGAAAGAGAAGTAGTGATATTACACTTGCTTATGTAGTTAAATCAGATAAACTTAGGCCACTGTACCTCCATGTCTTTTGGTTTTAATAATGGTGAAGATTCTGAGTTATGATGCATAAGATGTATATAATATAGAGGGTTGTATCTTGTGATTTATGATATAAGTGTTCAAACTGCATAGTAGCTGAAATTTTAATATCAATTAGACATTGAGATAGAGTGTGTGAACCTACACTAGCTAAAGGAATTTGGCTGATGATAACTTGGCTTTCAGCGGACCAAAATTAGGCTGGATTTGCAAGAGTCTAAATTGAAATACGGTTTTATAATTCTTAAAATGTTTATGTTGATGTGACATAACCAAATATAATCCTGTTACATAAATGAAGTGGTTGTATGAATTTATGTACGTTACGGATATGAAGATGTACATTTATACTTATAGATATATTCTTACATACATGCACGGCATATGTATCATAAATATTGTAATAGTATTTGTTTTGGTATTGCTATATATGTAGTAATAAGAAAAAGAACTTAGCGCTAAGTTTTGCTAGTAGAGCCTATGTTGTGTGATATATCCGTATATAACTGCTGCCTAAACCAATATTTGGATTGAAATGCACATTATACATATTATTTGAATGTGTTGTCCCAAAGTGACCTGTTTTGCATTGATAACAATGCACTCGCCTTATGTAAAATAATATAGACTAAATGTACGGAATTTAATGCATTTTTATCAGAAATTAGCCTTGTGAAGTTCTTGTTATGTTTGCAAGACATAAGCATCATTTTTTCACTGTATATGGTTGGTGTATGTCGCACTTGATTCCATCTGTCCTTTCCCTAAGTGTGATTATTATTGTGAGATATCTGGTTTTCCATTTATATTGGCTTTGTGCCTTAAATAGTTTCTGTAGATCTTTTTCCTTTCACATCAAATCTTTTCACCTACATATTGACATTTTGATCTCTTGTTCATAAAATTATTCAGGATTCTTGTGATCCTGGGAACCAATCAGATGTAACCGAGGAAAGAGAGGAGATCAAGGCACCAGGTCAATGTCTTGATGTGACAGTCAATTCCCAAGCTCAAGAAGCTAAGTCTGAAGGTTATGCTTCTGATGAGTTGTCCACAACTCTGTCCAATGGGTTTCTGCTTCCTTCAAATGGTGATATGCTATGTTTAACGGATCAGAAGTTCAGCAGCCCTCCTGCTTCTAGGGCACTAGCTCAAGATTTTGCATCTCCTATGTCAAATGAAGGCCAGAATCAGGAGAGCCTGGACAATGACCATTATCTACCTTCACACAGCTCGCAGAATCATTTACATGGCTCTCCTGGAAACCAGTCATCCCTGTTTGTTTCACCAAATACAGGCAATACTTCTGGCAAAGAAGTTTCTGGGAATCGTAATGCACTCTATGCATTGGTACCACATGAAGGATCCAATGGGTTCAGTGAAGTGTTGGAGACTCTTAAACATGCACGGTTGTCGCTAAAACAGAAAATCAGTAGTTCGCCACTTGCAGAAAGCGGGTCTGTTGGAATAGCTATTGAGCCTTCTCTTCGTGCTACTAAAGTCTGGGACAAGGTAGAGGTTCCTGTTGGCTGCGCTGGACTTTTCAGAATACCAACTGATTATGCTGTTGAGGCAACTAAAGCCAACTTCCCAGTTTCGGGTTCTAGACCAAGTTTGGCAAATTATAATTCTGTTGCTGGACTTGGGGTAATCGCTGGTGATCAAATTGCCCGGAATAATTATGCGGATACAAGGTCTACTTTGTCTGCAGATAATTTTTTGTCAACTGGTGATCAATTTCTCACCAGGACGTCCACGGATATCAGGTCAAGTTATTCACCAGATGATCGATTTCTCACCAACCAATCAAGAATATCTGCTCTGAATCCAACTTTTGATGGCAACTTGGATGCTGGCCTACTGCTGTCCAGACAATACACTTACCCTACTATTTCCTCCTATCCTGATCCGATGCCGCGGGTATCCGGCAATGAAAGATTGTCTACATTGCTTCCTAATAGATCACTTGAGATGCCTCCTAAATTGGATGTTGGACTACCCTTTTCCAATCAATACGCATACCAAACCTCTTCCACTTATCCTAACCTGATGCGACAGGTACCGGATAATAGAATATCCCCAATGCGACAGATTCCCCTTAATGAAGGATTTTCTACGTTCCTTCCTAGAACATCAGCAGGAATGTCTCCTGCCAATCACTTGCCATTTTACAATGGTCATACTAGACCAAATATGTACAGGTAGGTACTCACTGCAACTTAAACCAATGTTAGGAATATAATATCTTCATTGTGTACCATTGATTTTTGAAATGATGACCTTTCATAGGCATTTTGTGTATTATTTTATTTGCATTATTCATTGGATTTTCTGTTAGTATAATGATGCAATTATATTGATGTTAGTCTATTATTTTTGTTGTTGTACCAATACGTATTTTACATTTGAAGGGAAGGGAGTTCAAGAGCGATGAGTGTGAGGTAATTTAAGAAAGAAACCAAAGAAAATAAAGAAATTTTTGAGAGATTGAGTGAAAAGGCTTAGGGAGAAAATGGGAGAGGAGAGAAAGGAGAAAAAGGTCGGAAATGAAAGAAAACCAAAAAAAATTAAAAAAGCTTAAGGTTATATATAATTAGGTGTAAAATGATGGACTTGTACTCAATATGAGAAATATCGTATTGAATTGATTTATTTTCGTATCAACTTTTTGATTAACATCGATCTTATCGGAATGTCTAAAATTCTTTTTGGCGAAAGGTGTTTGTACTTTATTAAAAGGTGTTAACCTAATTTAAATTATAATTTTTTTCGAATTTTTTGAAATTTTGCACAATATTGATCCCTTCATAAAGTGTTAATTTTTCAAACATCAGATATCAATTCAATTTACTTATAAATATATTCTTTTAAAGGAAATATGAGTATAACACTTTGCAACATATAATTCACCATAAAAGATATATTTATTCATCAAATAATATAATTCATCATAAAAAATATATTTATTTATCAAATAAAATTAATATTTAAGTTTTTATATTTAAAATTTTAAAATAAAATTTTTATTAAACTAAAATTTTAAAATAATTATTAAGTATAATTACTTATTAATTATGTACATATATATATACACGTATAAATATAATAAAAAATAATTATATTATCTCTAAATCTAAAAAATATAGTTCATAATAATTTTTGTGAGTTCAAATATTATATTTATAAAAAGTATTTTTTTTAAGATGTAAAAATTTTCATTTAAGATATAAGAGAAAAGAAAATTTTAGTGATTAATTAATTTTATGTACGTAGTAAAAATTAAAAATAAAAATTAATGTGTTTAAACTTTAAAAATTAACACTTATTAAAAATAAAGAAAATATTTCCAATTTTTTATTTTAATCAATTAAGATTAATTAAATAATTATCTCAATTAAAAAATAAAAGTCACTTTTAACATAAAAAATATTTTTTCTTTTAAAAAGTGTGAAAAAAATATATTTTTAACCAATTAATGAAAATATTAAAGAAAGTTGATATTAATTTGTAAAAAAATGTTTCTAAGTATTCTTAATACTAATTATTTATATAAAATAAAGGTTTAAATTTTCAAGTATTCTTTGTGTCCAAAGTTTATAAAAGATTAAAATTTTTAAAAAATTAAAATATAATTTAAAAACATTTATTCAATTAATTAAAAAATTAAGCATAAAAACTGAAAATTAGGATCAAGAACTACTTTTACAAATCTGTAAATATTAATCTTTTAACCTAAATTAAGGGATTTAGAGATACATGAATTAAAAAAAAAAAAAAAAGTTAGAATGAAAATTAAAAACAACTACAATTAAAAAACTTCATTATCATCTTTATACATAACTAATGAATAGAACTTTCTTTTACATAAACAAAATAAAGCTAAAATGATACATAAAAGCCAAAAAAATTAATAGAGTAATTGATCATTTTGGATCATTCACTTATCTGACATTAATACGTTATTTATCATTTAGTTTTAATAGACTTGTCTACCACATTTAAATAAAAATTATAGCTCTTTTTTTTTTATCTTTTCATATTCACTTGGGGTTGATTATTTCATGTTATCTAACCTAATTTATGGTTCAAATATTGAAGGACAGTCAATTTATATGAACTCAATTTTAGCCTAGTTTTGACCTTTTAAATATCTATATTCAATGATTATTACAATATGCATACTTTTGACTCATTAAATCTTCTTTCTACGTAATTAAAAATTATCTCAAAAACTCTCTTGATTATAAAATCACGCTCATTTTAGTATTTTTATGTCAAAAGAAAAATTAAATATTAATTATAATTAAAATAAATTTTAAATATAAAATATAAAATATACTTAAATTGAAAGAATTAATTGTACTAAAATGTGTAAAATAATAAATTTAATTCTTAATAAATATATTTTTAAGTACTTGGAGATAGATTATAATTATGAGAATAATTGTTATCATTTTCAAATATTACAAGAGTATTTGTCCTAAAAAAATAAACGAGGGGTATTTACCATTTTATGAAACAATAGGACCTATTTGTCATTCCCTATACTTTAATAGCATAATTTAGAAAATACATATAAACTATTTTTAAATTTACAACTCTTTTAAAAATAAATTTTACCAAACATTTAACTAATTTTACATGGATCATATTCTCATTCCAGGTAAGATAGTGCGTGATATAAATTAATTAGACAATCATTCTATTTAAAACACAACTGAGGGTCATTCTATCGTCAACCTTAGCAATATTATATTATAATATTAACATTATTTTTGTGACAATATATAGTTTTTTGAAGTACATCAACTGAAAATTTATGAATGTTTTAAATAAATTCGTATATAGAATTACGATAATAGTTGTCTTTCTTGTAACGGGAATTAATCAATCAATAACTATTCGCTAATATCTTAGTTATAAAAATTAATTATAGTAAAATGAAATATTCACAAAAGTTAACCCGAATGGACAATAAGGTAAGATCAAAATTCTCTCTCTTGGACTTTGGTGTATAAGACCTCCGATAACATAACCTTTTATATCCAATCAAGCCCATTTAGATTTTACTTCTCATCATGGGCCATTTCATTAACTTGATCTTTCAATCAAAACTCAAAGCTCTATGTTTTAATTTATACATTCATAATCGATCAACGTCATTTGGAGTATTTATAATGTTTCCTTTATTACTTTCAAAAGTCAACATTATTTAGATAATTAAACACAGCACGTTTAAAATCTAGACTGTTTAACTAACCATCCATTTTAGTGTTAATTAAACATCAACATACAAAATAATTAATTCTATTATAATAACTATTAAAATAATTAATCAAATAATATATAATAAATCAGCAAAATATAATATATCTGAAATTTTGGTTAAAGTTCAAATAAATGGTAGCAATTTCACAAACATCATAATCATTCTATTTCAAATAAAATATTATAAAAATTAAAAATATAGCATTCAATAATTTACAAAAGCCATAATCATTCAAAATAACATATACAAACACAAGTCATACTTAATTTATTAAAATATCTTTATAAATTTATTAAAATATCAAAAAAATTAATTTTTTTTATAAATCATAAATAAGTAATTGAGTTAGTATGATTCAATTACCTGATTAAATAATTGTGTCAGGTAATCAAGTTGACAAAACTCGACTATCCAATTAAATAATTATATCATAAATAAATAATTGAGTTCAAAAATTTTGACACACACAACACTTTTTTATTAAATGGGTGGCATACATTTAATATAATTATTAATCGAGTTATTTTCTCTTGATCTCAACTCATAATTTTGGTTTTAAATTTGTTCTAAATACGAAGTATGTCTAAAATTACTATGTCTATATAGACTTGCGGGGCCATTTCAATAAAATCTATAAGTTTTTTATTCATTTAGTCTTTTAAAGTAAGTATTTTTTTTTATTTTAACTCTTACAAGATTATGATATTTATATTTTAATTTTTTTAATATATAAAAATTAATTTCACACCTAATTCATGAAAGAGACTCTCAATTTTCAACTAAAATTCTTTTAAAATTATAGTATTTTAAAAATTAGTTAATATATTTTTATATTAATATTTAAAATTTAAAAATTTTTATTTCATAATTATTATGTTTTGAAAATTACAGCATCATCGTGTTGAACGGAATCTTAGACACTTGGCAGAGAATTTAAACCAACCTTTATATTCTATAGCGAAGCCATTATCATTGGGTTTTGATACAAATAAAGATTGATGAACTCAAGAAATAAAGCAAATGGGAATGAGGCAAATGGCAGGGATGGTTGTTGTAGAGTTTCCAAAATATTAGGCATCATTGCCTCCTACATGATTAGTTTTTATGATTATGACAACTACTTTACAATAGATAAGATACTTATACTTAGGTGGTGTTGGATATTTTGTGTCAAAAGATATTGACAAAGTCACCAACCTAATATTTTGTAGGTGATCAATGCTCAATAGTCAACTTGTATTTCTAATCAATATATATATATATATATGCCATCTTCAAGAAGCATAAAATAGAGAGTTTATAAGCTAAAAAGGTTATGTTAGGGATCCAATTAATAGAGATTTTATAGACATTTTGGCCTTTTCTTCTTGTTTGCTAAGACATTCCTAGGGAGGACTATGACTTTTCGGAGGGTGTTACATATAATAAATTCTTTCATATAATTTTTCTGGAGCCCCTCTTCTAATTGATGATTTGCATGTGAAAATTAAATTAATTAATTAATAAGACTAAAGAAAAACTAAAGTAAAACCATGTGATTCAGAGCTTTTAGCATAAAGAAAAATAAAAACAATATCTCAAATATCACGGGAATCAAACTTTAATTTCCATAGGGAAAGGCTTAGTGACACGACTACATACATTATTTATTTCTATCGATTTTTTAAGATTTATTCTTCGTACTTCTAAGGCTTAAACTATGATGAAATTTTTTTTTATAAATATATGTGTTTCCTAATAAATTAATATTAAGTTAAGTTATTTTAATGAATCAAACTTGTGATAAAGGTGTATTTTAAATTAGATTTGATAATATTTTAAGAGGAATTTTGAGTAATTAAAAATAATTTCGTACTTATTTTGTAAAGTATTGGGTGGTTAAAAGTAAATCCCAAAGCAATCCAACTTAAATGGTACATGATCTTGAGAAAGTGAATAATAATCATTAATAAATGGTACGTGATCAGTCTTAATTATATATATTAATCCAAGTGTACCCAATTAACTTGACACTTGCCCTAAAATCCCTTTGAATTTCACCATAGAGGGGTATACTTATTTTTATTTAATTAAATCAAAAAGTAAGAATATGTTAATCCATTTTTAATTTTTAAAAAAATAATTTAAGGAACTGGTTTAATTAACAGACCCCTAACAAAATGTTAGTACTTAAAAAAAATTAAGAATATTAATAAAATTATATTATATATTAATTTATTGTTCTTATCTTTTTTAAAAATAAAAATAAAAATAATTACACACCCTAACACTCTATATACTAATTGCAAATGATAAAAACTTAAAAAAAATAATATCATAATTGATTAAATTCAAAATAAATATAAAAAGTTTATTAAATTATTTTACAGAAAAATAACATCGCAAAAATAGTATGATATAGAGCTTATTTAAAAATATTTAACGGAATATTCTTTTCTTAGCATTTGCATAATTGAAGAAAGATAGTACCTGATTCCTTCGAGCGCTAATAGATATCTTATCCAAAAATAAAAATAAATAAAATAACTATCATTCCCATCCAAACAATTGATTATCTCATTCCATGCAAGAATAATTGTCACTTACTTTCCTGCAAATCTAATGATATGTAAATTACATATTGCATCCATCTTTACTCTAACAAATAGAAATTAAAATAGTAAATTAATTAATCATTAAACAATTTGATGACCATGACTTTTCACCTGCTCAACATCACCTTAATTTTTATTTCGTTTGAAAAAAAAAAAAAAAAAAAGGAAGGTTGTATAAGATTAGTTAATTCAAAATAATTGGTTAATGTTAGTGGGTTTGACATAATGCCTTTAAACTTGATGAGATGGAAATATCTTGTGGTGATGATGTCAATTTTATAAATTTTTAGGGCAAAATGTCAATGTTATTGTGTTACCAAAAGTTCAGAAAAGTGCATGATTTTTAATATTTATAATTAATCTAGATAAGATAATCGTTATGAATGTGGGTTGATAGATTCATATCCCATTATGTTGTCTCATACATTTACCACTATTTTTTTTTCAAAATTTTTGTTGCCAATAATATTTTTTCTTTTTTATTTAAAATTGTAATATTTTAATTGTAATTAAAAAAATTATTTAATGACAAGAACAAACAGTAAATATTTGCTATCACAAAAACCATATTTTTCATAAAATTTACTATTATGCATAAAAAATTATTACATTACACAACCTTCTAAATCATACACATATTTTATTGCATGTTGTAACTATATTTAAATCAGAAATGCACATATCATAATTTCGATATTATATATTTTTATATTTTGTTACGATGAATAACAGATGTAATCATGTTTTTATCATGCTGTATAAGTAAGTTTGTCGTGCAATAAAGATCACTTGAATGTAATTTTTATCTTTAAAAAAGAGAATAAATTTGATCGTATTACTAAAATTTTAAGAGATAACTATTAAGTCGTGTGTCGGAAGTATAAATTATTTATATAAATTAATATGATAATATTTTATAATTATTATATGTACTAAGGTCTTATTTAAATTTACTTGTAACATTTATAATTTTTATAAAAATTACTTGATTTTATTTTTAAAAAATAATTTTTTATCACAATATGACTTAATTTGATTTTTAATTTTTTACAGATTTATAATATTTTTACTTAATTACTCTTGAATTTTTTTAAAATTTTATAAATTTAATGATAATATAATTTAAATAATTTATTATAAAAATTTAATAATATCAAATGTGTTTAAAAAAAAAAAAAAACTCTTTTTTTACTTTTTACTTTTGACCTTTTTTAAATAAAAATTACTTTTTAAAAATTAAATCAAATAAATTTTAATTTAATTTTTAACTTATAAAAAGAAGGATTTTTTTTTTTTAAAGTAAATTAAGTCAGGCCTAAATTTTTATTAAGTAAAATTTTACAAAGAGTAAAAAAATTATAAATATAAATTATATGATAATTATAGAATATTATTAAATTAATTTTATAAAAAATTTTATATTTTATTAATATTATTACAAGTATATTTATAACATAAAACATTGAATTCATAATTTAAAATGTTATCATTTTATCCTTGTAATTTATAACCTTATTATTAATATTAAATCAAGCCCATTACTAAAAGTACAAAAATATAATACAACTGAATGCAACATAGCATTACCCTTTTTAACAAATTTGTATTTTTTAAAAAATTAAGAAACAAATCCGGATCTGAGTGAATCAATTCCATTTTAATGGTGGGGCAAATTCCATTTTGATAAAATTAAAGTCTAATGGTCGAATACGAAGTTGACGACAATCACTTCAATTTTTACAATATATATTTGAGTATTAATTATTCGTAGAACATCGTATCCAACTTGTATTTTATAATTTAAGTTTTATATAATATAAAAATTAATACATTAATATAATATAATCTCACATATTAATTAGTATTTACACATTATTATAAATCAAATTTTAAGGTATAAATTTGATATT
>JAWDEX010000009.1:8750981-8769217 GCA_035221805.1 Trichilia hirta
TATATATATAAGTAAAGATAAATTAAAGCAATAATTATTGTTTTATTATTTTTTATATAAAAAATATTTTATCAAATATTATTATAAAACGTAACAAAATTAAGAGCTACTAAATTAACTTTTAACGTAAATAGTATTTCATTCACAAATATCATTAAATTAACATTTAAAAAATAAAAATTATTGAATTAATTTAATATCTATTTATTTTAATAAAATAACAATCTCTTTAAGGAAAGAAAACTCTGCCTATCTATCCATATGCAAATGCTTGCCACTCGTTCAATTTTCCATTTTCTATGTTGGCATGCACATATCCATTAATTCTAGGATGTATATGCTTGCATCACGAGAAGATGAATATACATATATATAAAATAAAAATAAAAGAAAATATCGGTCTTTATTTTTATAATATAAAAAAATAATTATTTACAGCTGACTTTAAATCTTTAAAAGATTTTTCATCTTTGTCAATAATTTTTTTATATATAATATTTTCATTAATGACAGCTTTAATTTGTGGAACATAAAGACCCAAATATATGCACAAAAAAATTTATTTTCTTGATAAAAAATAAATTAATTTTTTATGATCCATTTGATTTGGGTAAAATTTTATAAAAATATAATTTATTTGTAAGTGTTAAATTGGCAATCGCCCTCATTTATTTAATCGAAATATTATATTTTGTGAGAAACTTTTCCTCCAGTAAATTAAGAACATAAAATTTTAGAAACAGAAGATTGCTACCTACTTCTTAGAATTAATTTAATCTACCAAAATTATCCTATCCCATCAAATTGAATCCTTATTTTTTAAAAATAAATTCAGTTTGAAAGTTTTATTGTAATGGAAGATAATTACAAGTAATTTTAGAAAAATATTGCAAAAAAATAAAAATAAAACCTTTTTAACTCTTTTAAAATTAATTGGAAACGGGATCTCCGTTGAATCGAGAAATTGGAGTACATTAACACTAGTTGGTGGTAAAAAATGATATTTAAAAATTTGCTGGGTAAAAGTAACGCTGTAAAAAATAACAAAATTTCTAAACTAAAAAAATAGAATAAAATTTTCCCAACAAAGCACAAACCAGACAGGAATAAGAATTTAAAAAGAACAATCAAAACTAAAAACAAAATAAATAAAATAATAAGTGAAACAGATTCTATTTGGATCGGCTTTTCAATTTGGACAAATTTCCACTGTATTTAGATCTGCGACCCTTAAGTCTCTGCACTACTCTTTATGCTATGTGGGGTTCCGTTTATGGTGCTACCCAATCCTTTCAAACCTTCGATCTTTACAAGTTTTTCTGCATATCTTCCCAGCTATAAAACAGTCACCTTTTCTCTCAGACTAACACTGTAAATTATAAAAATCTCTTCTTTCATTCAAAGCTTCAATCCTTTTCTGTGATTTGTTATAATGAGCTAACAAAATTAGAAGATAGTTGTAACAAAACTGAAGAATATGAGAGATTGAATTGTGGGTTGGGTTGAATTTGGAAAAACTTTTCTTTTGGTGTATAAAGAAGGTGAAGAGCATGATATCGTCCGGGACGAATTTGGTTATGACAGTGATAGGATTTGCTATGAGCATCATGTTCATAGTTTTCGTGTGTACAAGGCTTATCTGCGCTCGGATTCGCTTGAGCGCATCAAGAAGATCGTTTCCTGTTGCCTCTAGATCTAATCTTAGCCTAGTAAGCTCTTTTATTGGCAATTAATTTATTCATCAGTTGTTATTTATTGCTTGAAATGGGATGGTATTGTTTGTGGTTCCTCGATGTCTTATTTTCTTTATTGTCTATTCAGTGATGTAAAGTGTATAGTGACTCTTTTTGATGTGTTGCTCGTTTTCAGCTTCAAAAATTGTAAATTGTTTTATGTAAGTTTATGTGTTATTTCAGTGACCAATAAATAGTTT
Source organism: Trichilia hirta (assembly GCA_035221805.1). Taxonomy (NCBI): domain Eukaryota; kingdom Viridiplantae; phylum Streptophyta; class Magnoliopsida; order Sapindales; family Meliaceae; genus Trichilia; species Trichilia hirta. The sequence continues at coordinate 8,752,915 of JAWDEX010000009.1, forward strand.
TATAGAAATTTTGTGGAAATTTATGTTCATCTGTTAAGTTTTTTATATGTGGATGCAACTTTTATTTAATTTATACTATTGGGTCTTTGTGCTGTAATTTTTTTTTTCTGATTTTGTGTTGCTTGTTCTTATGTTGGTGTCTGTTTCTTTATTTTCTATTGACAACAGTTTGTTGCTTCTCTTTTTCCTTTTTTCTTTATAGTATGGGATAAGTCTTTTATGTGGTGTTTGTGAATAAATGTAAACTTGATCATTGCTGTTTCTTTATGTCACAGCTGGAAAGGGGGTTGCATGGTCTTGATCCTGTAGTTGTAGCAACCTTTCCGACGAAGAAGTTCAGTGATGAGAATTTTGCAGCTGCAGATGATAGTCGGTATGTTTTAATATCCTTGTTTAATTTTTACAGCAAACTCCACTTTCTGTTTTCTCATCTCTTCTGTCAATGTACTTTTTTAGATTAGATTAAGAGTTTTACAGTATTTACAGTATTAAAATTTAGCTACCATATACCTTCCCTTTCAAAGGCATGTGTTCTCTCAAGCTTGGTTGATCTGCAATGGAATGTATCAGTCTATGGAAGTTTTTAGGCTGTACATCACCCCATAAAAACTCCTTGTGTGAGATAATCCCAAATACTTGTTTGATTCAGTTTCATTTTTGGGACTGCCCATCCCAGTGTTAAATTAATTTTGCGAATCATATCTGGAAAACATCTTGGTTGTGAGGTTAACCCTTTCATCATTTCTGAATACCTGCTTGATTATCAAAGATTTGACTATTCAAATCATGGCTGGTTTTGATAGAGTGCTCACTCTCTCCTTCATAATTTTCAATATGCAAAATGCTCTTTGACTGGTGACAAGTTTTTCTTTCAGTATGTTGATCATACCAGTGACAAAGTCTGCAAATACTAGTTTTACCATACAAACTGTCAGAAACAGACTTTGCACTTTTCATTGCGTACATGTTTACAAGTTTGATTTTCAAAAAGGCAAAAATTGTCTAGAAAGTGAGCCAAAGTTGACTGCTAAACCTTTGTGGCTATCTAGTGGTTTTCCTGGTCATTTTTGACCTACAATGTTTCATCAATATGCCTTGTGATATAATCTACTTACTCTACCTTATTGGTGATGTTTTAGCTGTTATTCTCTGAGCTTGCTATTCTTGATTGGGTGGTCAAGGATTATTTTGACAGGAGGCATCTGTGAAGTAAATGTGATTATTTTATCTCTAAGTTTTGGCAATGAGAGTTGTTTCTTACAATACCGTATAATAAATTGATTTCTCATCCTTAGACAAGTTGTACTATTCAGACTGGCAAGTAATCTTTTCGTTTTGATTAAAGTGGGAAGTGTTCAGCACCCAGCTTAACTGATCATTAGAATTTTAAAGATGTCATAAAATGGAAGCTTTTCATCGATTTATAAAATTTTTCCTCTACCTTTCTTTATTAGTAAGAGACTGTGGAGTGAGTTCATTTGGTATTATGCTGCCCAATTTTCGTGCTTAAGTGGTTTGCTACTCTTGAGGTATATGATGAATATAAAACATATATTTAGAGGATGAAGTTCGTTTTTGATAAGAGGAAGCCTGGTGTATGTCACTTGAATCTTGTTGACCCGCTGTTTTATGTAGGATTGTTTGGTTCTGTCATAACCTATTCTATGTTTAAATCGTGGTTCACTTATGAAACAAATAGGTTTCAATTTGAGTAGTCTTTTAAATTGATAGAATTCCTTTGTAGCATACATTTTGAAATTGACTAGTATCCATTCTGAATTTCTAGTACATATTTTTATGTGGTTGTACTTGTGCTGTATTATTTTCTTTGTAGAAAAAATACAGAATGAGATGTTGGAATGACATTAGGTCATTCTAAAACTTATCGAGGTAAAAATTAAGCCAAACTAAATAAATTATAATTCTTTTTAATTGGTCTCAATGTTCTGTTTTGCATATTCTGCTTAAGTTATGGTCTCAGAGCTGTGCAATGAACAGATTTTTGAAGGATCTTTTGTGTATAGCACACAGAATGTTTGGCATTATATTGTCTAGGAGTCAGTTTGTTTGACAAAAGGTTTGGCTCTCAGTCAGAAAGTGCTTTTATAAGAAAACCTTAACAATGTGATAAGAGTTTTGCAGTCTCTTTTTTATCATGCCTTTTCCCTTTATATCTTTAGAATTCCTTGATAGCTTTATTGATCCACATGCTTTTGGAGCATCATGCTATAGAGAGGGATGTATAGAACTTAGGATTTCAATTATTCGAACACAAAGAGAACAGCTTTAACCTTGTAGTTTTTCCCTGGTAGAATGAGGAAAAAACGAACAGCTGTTGAGATGTTCCTATGTAGGCATTTTCTTTCCTCAGTACTTTTCCATTTTCTGTTATTCTTCTTTCCTCGGCCTCTTACTTCCCTTAAAAGTGAGATGTTAGTCTTTATGTAATGCTGTTTTATGTTAGCAGTATGCTTGAAGTAGCTCTTTAAATTTGAAGTTATTGTTACATATATCTCTTTTCCTCTTCGATCTATGCTAAAAGTAATTGTGAATTGTTTTACTCTCAGGTGCACAGTTTGCCTCACGGAATACCATGGTGAAGATATACTGCGTATTCTTCCCCACTGTGGTCACGCCTTCCATGTGCCCTGCATAGACTTATGGCTGCAACAGCATTCCACTTGTCCAATTTGTCGAGTGTCATTGCGTGAATTCCCCGAGAGAAAGCGCTTGATGCAACCCTTGTTCAGTTCAGCTGTTCGGTCCCACTATTGCATGGAGTCATTCGGCACACATTCATATAACTTTTTGTTGATGGGTAATGGATTTTCATCCCCAACCCTCGGCAACCATGGGATGGACTCTGTTCCAGAAGACCATTGTGCAGCAGATGGTGACACTGCAGAAGCTGGGGAAAACATCTCCCCTACAACCGAGAGTAATCAGATTACAAAAGCCCCAACAATCAAGCATGTAGAAAGTCCATCAAATCCTTAAACGTCCACAGGAGTCTCAGAATCTCAGTTGCATTAATTGAGCCTTTTGCCTTGGGCCAAAGTTTGAAAATGGGATAATGGGTTTGTCCTATTATATCAAGCAAGAGGTATTCAAATTTTCAGGGAAAAGTCACGACAGAAGTTTCTCGTTTTCATTGGTATTGTACATGTTGCAGAAATGATTTGTCTTTTTCTGCTTTTTCACCTTCCATGGGGGCTCGTTTCCGATCAGTTTTGTTATTTAAAATAGTATCTTTTTTTATCTTCTCCAGAGGCATGGAATTTTTTCATTGGTTTCTCAATCATGCAACAACTGTTGGCGGGCCTTGCATCTATGATCTGCTGTATCTAGTATTCTGATATAGGAGATTTTAATACTCAGATTAAAAGGAAAAAAAACAAGTTGCCAAAATTGTAGATTCCGTCATGTCGTCTATCTGGTACTCGGTGTAAAAGGGTAAACAGGAGAAAAAGAAGAAGAAAGGAAGCAGCAGCAGCTTTGTTTATTAGCCCCTTGTCATTTGTTACAACTAAAAAAAAAAAAAAAAATTAATGGGGGATAAAACTTAAAAGAGAATGCAGAACATTGTACTTGGAGCTGAAGATTGGGAAGTGCCGGTGCTTTTCACATTACGATTCCGATCTTTCTTAAGTAAAATAAAAGGTGAAACATGATGGATGGAAGATTTGAAACATATATATTTTGGACAGACCCTGGAATGAAAATTGAGGAAAAAGATACTCATAATTGTTTTAGATAAAGGTTGATTTACTTTTCATGATTTTAGTATGAAATGTCGATGCAATTTAAAAAAAATAAAAAAATAATATAAGAAATGTGACAATCATATAATAATATTGAGACTCGAATTATGCGTTGATCTAAGTTTCTATTGTGCAAATTTATGGATATAATAAATAAAAATAAATCTTAATTTTATATAGATAAAAAAAAATATAGAGGTGACAAAAATATCTTTTAAAAACTTAAAAAGCTAAATAAGTTTATATTAGCACTAAATCTTAATTTATAATGCTATATTATTTAATGTGAGAAGTTTGTATTCTTAAATTTTAATATTATAGAAATAATTTTGTTTTTTTACATTATCAGTTAATAATCATTTATCTCAAACATGCTCCATAAAATCTTCAAAGAAGAAAATCCATGATAAAAATTTATTCATATAAAATGATACAATATATTTATATTGTTGTAATGTTTTTTATATAGTTTATTTTCTTTCATTATTATGAATTATTTTTATTACGATAAAATATAAAATATAATACAATAAAATAATACTATCTCCTTAGTTTGTAAAAAAAATTATATTATACATACTATTAGTACTCGTTTAAACATTACCATATGTCACAAAAATTGATATGAGTAGAAGTTAAATAAAAAGAGAATTTCGATTCTATTTTTTTAGGAAATGTATGACTTTCCTCTTCTAAGGTTTCAAATATTATCACTTAAATGATATCTATTTAATAATTATTACTTTTTTTGAAGCTTTAAATTTCTTTAACTCGCTTAATAAAATTATGATTAATTACACATATTTCTTCAACAATTTATGATTCATAACTTTTAAATTTAAATTTTTATTGTTTAAATAATAAATTTTGGGATAATAACATTTACGCCCTACAATTTAGTTGATTCAACAAAAGTAAACTTAAATTATTTAAATAATAAATTTTGATATAATAACATATACACCTTACAATTTCGTGGATTAAATAAAAATACATAAAAATCAATTCTAATTATCTCCCTCACCCATTAGTTAGAATTTTTGTTCCTCTTAAATTTTAAAAGGGTATAATAGTCTTTATAAAATAAGAAAAATTATGGTTAATAACTAAGAAAAATTATAGTAATATAAAATAAAAAAAATTATCTTTAATAACTAAGAAAAATTACAGTTAATAACTAAATGAGTATAATAATCTTTTTCATTCACTAATTGTTATAATAAAATAATTTTAAAAATATTAAAATTAATAGTAAATAAATAAAATCAAATGAATTTTTTGTAAAAAAATTCTTCTAATAACTAAATAAATATATCAATTATTTATTACAACAATAATTTTAAAAAAATTAATAGTAATAAATATTTATTTATTAATTATTATAATAAAATAATTTTAAAAATAATAAAATTAACTTTATTTATTTATTTATTTTACAAGGGATGGTGTTGTTAGTGTTGGCTGCTAGGGCTAGATGAGGATGGGATGTTGGCTAGGGTTAGGTGGGGATGATGGCGGAAAAGAGAAAAAGATGTTTTAGTCTTTCTATATTTTTTATTTTAATAAAAAATTTAATTTAAGTTTTTTTATTTATTTTTAAATTGTAAATATTATTATATTCATGTTAAAATAAATTTATTCTTTATTTATGAAAAATTATTTAGCAATTCATTAAGATATACTTTGTTAAAATTTTTTTATAATATTTAAATATAGTGTCAGAGAATTTTATATAAAGCTAGTTAGTAATAATAAAAATAAATTTTATTATTTTTTGAAAAGCTATATATGTTAAATACAATTTTTATTATACAGTATAATTAATTTTTTTTGGTTGACAAAGAATAATATAAATGCAATCCTACAATAATATCAGTGTAACGCAAATTTAATTTAATTTATCTTTTATCTTGTTATAAAAAGATGTACAAATAAATTATGTTTTATAAAAAAATAAAATTACTTTTAGAGAGAAATATATTTAATTCACACTCAATTGAGAATAAAATTTTAAATGATATTATTAAATAAATAATATATTCATAATAAATAAATAAATAAACTAATTAATATAATTAGTCAAATAATTAATTGTTTTATAAATATATTTACATATTAAAAATATTAAATGAATTTACCTGTTTTAAAAATTATTTGAATAAAAAATTTAAATTTTAAAATTACGAATAATAAATTACTAAAGATACGAGCGTAGGGATCAATGGAAATTGAAAGGAGAGGTATGTGATTATTATTAAATAAATACCATCTAAATAACAATATTTAAAGCTTCAAAGGAAGAAAGTGATAAATTGTTTTTTTTTTTCAACTAAACGTAAACGTAAACTTTGGCCTTGACAATTTCTCTTTTTTCATACTGTCTGACTTGACAATTGACATATGGCAGTAATTTAGGAAAATATATATTGCATAAAAATAATTAATGAAATGTATCATAATTAATATAGAGCATATATAGGAATTAAATAATATAATAATTTTTAAATTCTTTTAAAAAATAATATTAGAAATTAATTCTTTATATAAATTATGATGCACGAAATAGCTTGATATCGTATCACATTATAATTGTATATAATAATTTATATTATAATATTATTTTTAAAAAATATTAAAAAGAAAATTTTTGACTATAAATAAGTTAAGATCCATCTTGTATAACTATTTAAATAAAGTTTTTTGGAATAGAACTTTTATTAGTAGAATTTCCTAAAATAAAAAAAAAAAATTGATAAGAAAATATTAATTATTTTATTGTCATAAGTAATTTATTAAAAATTATATAATTTTTAATAAACAAATAGGAGAGAAATAGATTAAAATTTTTAAAATAAATTTTATACATTTCAAAAAATTTAGCTTTTATAAAAAAATCTAAAACACTTCTACTATACTTCTTCCATTTAGAGTACAATAAAAAGTAAAATAATTTTTTAATGATTCAAAAGTTATAGTAACTAAATAATAAAAAAATTAAGAAATTAAGGAAAAATAATTAAGAGAAAAATAAATCAAACGAACATTTACTACGATCAACGACTTCCTCTTATAGTGTCTAATTAGATTCAGAAACAAGTCGCTGACATATTGGATAATTATTTTAGGAGACAAATTTTTAAGAGTGATGTTAGAAGAGAAATAAAATAAAATTTTTATTATCAAACTTTGATATTTTGAATAATTTAATTTTAAAAAAATTATTAAACTTCTTCAAATAAAAATAAAATAATTTTTAACAATTAAAATCTATAGCAGCCAAACAAAAAAAAAAAATTTAACTAGTAAAAGTATCGAAACAAACGGTAACTTAAGTATGATCAACTACTTCCACTTGTAGTTTCTAACTAAACTGAGCACCATTAATGAAGATAGAAAGAAGTCAATAATTTGTTACATTAAATTTTTTTTTTATTTTATCAAATACTAATTAAAGAATAAAAAATTTAATACTTATTATTACCTACTATTATTTTTAATTACTAATTTTAATCATAATTTATCACATCTAATTTTTTAAATACAATATATTTAATAATTTAAACTAATTAAGTTCATAATTTATAATATCTTTGTCTATATATTTTTGTTAATATCAATTTTAATTATTGTTAAAATTTTTGTATTTGTTGGTAGTACATATATCGAGTGAACAACTAATTTTTATAGTGACAACATAATATAATTTTTGAAAAATTTGGTCACGTGGTGTCCTTCGTATGAAAATGTATTCTTCTAATATATACATGTTTTATATAATATTTAAGGATAGCCTTTATCCTTATATTACTATTTAATAAATTTATTTTCAAAAATATTTATAAATATAAAATTATAAATTATATTTTTTATACTATAAAATATTATAGGAGTTCAATAATTTAAATAAAAATATTTAAGTTATTCTTATTTAATTTTTAAAATTAAATTAAATTAAATTAAATTTTTTATAAATTTAAATTATAGAATAAAAATAAATTTTTATAAACATAAAATAAAAATATTTTAAATTTAATTTTTGAAAGTTTTATTATAATTTTTTATTTTAAAGTATTTTTAATTAAATTAAATTTTTTTTTATTTTTTTAAAAATATTTTAATAATTTATATTTAGAGGCTTATATGATAAATGCCAGTATCAATTGACATATTAGAGGTGATATTTTTTACTTTTCTAAATTATAGGAGTTTTGTGACAAATATTATGATAAGGGGGTAAGTATATTTCTCAGAAATATTATGAAAAGGGATAAGTAATGTTTTTAAAAATTATAAGTGGAGATTTGTCATTCTTCCAAATTAATTATAGATTGATTTTTCATCATTTTATTTTTTTATGTGAGAGAGACAATGCTTGTTTCTTCTTTTTTTTTTTTAGTGACTAGCAAGAAGAAGAATTCATGCCCGACTACATTCACATTATTAGTAGATTTTGATTAATAATTTCAAGAATTTCTAATATATTATTTAATTAATTTTTTTGAAACAAATATTATTGATGTGCAAATTTACCTATCCCTTTATGATGACATTGGAGTGATAAAATAAATTTGAGCACCATAATAATTAGTCGTATTATTCTTATTCCTACCAACCACAGTGAACGGTCAAAGCAATGTCAATTTTTCTACAAGAAAATTTCAACGCTCAAGTTATTAATTGTGAATCTCGTTCTTCAAACATAGGGATAGAATAGTTATTTTTTTATAATATTCAAGCTCATGCAGTGCGTAGTTAGCAAAAAGTTTATACAACAATGAGGTTCGATGATTATTTTAGAAATTTAGTATCGATTAAAGTAGTTTTTCAAAGTTTAAATATAGAGATTTGAATGATGTTGAAAGCTAATTTTATTTATTAAAGGACTTAATTAATATTTTATTTACTAAAGAGTTGTAGAAGCAAGTATCAATTTGTGACGTTAAAATTCAAAATTTTTTTATAGAAATAATTTGTTTGTCAATTGAGACATTCTTGTCGTTTGACCTCCACATGTAAGCCCTCTATCTAAGCCTTTTTTAGTAAATTGGTTGACATAAAGACTTTTATAAGTTGACCAATATTTTTTATCATTCAGTCACTTTTTGCGTTGATAGGACAATTAATTTGAATAGCTTATCGGTTGATTGATGTGCCCTTATCAGTCAACTGAGATTAGCCTTTGGTCAACTATGAGTAAAATGCTTTATGCCTCTTTTCTGTCTTAATACGACAGTCGACCAAGACAGCTTTTTGGTTGATCAACTGGCATAAAAAAACAATCAATTGTGCCCATTTTTAGAACTTTTTTCTTCTTTATACTTAAAGACAAATTGGTCAATTTATACTTCACTATATATATCCCCCAAATTTTAGAAAAGCTCTCATTTGTACTTCTTTCCCCTTCTCTTACGTTCTTTCCTCTCATTTGTTTTTCTTTTCCCTTCTTCTATGTTCTTTCCTCCTTTCTCTCCCATGGTTCCACCGATCATTCTCCCTTTTCTTTCATCAACTTTTGCACTTTCTTTTAATTTCACACTTAATATAATATCAAATATAATTTATTTCATTCTCCCTTTTCTTTCATCAACTTTTGCACTTTCTTTTAATTTCACACTTAATATAATATCAAATCATCATTTTAAGGTTACTACTATGATCATTTTTGTGAATTGAGCAAGATTTAACAATAAGAAAAGCTAGGGTTTGAAATCCAATTTGGGTCCTTTAGAAATCGGCCGATAATTCAACTTCTTCAAATTATAATCAACTCATTGGTAGGATTTTTAACATATTCTTAATATTGATTCATAGAGAAATCAAATTTATAACTTAGGGTTTAGTGTCCATTTAAGAAATCTTAGAATTTAAACTTGAATTTGATAAATTAAGTTAAATGACATTGTTTATACATTAAATTAGTTAGTATTAAGTTAAATGAAGGTGACAACCTAGGAAAATCAGATCAAACTTGAAAGATTCATAATTATAGATCAAACTTGAAAGATTCATAATTATACTCATTGTTAGGAAACTAAACGTAGTTACAAATTTTTAATAATAAAAAATGGCCATAAAATTTCATCGGTGAAAATCTAATAAATGAGTGATAAAAAATATAATCTTGTTAAGTTAGGTTAAGAAAATCAAATTTATTTAGTGTAATACGCATATTTATAGCACATAAATTGTATTAATTTCTATTTGAGATCTAGAATTGATGAGATTACTGATATACATATTGTTTAGATTTAGAGAATCCGAGCACAAGATGTAAGAAATAAAAAGGAGTGTATACCCTTCCTAAATAGTGAATGAATTTATTTTACATGATTTCGTTTCTTTAAAAAGTTTATGAAATTTACAATTTTACACATTAAGAATTAGATGTTTATTATTATTATTATTATTATTATTATTATTATTATTATTATTATTATTATTATTATTTTAAAATAAATATAAATAACTTATTGTTTTTGTTGTGTTAATTTATATATGTAACTGGAGGCTAAGTAGGATATTGATGTTTTTATGAAAATGATTTAAAATCTTGATATTTTGTTTATACATGATTGTAGTATTAATTTTCATGTGATTTCATGTTTTGTTTTATGATAATAATGGTCGGACAGTTATTATAGGTATAAGGTATTAAGTAACTTAGAGATGACTGAGGCAATGATCGTTTTAGGTAAGTGAGTGCACTAATAAGGCTGGTATAAGGTGGATTACGATTTTATTTATTGAGTGGTCTACTAAATGAGAATGTTGATGACAGATATATGTGAATTCACATATTATTCGAGACCCACGTGATGGATAGTTTTCACAAAAGTGAATATGATTTTAATTGAAAATGTATATTATAACTCAAATTTTTTTGATTAATTTTTAATTCAATTCAATTTCTTAAATTTTAAGTTACTTATTTTAAAATGTAAGTGCTTAAAATTAAATTTGAGAACTTTTTAAAAAATTAATGGAATAAAAATTAATTAAAATAACTAAATTGTAAGTTTTTCTAAATTATTTTTTTAAATATAATTTTTTAGGACTAAGTCGTCAAATTTTTGATATGAGAAAAATACAATTGACAAAAAGAATTAAAAAAATAAAAAAGTGTTCGTTAAGTTTAAATAATAATAAAATAATATTTAAAAAAAATTTAAAAAAAATTGTCAAAGCTTTATTGAAGAAGTACTTCTTCAAGGAGTTAATTTTGATAGGTTGGGGATTTTTATAAAAACCGAAAAAAAAGAAACTTTGTTTTGAAAGGGGGAAGGAAGGATTTTTTTTCTTTATTTTTATTTTTTTTTCACATTTGGGAGACACTATCACTTTTTTAAACGGGCAACATTCAAAATAGCCTGGTGGGTCGAGTTGTGCACCTGGTTGCGGGCAAAGATTAGTTTGCTGCCTCTGTTTTGTTTTTCTATTTTTGCTACTTCTGCTTTCGTTTTCTTACAATTTCCTTTTCTGTGTTTTTTTTTTTTTTTTTTTCAGCTTCTGCTTCTACTTCTTCAGCTTCTGTTTCTGTTTCTGTTTCAGCTACTGTTTTTTGTTCTTTTTTTTGTTTCTGCTTCTGATTTAGCTTCTTCTTCTGTTTCTACTTCCAGCTTCTGCTTCAACTTCTGCCGCATCTGTGCTACTTCTTTTTCTGTTTCTGCTTCTGATTTAGCTTCTTCTTCTTCTATTTCTGCTTCATGCCTCTGCTTCTACTTCTTCCGCATCTGTTTCAGCTGCTGTTTCTTCTTCTATTTTGCTTCTTTTTCCTCTGTTTTCATTTCTGTTTCTGCTTCCAATTTTTGTCTTCTTCTTTTTTTGTTTCTGCTTCTGATTTAGTTGCTGCTTTTGTTTCTGCTTCATGCTTCTGATTTAGCTTCTTTTTCTGTTTCTGCTTCTTCCCTCTGCTTCCGCTTCCGCTTTTGCTTCTGCCTTTGTTTCTGATTCTTCGGTTCTTGCTTCTGCGTCTCCTTCTTCTGTTTCAATATGTTGAGTGATTTTCATGACTTCACCCCTTCGCGTTTGGATACGATGAGGCAGAAAATTGATCTTCCTCTGTGACTCCAGCCACAGAAACCCGTCTTTTCGATGTCGACTTGAAGCGGTCCAATGCGAACTACTTGGGTTTTTCGGTCCACTCAATTTTGTATTGGGTCGAAATTAATTTCAACTAAAAATAAAAAGACCGATAAATCAAACAATATTCACTTTCTTAAATTTATCAAAATATTTCGTAGTATTAAAAATTTAATACTCTAATTAATTATATGACAGATATTTATTGAATTATTTTATTATGATAAGTCATAATTATAAAATAATTTATTGATTATTAAAATATGACATTTGTTGTTAAATCGAATTTTCGTTTTTTAATAATTATAAATGTTAATATTATTATAAATATAATATTTTTAATTTTAAATATAATATTTTTAGTTTTAAAAAAAAATTTTCTACAAATTAGAACAATATTTGACTTGGCCTTTTGATATTGTCAACTTTTCTAATGTCGATTTTTTCTACTTGTATTCAAGTACTAGTAAATATTTCGACCTGAGATGAGGTGAGATTTTGTGTGATAAATTAATTTTTTTTTAGAGAAATTTAGCCATCAATAGTTGATACTGTTTGTAAAAAACGTAACAAAATTTCTTAATTAATTTAAAAAAAAATTTTGATAAAAATTATTATAAAAATAATTAAAAATAATGGTAGTTGTTATTCTCAAAAATTGTCAGTAGAAAGGGACGGAGACCCCATCTCTTTTGCTAATCGAATACATGCGATAAAATCTTCTAATAAAAATGACTTCTAGGATCACACTATCGTATCACTGATAAATAGGATAACTATAAGAATAAAAAAATGTGAATCCTTATAACTGTTAATGGAGTTAAAAAAATATCAAAATTGGCAGGCGAAAAAAAAAGAGGAAAAGGCGAGTGTTAGAATAAAAAAATAAACAGTCAAAGAAAGAAGCTGCGGAGTTCAGAAAATTGCTACGAAAGCAATTCGACAAGGAGGTGCATTAGCAGATGCAAGAAGTCTCGAAAGCAGAAAAAAGTCGTACCTAATCCAAGAAAAAAGCCAAGTTCAGGGTTGCCTTGATAGCACTTAAAACTGATACTATCCAATATACTACTGCATAAAAGGAAAAAGAGAAGCTCTTGGATCTTGGGGGAATCTTAGAGTAAGAAATCTCAATGCCCTAGTATGGATATTTGACCTTTTAAAAATGAAAATGTCTGATAACCTTTATAACCCTGTGGTTGATGCCTGAAGAGAAGCTGGACCAAGACGGACGACTATAGATTTAAGGTTGCAGCTCAACAAAATCTAATTTAGAAACCGAAACGCTCGCCCAATTGTGCAACAAATAATAGATCATGATGCTCAAAAAGCTTATGTCCTCCGAAGAATATTCGAGGAATGCTCCGAATTCATACAACACCTCTCTATATGACATTCTCTCTCTTTCGTCCCTTCAAAACTTACAAAATAAATGCTAGAACTAGTACTTTCGCTGTACTGTTTATTATGCCTGGGTGATGGCCGAATGACCCAGATGAATTTAATAGGCTGATTTGGTGCTATCGTGTTGACTGAGGTAATTAATGAGAAATTGGCAGGGGTCTTATTCATGCTTTGTGATAGTATGACGATTAATTTGTGTTATTTTCGGGCGTTTCAATCTCTCGGGCTGTTGTATTTCAAGGAGAAGGATGCAGAAGTACTACTTAGAAAGATGAAGGATATGGATACTATAATGAGAAAAGAAAGCTCTGGAGTTCTAGTAAATTTGAACAAGATTTCTTACTTTCACTACAGTGTCAAAATTTTTAGTGCGATATATATTTTAATTTCTGTTAAATGAAGATTTCAGAGTTATTATTATTATTATTATTATTATCTTGTTTAAATTTTTGGTTTTCGAGTTCTTGAAAATAATTAAGTGTTTGCGTAGATTTAGATTGTTTTAAGTTCATTTTCTTACTAGATTTACTATAATTTTTTTTTCCCTTAATTAAACTTTTTTTATTATTTTCCTTTTCGGATTTCGCTTCTATCTTTCTAAAGATTTATTCAATTTTTTTTTTTCTTCTGAAAATATTCTTTTGATTTTTTTATTTTATGGTGGGGTTGAGGAGTTGAATATGGTTCTTTGTTTAAGTATTAGTTTAGAGTTTTTTAAGACTTTGGCTTATTTTGACCATTTGTTTTATTCTAATTTATTAATACTTGCACGGGTATTAATGGCTCTTGCATTTTTCCATACTTAAAAAATGCTTGATTGAAAGTGGAATGCTTGATTTTGACTGTTAATTAGCTCAATAATATGAATTGGACTGAAAATGGAGTAAATTTTTGTTTATATCAATTGGATGTCAATTATTTGAATGTAATTTGAGTTAAATTTACATATTTTACCCCTAAAAATTAATAATGATAATAACATTTTTTATTATTATTATGACTTACATGAACTTATTTCAATCATCCGTGTTTTTTCTTTTGTATTTTTGCTTCGTGCTTGTACTTTGAATGATTGGATTAACTTCGTTTAATTTGAATTGGATATATTTATAGATTATTTCTCTTAATTTTGGAAGGATTCAAAAGATGCAGCTACTTTGGTGCTTATTTCTAGTTTTGATTCATCTTCAATAATTCAAAGTTCTCTATACTTATTTGGACAAAGCCCATCCCAAAAAGAGAGCTTGAAATGTTAAGTCCAATGGCTTTTGTTGAAAAGATGAGACTAATTCTATTTGGGATGCTGATGATATTGTGGATAAGGAGAAATTTAACAGATGCTATTCCTATACTTGGCTGGGAGTTCTGTTCAATGGACTTGCTGGTAAATGGGGATGTTGTGAAGAAATTGAAGCAAGAGGAAAAATACCAACCCACGGTAATAAATTGAAACCAGTTATTTAATTTTATATTTATTAATATTTTTATGAATCTGTTTTCAATTAAATATGGTTTAAATTTAGTTCACATTTAATTGAATCGTTTTATTTGTAAATTAAAGCAAACACTCTAATATGTTCTCAATTAAATTCAAACAGGTTAAAACTTTGCGACATTCATTGTTTTGGGTTTATGTTTTAAAATTTTATCTATTTAAAAATTGGTGTAGATTTCACATTTTTTTAGATTTGGGCAAAAATTCGTAAATCCTTCTATATTTTATTCAAAAAAATAGATAATTATGCATTATATCTTATTTTTTTCTAAATGAAAATAATAAAAACATAAAAAAATAATTAAATTAAAAAATTAACATAAAGAATAAAAATTTATTTAATTCAACAAAATTAATTTAGATAAGCAGAACATTTATTAATATTTTTTCTATTTTAATTAATTCAAGCATTAAAATTTTTTAAACAAATTAAGTTAAATAGGCAAAACACCCATTGATATATTTTTTTATTTAAATTAATTTAAAAATTTTAAAAATTTACACACAAAATTAGTTTAGATAGATAGAACATTCATTAATATTTTTTTTTAATTTTAATTAATTCAAACATTAAAAATTTGAAAAAAAATTATTCAACTATATTAATTTAGATAGGCGGAAGATCCATTGATGTTTTTCTTATTTTAATTAATTTAAATATTAAAAATTTTTAAAAAATAAATTTTTTTAAATAAGCAAAATATTTTTTGATGTTTTTCCTAGTTTAATTAATTCAAACGTTAAAAAATTTTAACAATTATTCATTAAAATTAATTGAGATAGGTGAAAGATTCATTAATATTTTTCCTATTTTTTCAAACATTAAAGTCTCAAAAAATTATTTAATAAAATTAATTAAAATAAGCAAAACATTCATTATTTTTTCTATTTATATAGGTTAAGAATTTTTTCTTTTATTTTAATATAAGACTCGTTTTTACCTTTATAACTATTGTAGAACTTGTTAAAAGCAATTTTTTATTCAAACACTCTCGTTTTGACACTACTCCATGATCTCTACGACTAGAATGTTGTATCATTTTTCATTGTTTTGTTTTTCTCCTTTATGACATGATATGAGTAACCATGGATAAGTCAGACAAATTCAACGCTTACAACAAAATTATTAAAAAATGAATGTGCAAGTTTTCAAAATTCAATCTCTAACTTGATTACTCAACCACTAGAAATGTAAAAATATTATAAATATGGGTATAATATATGCCTAACGTTTTCGTGTTCTTAACGCCTAGCTGACCAAAAGGGGTTTTGGTCCTTCCATAGATCATATTTATACAGTAACATTCTATTCAAATTAGGATAAAGTAATTACATTCAAATTTATAGCAAATTTAAATGAACATATTTAATCAGGGCATGGATTAATTTCAATACTCAATTTCCTCTCCAACTTGAAATGTCTTACCAACTAAGGAGTTTTCTATGAAATATGTGTATCTAAATTCTAATCTCTCTCCTTTTCTAGTATATATTTTTTTTTTTTGGAAGAGGTCTCCCTTTACGAGGAGAACCACCACCGGCAGCCATCACGGCGGCATACGATCCC
>JAWDEX010000009.1:8774965-8814672 GCA_035221805.1 Trichilia hirta
ACACCCTTCTCGTACTAGTCTTGGGCTTAACCATCTACTGCATAAAGATTCACCTATAATTTACAAACTTTAACCTCGATCCTTAATAGCTCATGTCTTTAAGCTGACACTTTGGCCTCTAACCTTTCGACTTTTTCTTAAAGCCCCCTTATGATTGTGTCTCTACTAGTGAAAAGCTATGTGAAAGTTTCGCTTATCTTTTTTTAAACACCTAAGTCATCCTTGAGATGCAAAACTTTCTAGTTAAGGCTATTACATTCGACTCGGTGACCACCACCCTCTTCTCTAAATCTTTTCCAATCTTTCTTCAGTCTTTGTAATCCCTCTCCGATCTATTATTTAAAAAAGCACACTTTTTGCTTCAGCCTCTCTACCTCTCAACCCTAAGCAGTATTACCCTGAATATGGGACTTAATTTGCTCTTACTGATGTGCCAATACGTGCAAGACCTATCAAAGGACCAAACATTAGGATCTAAGTCAGTCAATAAATAAAAATGAGAATGAGTGAAAAACTTACCAAAATAGAAGAGTTTCAAGCATAATTTATGGCTAACTCAAAACTTAGGTGGCCCACCTTCTCATCGACGCCCTCGTCGATCAATGATAAGGTGATATTTAAGATGGGAGAAGGCAGATTACCACTGGCCATTTATACTCTATGATGTCAGGAAATCCCATCTTCGATATAAGAGCATAGAGGAGGACAAAATGTCATAGAACAGGAGGCACTGGGATCCCAAGTGACAATTTTAAAGCACGTTAAATAGACCTTAATGCCTTAGCTAAGTCAGATTTCCCCGACCTGATAGTAATTATAGCGCTGCGTAAGAGCTTTTTCTATCCCTTTTCAGTACGAGGCCTCTTTTTTATCAGCTGTAAAAGGCTCTTATTACTATCAGAGCGATCTTTAGAAAAGAGTGGGGACTTTTTCTTATCTCTGGCTATGTTTTTTGCTATCTCTTATCGACATGAAAGAGGAGGATAGGGTACTTGTTCGTAACCCCTACCTTTACCCACCCCTCTGGAAATCACCAATCTCTCAAAAATGAGAGAGCATTGCTCTTAACCAGCCATGCTTGAGAACATAAAACAAAAAAATTAATCCTTTCTATGTGAATCAAGTAGTAATGTTTGCCATCCCTTACCCTTTGCCTTCATTCAATTTAATGCAATACGAGATAAATAGAAGGTAACCAAACCCAATTTTACCAAAAACACTTGAGAAAGGATGTTCTTCTGATTGTCAGCTATGTCCCTTAGAAAGGTCATCCTCTCTTTTGACTCACGACCCAAGGCATAATGACTTATCCAATCCCAGGCTAACCTAAATCTATTCAAAATCTTTCCTTCAACTATGAGATCTCACTCACTGTTAATAAAAAATCACTTATTTTTTTAGTATTTGTTGCTGAAAGAATTTTTTCTCACTGAATTAAGGGTCCTAGGTTTGATCTATAAGCAATACCAATTAGAACTAAACCCTAATTTTTTTTCTCAAAGTGTAAACATAAGCCACCTTGGGTATACTAGATGGCTTGCCAAAGTACTCCTGTCACAATATATAAAGCCTGGTCAACATTCTTTAGTTATTTAGGACGAGCTGATATAGTAGGACTAAAAATGGGTTAGCAAGTTCATGAAAAAATACTGGAGCTATAGTCTCACTTCCTGCAAAACTAACTCTTCATTAAAAGCAGTTTCTTTAAGAAAAAGTCGCTCAGCATTTTATTTTTCTAGGATACCCTCATGGACACTAGCCAATCTACCTCATAGACGACGTGATACAATGCCCGATCTTGCTCACTAATTATTAAGAAAAATCAATCCACTTTATATTTAGTTCTAAGCCTAAAAGAAAAGATAAAATCGATAGTGGACCTGTCATTACTCAATCTCAGGGACAAAATCAATCTGAGTCAATATCTACAATATCCTGAGGCAATTAGCCTTAGGATACGACTTTAACACTCTTACTGGTAGAACTCATTTCTTACAGACATACAATATTTGGTTAAGACAATTAGTGCACAAGTATGGCACTTTTTTTTGAGGTCAACTAGCAGCATTAGCCTCGAATTTACAGCTCATCCTAAAAGGCTCAAATGTAGAACTAATTTTTTATGGCCTTAAGATCCCGCTCGCCAACACAAAATCACATCTCAGGTATTCCACACCCTTAAGAACAAAACCCCTAACACATTTCTCTGTTGCAGGCAAACAAACACAGCGTATAGGAAAATAGTAAAAATATACGAAAGCAATGAAAAAAAAGTTATTGCCAATTAATAGATATTGAAAAAAAATGAACAAAGTCTGAGTAATGCTAAGAGTATGTAAAGAATTAGTGAATGACAAGCTTGGAAAATAGTTTGCTATAATGGAAAGGCAATAGGCAAAATAGGAGTCAAAGTGATGAAATAAGAGTATTTATAGCCAGTTTAGAGTCAACAAAATGGTGCGACGAATCCTAAAGGCCACTAATTTGAGGGGAAAGATAATGCCATTTTGGTAAAAAATGATGGGATGCCCTAAAGTAGCACGCAAGCACAAATATGACCATCCTCAGGACAGCATGTGGCGACATTATGAAAAATAAAAAGACACTAGCCTACCGTTGCATCTTTTTAGAAATAACACAATGGAAAATGGAACGTTCGTAATAAATACTTTTGTTGTTGGATCATAATTCATGTTAACATTTAAAAGCTAATTTTAAGTGCATCGATCCACACGAAGAAAAAATAGAGCAAGTCAAATTTTTACTCTCACTCTATAATGGCAAAAACTTAAAGGGCTTATATTGAGAAATTTTTTTTGATGCCAACCTTCTCGTCCCATGTGACTCGCACGAGGAGGTGACCCAAAACTCCTGACCCATCCCTATGCCCATTGCTCTAGAATTTCGAGGCGATGCCAACTCTACCATGACAAAAACAGGAGATTTAGACAGGTAATCGAGGTATATTTTTTAAGTATTGACAAAATATCCCATCACATTTAAGACTCAGAATATCATAGCTTACATGTCGCATACATTTATTGCATCACCCAACCCCGACAAAAGGTGATGGTAAAATGACCTATCGACTAGCTAAACAAGCTGCATACTGTCAAATCGAGCTCCTATTCTTTAATATTTATACATGCCTGGGCCACTATAAATACTGACTTCACAATAAAATGTAGATCTTTTTTCTTTTTTTTTCTAGGCTTTTTCAAAGGACGATTATCAAATAACAAGGAAAAGCTTTGACAATTCACATATAGGGCGAACTCCTGAGCTAATGATTTGGGTCGATACAAATCACAAACACTCCCCCTCTCCTTTTTACTTTTCATTAATCTATTTTCATTCTAATCGACACCTGATTTAAGCATCGAAGTTTACATACTAAGAAATCGACTTTATTCCTAATTTTTCTATCTAGATTTTAGGTACAGTTCAAGGAATTCTAACCTAAGGTGCAACTGTATTCATTCCAACACCCCAACTAGTTGCAAAAAAAGAGTCTGTGTGATGTGCTGAGTTTTTTACTCTAAAAAAATTTAAGCATCAATAATACCTATAATTATCTTAAAAAGAATTAAATAATAAGCAAAACTGTCAATAATTACTTTAAAAAAATAGCCGGTAACTAGTGATTAATTTAAAAAAAAATACCCAAAAACAACTTAGTCAAATTAATTTGTTCTTCTTTTCTACCACAAGACTCCATAAAAAAAATTTTTAAGGATAAAAAACAAAATTGAAAAAAAAAATAAAAAGACCTCAAGCAAAAAAATTTGGCTTACAGTGAAAGGAAGTGAAAGGAACGGAGAGGGAGTGAAAGGTGGGAAGGAAGATTAAAAATTAAAAAATTAATGTTTTTTTTCATGAATATTTATTAATGAAATGTACATATATCAGAATTATTTTCAAAATTTGTTAAATATTGATAAGGATTATTATACAATCAGAAAAAGAGAAAACAGTATTTTTTTCTTTTTCTTTTTCACATCATCTCAATTAATTTATATTCCAATAGCTTTGCATACTTGGGAAACATCTGTTTTTTTCTTTTTTCTAAAAATGGTTTTGGCAAAGAATGGGCCTGTAAGACAAGGACCTCACTTTCCTATTCTTTGTCAAAGACCCTTGAAAGTTATTACTTTTGGCATTCCTTGTTTGATCTGGTTTATAATTAATAGGCTTACATCTTCTGGGCTATTAAGCTATTCTTTATCCATTGGGCTTTACTTGCTCATATGCATTTTCTCCTCACAGAGTCTTGTGGTGAAACAATCCCCACAGAGATGAGACTCAAAGCATTCGCCCAAGGCAATAAAATTGTCTTGCTGATTGCCATGTAAGGAGAAAGGAAAATAATTTTAAAAGGCATTGTTTAAAATTCCATTGCAATGATTCTAGTTTATTTAATTTAATATTGCCAAAATATCAAAAATATTTGGCAAATTGGCATATGACTCTGGAATTATTCGTTTTTAAAGGAATTAGAAAAGTCATAAAAACTGAGTGTATTTTATTAATAAACAATTTGAATTTATCTTGGTATATCTATCAATTCCAATTATTTCTAATAAACCGTTATAAAACAAATAAACAAACATAAAAATAAATGGGGATCCAATCAATTCATCTTAATAAGAATCCAAGATAATAATAAACAAAGTGGTTGGCTAAGGTAGGTGAAGAGAAGCTTTCCTTTTAATTAATATACCAGATCTACGAAATGGAGTGGACTGTGGACGTAAATGATTTTTCTCCCTTCTTCTCCAATGGATCATTACTGTCAATTATACCTAAGTAGATTATTAAAAACATTAATGCATAGAAGCACGTATTATTTATTTGTAATACGAATTAATTAAAGATAGGTTCGCAATGTAAAAATCCCCGTAGCATTTAAGAGAATCATGATTTGTGGTTTAATTTACTTATAATCTGATGTAAATATGTCCTTACATTAAATAAAATGATATAGTTGAAGAAAAGTTGGTAGGTTTTATTTATTATCAGAATAGTGAATAATTTCATTTTAAAAAAAAAAAAGTAGTGTGCAACTATGTGTGATTTTGAAGATACAACGATTATGGGATGAAATAATTTAATACTAAAAATTAATATTTATCAAATACTTTACTTGTTATATTTAAATTACTATAATTTAAAAATCACAGTTATTATAAAATAGATATTAAATGTTAAGTAGACAAGCGAGTGATACCCACTAAAAATGAGTAGTCTATAAAAAAAAAATAAAAAATAAAAAATAAAGGTTTTGTTATCAAAATTAAGAGTCAAAAGTACACAATAAACCTTGTTACGTTACTTCAAATTTCGATCAATTATGCAATTCTAAAAGGGTAATGTTATATATCTAAATATCATGATATTTGTTAAAATAAAAGGTTAGATACAAGTAATATTACTGTTGACAAAGCATATATAACGAAGGAATTGTGTGAAATTCTTGAAAGAAACTCATCGTAAATTACTGCTGAACTAAAAGTTGGAATCTGTAAATTAATTCAGAAGAGGATACGGTTCATACTTGATGTATATTCCTACACGTAATTCAGTACAAGTACAATATTTTTCTGATTGATATTGATGATGGCCAAGATCAAATTCATGAGTCGTGGGTTGATAGGTACTTTCTCTCAAGGTTTATAATTTATTGCTGTATATTTTTGGTAGATATTAAAAAAACTATGAAAATAGAAAAATCCTCCGAATTTGAGTAAAAATATATATAAACATAATTTTGATATGCATATTTTCACTTCAAAAATTATAAATTATAAAATGATTATAACTTTATAAGAGATACAGCAAAAAATATATAAATGATAATTAATGAACTATTTCATTTTTGCATTGTAAACTTTCTTAAAGCGTACGCATTTGTTTTCGTATACAACTTTTTTATGTATAATTACAGACCAGCAGCAACATACCGCATCAAAAGAAAGTCCAAAGCCCAAATAATAAAGTAAAAGGAAAAAAGAAAAAGAAAGCACTTTCCATTCATTGATTCTTTTATTTTTTTCCGAAAAGAACTATTATGTCTTTGCGGTTATAGATATAATTAATGAAAAAGATCAAGTTCATGCAGATTACATTGGCAAACAAATAATATGGCAGTACTTTCAACAAATTCTTTAGCAATCAAAACAAAATTCATTGATCAGAACTTGAAGAAGTGACAACGGAGAGGAATTAAATTCAAAGATCCAACAAAGTTTCATTTTTCAAAACAAGATTCAAGAGTAAATAAAATCCAAAAACCCTATACATATAGCGTAGATATTTTATATATTAATATCAATAAATTAGGCCATCATCAACCTTTATTAATTAATGAATCAAACCCTTGGTTTGATCATAGCTCTCAGAGTATGCTTCATCACAACCGTAAACTCCAATTTCCCAGTAAAATCCACTTTGTTATTTGGTGGATAAGCACTCCATTCAAATTCTTGGACCATTCTTGCTAGCATTAAGTGCAGATGCACTGTGGCCATGCCCAAACCTGGACAAATTCTCCTCCCGACCCCGAACGGCATCATTTTTACTCCAGTAACGCCGGTAATATCGGCATCTTCCCCTCCAGAAATGAACCGATCGGGGTCGAACTTTTCCGGGTTGGTCCATAACTTAGGGTTCTCACCAATTCCGGGCAAGAAAAACTCAACATTTGCATTAATTGGTATGTCATAACCAGCCAAAGTTGTAGGCTCAGTTGCTGCATGGGTTAAAGAAAAGTAAGTTGGTGGATGTTTACGTAACAATTCTTTTACCACAGCTTGTAAATAGGGCATTTTCTCGACGTCCTTCTCGGCCACTTTTCGGCCACCAACCGTCCGTTTAATCTCATCATAGAGTTTTACCTGATAATTGGGGTTAGCAATTAGCTGTGCAATGCCCCACTCTATTGCCGTCCCTGTCGTGTCCGTTCCACCATTTAGAAACTCTGAGCAAAGTGTGACGAGTTCTTCATTGGACGGTCCTGACTTTCTGCCTTCAATTTTTAGATCAAAAAGAGTGTCCAGATATGAAAAGGATATAGCAGATTTATCAGATCCTGGATTTTGAAGCATTTTTCTGCGCTTTTCAATATACGGAACAATGAAATCAACTTGCTCTTTTCTTACTTCTTGTGCTCTCTTCCTTTGACTGGAGAAAAATGGGCTCAAAATTGGCAAATAATCATCAATTCTTGGATCCAAAACTATCAACACAGTCTTCATTACTTGATCCATTCTTTCAATCGTCTTTTCATCCATGTCGATCCCAAAACACATTGCCAAAAGAATACAAAACACAGCAAAACGAGCATTTTTCAGAACCCAAACAGATCCATCGTTTGCTTCAGCTTCAAGTTTTATCCTATTGATAAGTTTATCCATGGCTTTATCTCTCACTTCACGAAACTCCTTAATCCTGCTGGAACTAAGCATATTTTGCACCATGTTTTTTCTCAGTGATCGCCAAACAGGACCGTATAGTGCAGCATTAACTGTAAACTTGTTGCAACTGAAAATGGTTCTCGTAGGATTTTCTCTTGGCCTGGTAGCAAAGATTGCACCCCTTTCAATCAGCGCTTCGTGTGCTAATTTTGCATCGCTGACAATTATCATAGTTCTAGTCCCCATTTTCAGGGTGAAAATGGGACCATATGTTGGCAGAAGATCTTCAACGTATTGAAAGAATGGTTTTCCAGAGCCAGCAACTTGAAAGAGATTGCCAACAATTGGCCAAGCAGGAGGACCGGGAGGAAGATTTACTCGCTTGGACTTTGTTCTGCGGGAAAGCAATAAAATTAAGCCTGAAGCAACAAAGGCTAGCACAGCGAAAAAAAGATGATAAGAAGAAGAAAAAGAATAAACAGAAGAGAGGATAGCCATTGATGGGAAGAAAAGAGAAAGAAACCAACAGTGAGGTGGAAGATGATGGAAAGCGAGAAAGCAAGAAGCTGATATAAAAATTGACAAGGAGCTTGAATTTACTGGTGAGGCTTTAATGAAGGCTGGTGAAGAAATACAGCTGCAGAAGAGTAAAAGAAACCATGGGCTAAAATTAAACCAAGTGCACAGAATTTTTACCTGACTATAAACAATGAAAGCAAAAGAAAACAAAATTGGCAAACTGAAATTGTGTGGGTATTTTAATGGAGGACAATAGATAGTTAGCTGTCCTTTAATGCTTTCAACTACCATTGTTCTTTTATAAAATAAAACTACTTCTTGAATTAATGCATGCAAAATCAGAGCATACCTCAGCCTCTGAAGCTGGCGCAGAACGATCGAGATTTTCTAGAAAGAAAACATCGGAAACAGTTCTGAAAATTTAACGATGGAAGCAAGAAATTAGTCCTAGGATTTTGAAATGGGTCCAATTCCAAGCTCAGAAAATCAGAATACCAAAAAGTCAATCCACGGTAAGCTACTGCATTTATTTGTACAACAGCAGGAAAAATATATTAAAAAATAAGAAAAGGTAATTAGAAAAACGGATAGATTACACATTTTTCAAAGAAAAAAATAAAAAGAGGTATATCAAATAATGATAAAATGGGTTATAATTACTGGTCAGCCAAGTGTTGTTGCATATGAACAGAACTGAGTAATTAACGGTCAAATCCGGTGTGCTGAAGATTTATTCCTGCCTGTAAAATCCAGTCTTGAATTTAATTATGTCAATATCTTAAAAATTGCAATTATTCGTTTTACACTCATGTTCTATTCCATCGAAGTTTTTTCAACACTGATTGATTGAATGATTAACGACATCAACTCGAATTGTGTAAATTTACTAATTAAATGATGTGATCTTCTTAAAGAGTAATGACACAAGCGTATATAACCATATGTTTAATACTACGCAATGGAGGTAAAATATATTGTTAAAAATATGAGTTGTAAATTCATTATTATTATTATTATTATTATTATTATTATTATTATTATATATATATATATATGATACCTTTGAATTGGGATATCACTGCAATAACTATAGTATATTTTTATCTCTATAGATTAAAATTATAACACAATAATCCGTAAGACTCTAAATATTATTAAATTTTAATTCATAAAACATTTACAATAAACTTCAAATAATAAAAATATTTTAATTTTAATAAATATTTCACTAGAAAAAATTAAAAAATTTTTTAAAATAATAAATACATCATTTTAAAATATTACACGATATTTAATAGATCTGTAATAAAAATAAGTCGAGTTTATCTTTCTACCAAATAAATAGTAGATCTCAACTCTATTATTTCGTCACAAAGTCTCTCTTTCTAACATTTTTAATTTAAAATAGTAAAATAAATGGTAAGCATATTAAAATATATTCTGTGAGTGAACTTTTATAAAAAATAAAATATGAAGATAAAGAATTGGGATGTCAAATTAATTTTTATAAAAAAATATTATTAATAATCATACTTGCTTTTAAAGAATTTGATTTATTCATGTTAAATCGTTGTTTCATATATTAGCTTGTACTTTTTTTATAAATTAAATCATTGGATTGTCAAGTATTTTTTTGGAGTAATATCTTAATCGAGATACACATTAAAATAACTAATGAGATTCTTTTATTTAAAATATTCTATATATATGTCAAACAAAAATTATTTATTCAAAATATTACCTATCTCACCGATATTGGCTACAAGTGGTCCAAGGGTAAGAATTGTCATTGTCTTTGCATTATTTGTCAATTTTACATATTCTATCAATTCTATAATAATGAGCCTTTCTTATCACTTAAATTGCATTTTATCATAGACTACTTAAAATTATATGTCATGCATATCACCTAAATAGCCTGTCACATCAAACTACTTAAAACAATAATAAGTTCAGCTTATCACCTACTTAGCATTCTACTATAAATTACTTAAAAATAAATCTATTAAGTAGATTACCTAAATGGCCTCTCATAGATTCAATTACAAGTTACGTAGAATAATAATAGTGCACTAACCTCATCATCATAAAATTCACATAAAAGAGTTTTCTTGAATCAATCAATCAAATGTATAAGTTCTAAGGGCCATTTCGATAACAATTCACATGCCACTCAAAACATATTTAAAGTATGCACCCCAATATTGAAAACACTTTAACAAAGTAGTTAATTTAACTCCATCTAAATATCATTAAAATATATTTTGATTTAAAACAACAACAACAACAACAATAATAATAATAAAACTACTTCTTAGTATATAAAACAATAAATTTTATAAGCATTTTAAAGAAATAAGCACCTAGGGGGTGTAACCTGCTAATTCTATCACATGGTGACAGTGCAAGCCTGTCCGTGTTCGAATCTCCAGGAGTGCATTCTTTGTAAGAGCCTGGTGTAGTCAGAGTTTTATCCCGTGCTTAGTACCATTGCAGTGTAGTCCCTGTATATGCGTCTTAGTTGACTCAGAACATGTATTATATGATCTGTGAATACGTACCCCAAAGAGGTGGGTGCCTGATCCCGTTATGGCCAGCCACCGCAGTAATAATTGAGTATGAGGATTTTTTCGTCCCAAAAAAAGAATTTAAAGAAATAAAAACATGTAAAAATAAGTCTATTCACAATTTAAGGAAGGGTAAGCCCTCCCTTATTATTCTTCTAGTTGATCTAATTCACACCCCACAATATCGAAGCACATATAATACATTTTCATTCATACCATTCCTAACTATTTTCGTAAATATACTTCCCTATCCCCACATATACATGATACTAAACCGCTCCATTTAACCATAAAATACTAGAATCTCACCCTCATTCATATGTAAATATTTTATAATTACATTATAATCTCATTTTACATAATTATCTATCTTTCTTCTTATCTATAACATTATCAATCTTTAAATTTCATATTTAAAATATTGAATTTATAGACAAACAATAAATCCTAACTCCCTATATCCATCAAAATCATAAATTCATGCATAACAAAGGTTAAAAATTTTATTAAAAACTTGATTAAGATCTTAAAATGTTATAGATTCTATCAATTTTCAAAAACCTTAATTTGTTATGAAATCTTAATATTCATTTCAGTTTTATTTCTCTCCCAAATTCAAAAATACAACTTAAAAAATATAAAAAAAAAAAATTGTGTTCTTGTGATTTAATAAAAAAAGGGAAATTTAATTAGTAGAAAAATAAAAGAGAGAGAGAGAGAGATGCTTAAGAACGGGAAAGAAAAGAAAGAATCAAAGAAGAAGGAGGAGAGAATAAATAATCCCTCCTTCATTAGCTTTTTATAAAGCCTTCAAAAATTATCAAAATATTCCTGAGTAAAAACAAGAAAGATGCATTTAGATATCAAAATATTCCTGAGTAAAAACAAGAAAGATGCATTTAGAAGAAGGTAAAAGGGGTCATTTCAAAGGCAAAATCAAGCAATTTGACGCTAGAAAAAGGAGAATTGAATACCTAATCAACACTAAGATTAGTTTTATTCATCCATTCCTGGCCAAATCTAGTGCCATTTTGGAGGTGCTCGTTTAGGTCGTTTGTGCCTTAATTTTCTTACCTTACTTTGGCTTTCATTTGACTTTTGTGTCCCTCTATTTTTAGCACTAATTCTACCTTCATCTAACATCTGATTTCATCTTGATTTCTTTCTAATCTCAAGTTTTTTTCTTTCTTATTCGAGTATCAAAAATCAATCGATAAATCAAAGATCTCAATTACCAAAAATTTACTTTAAATGTCGAGAGTTTAACGAAATTTACCACTAAAAATCTATTTCAACTCAATCATTTTGCAACAAAATTTTTTTCAATTATACAATTTGCCTTAATTTTATAACAACTACATATATATGACATCCATATGCTCATATAATAAAAATGAAAAAATATTTTTAAGTGATAAAATGACCAAATTATCCCTAATTCAAAAAATGGGTATTACACAATTAGCATGCAATAAGAATGGAATGAGATGCATTTAATTAAGTTCTTTAATATAGATAAATTTTTAATAGTTATTTACGATAATCTATTATGTCAAATCATTAATATTTAAACATTTTGTATTCAGATGTTCTGAATATAAAAAATATATTATCTAAATTAATAGTAATTAATACCCAAATATAATGTAAAAAAAAAAAATTCAATTGAACAAAAAAAGTCAATTAAAATATCATCTTAACTCCACCCAAATGCCCTTAAATAATCAAATTAAGCCTCAAATTTGTAATATTTTAAAAAAATTTTAAACCCTCATTTACTCCACATTACATATCAAATATAAATTAAAAGAATTTTCCTTTAAAAATGGGTGTAAGTGCTCAAATTTACACTTGATTAAATACATCAATCTATTATCATATTTATTAATTTTATAACATGAAATATAAAATATTTTATATAATAATTGAAATATTTAATTTAAACTCTAAAACTAAATTAAATTTTAAATATATTTATTTAAGCAAAGCCCTCCTACAAGGATGATGAAAAATAATGTTTTTTTATTTTTTTATTGAGCCGCCCAACCCCAATTTGAATTAGTGGTCAGCCAAGAGAGAAAGTTGTTCCACCAAATTCAATATCTTTGTCAAACCTCGGAAATTCATATCAAAATCAAGTCATGATCATTTTGTTTGTTCCCATACCTATTCCATTTAAAGATGCCAACAATGCAACATATTTCATCTGGATTATTTTTCCCAAACCAAATTCAATAGAATATAATAGTAATATATTTTTGATGGAGGTTGTGTAATTGAGGGTCGTGATCTTTCCATCCAATCTATGCAGGTAAATCTTTGTCATGTTTAAAAATATAAAATTTTTTACGGCCACCTAATTTGGTTGCAATTAACGATGACATAATTTATGATCACCCGAGTACCCTTTTCTGCAGTCCGACTTTTGATTAGCACCAATTTTTGGTGCCTACTAATATGCATTTACACCCTTCCCTTGCCTTTCTATTTACATAAATTGAAATCTCTATCTTCCTTTATATGTATATAATTTTTTTCTTGAGTGCAATATCTAGGACTGCTCTTTATATGTGCTTGAGGTGACAATTTTAATATATGTAAATAAATAATGTGAAAAAATTAAGTTATAGAAGAATTACAAATTAATAATTTAATCATGTGAGGCACAAATTTAATTTCTAATAAATAAAACATATTTTTATTAAAATATTAACGAATCATTGCAATAGAATCAATCAAGTAGTTAATTATAACAAAAAAAATTTTTTGCTTGTTAAAAATTTTAATGAGTATAACAAATAATATAATACGAATAACAATATCTGTATCATTCATTATAACTTTGATGCTGAACTTGTATTCCATTTGATATTTCCTTTTCTTTTACCTAAAAAATACATCCACTCCATGAATGCATGTAAAAGCAGTAGGTAGGATTGAAAGTGTCAATAGAAAAAGGAGACAACTGAGAAAAAAGAAAGCAAAGACAGGGATATATGGTAGTTTAGATGTTTCCTAAAGCACTAGTGGCCGTACGTCCGGTCTCGTCCCACAGTAGTTGAGAAGCACTTTCTACATTTAATTGAGGAAGAAATTGAAAAGCACTTTAATTTAACAAAATGAAATTGCAAATTAAAGAAACTGAGTTGACTTTGGACGGAGCCTTCATAAATTATTAATGTCTTCATGCATGCATCAACAAAATTTGAGGGTTTTTTCTTAATCTTTGGAGTTTTAATTAAAACCCTCCAGATTTCATTAAATTTTGAGAAGTTAATAGCTTAAATTTTTCTATAAGGATATCTTTATTTTTTTTATCTAAAATCTGAAAGTTAAAATTTTTATATGTTAGTATCCTTATGAATAATTACATAAACTCTCCATATCAGATAATAAATAAAATTTATAAGGGCATTTTTAAATTATAATTAAATAAATTTATTTCGACTTTAAATCAAAATGAAATTTAAAAATAAATGGACAATGTTTGTTTAAACAATTTGTACCTATAACTATAAGGTTGTTAACTTAAATTAATTAAGGTGTCATAACACTTAAATTAATCATATATTTATAATCAAATTTCAAATGCATAGAAGACGTGTCAACTGCTAGTCTAGAAAAATAAAATCATAATTTTGTCGGTAGCCCAATAATTTACTAACTACACCCTATAGGGACAACGAATAATGTGTGAGGTAAGTTTAGCAATCATAGCTTCGTTGAGTTTGGATCAAACCTGGCCTATGTATGAAAAAATCATCTGGGCCCATAGATAGCCCCCAAATTGAACTTCATGATTAATTTCATTTCAATTAGTGAAAAAGCTTTGATATAGTAATTTGGAATAATACTATCAAATAATTTAAGAGAGAGATTTATTTAATTTTAAATAACTAAAATTTTAATATTATACCAATCGATCAAGCATTAATCTACTATCACATAATATTTTCTAGGTTATGCGAGTTTGCAAATAAAAAATGAAAATTTAAAATTTTCTTCTTTTTTTTTTAAATTTTATTTATTGAATTTTTATAGCATCATTGATTGGGAATGCCTCATTATTTATCTAAAGAAAATATTAAGTTAAAATTTTCACAAATAAAAAACTTTATGCTAGATTTTATTAATCAGACTTCCTCATATTTTTAATCTTTTGTTTTTGGACGTAGAATTAGGATTGTCTAGCTGATTAATTTTGAGTTTTGCATGACTTAATAAATATAAAATTTACAAGTAATAATAAATTAATAAATAATAAAGAAATTAAATGTTGATTACAAGTGAAATAATTCATCCTTTGTCACTATATCATACGTATATATGCATGAGTTAGGCAGTGGTTTCTTATCCCTCAAATATTCATTTATCATTGTTTTTTCTTTTTCTCTTTTATGACATGGTATGAGTAACCGTGAACTTACAACAAATTATAAAAAAATGAATGTGCAATTTTTCAAAATTCAATCTTTCTCAACTCCTAGCTAGCTAAAAGGGATTTTTGATCCTTCCATAGATCAAATTTATACAGTCAAATTTCCATTGAAATTTATAGTATATTTAAATACACATATTTATTTAATCAGGGTATGGATGAATTTCAGTACTCAATTTTGAAATTTCTAACCTACTAAAGAGTTCTTTATGAGATAGTCGTTTACCTTTTTTCTAATATATAGTTATTTATTTCCTTCCTTTAAAAAATTAATAATTATATTTTCGTAGATTTTATTTGACAAATTAGTGATAGAAATATTGCTATCATTTACAGATATAAAGTGCGTGGTTGACGTCCAATGGTAGATGTTTTTACCTTATTTTCAATACGTATAATTAGAATTTCATATATAAGAATTAAATAAATAATAAGATGCCATTTTAAAGCGTGATGAGAGGAAAAAATGGACACCATTCATCAACCAAAGATGTGAAACTCGAAAATAATGCATGTGTTTATGAAAATACAGGGTATTTTACTTGGCAGAGAGTACTATACCATTTCACTTCATAATCTAAATCATATCCTACATTTATGACTCTAAGTGAAACATTTTAGAGCATTGTAAAATAGAAGACAATATAAGAAAGCAAAATGTACACAGAAATGAAACAGATTGTTTAGATAATTGTGATGGTTTCCGGTTTGCCTACTAATTCAGGCAAATGTACATTTGGCCCTACCTCAATCGTGATCAATTCATTCCTCATCATGTTTATGATTAATGACATAAATGCAGAGGTTAGACATATAATTACAAATCAAGGTTATATCAATGAAAAAAGAGAAGAAAAGAAAAGACTGATTTAAGCTTTTCATGATAAAGATCTCATACCTACTTGATTTATGACAAATACTTCTTCCCTTCCGAGATTAGTCAATTGGTTATGTAAGTTGCCAATTACATATGTTTAATAATTTAACTGCATTCCTTCTGGTGAAAACAGATAATAAATATTTAATAAATTAGTCTCTCTATATTTATACTTGTAGAAGGAAGCATTGACTATATTTTAACTGTAGGGTGTAAGACCCGTAAAAGAACAATTACTTGGGAATATTAATATTAAAACACAATAAAATAAACTCATTAAGACAAACACGCACGCACGTATATATTTATATCTATAGATATGTGTGTGTGGAATAGGATCAATAGCTTTTTTTTCATTTTTATATTTCTTATTAATAGTAATATCTAAGTATTTTTAATAATTGAAATTAAATTACTATGTGCATTAATTACATAAATTAAATATTAACAATTAAAAAATATTTAAATCTAACAAATAATAAAAGATTTAAAATAAGTGTAAAAAAAAATCATTGATACTTCTGAGATATATGTGTTTGTGTGTGTGTGTGTACGTGTGTACTGTGTATAATATTATATAAATTATTTTAACTCATAACTAGTTATAAGAACGTTTCCTTTGGTTTGAACAAATTACAGTGCAATTATATATATAATTGATATTATGAGAAAGCAATTACCTAATTCTTGAAAACTTAAATATGTTAGAACAAAACCCAAATTATTTTCTGAGCCAAATTAAGTCAACCAATTGAAAACCATGAAAGTATGTTCTCGACTTATCTGACAATGAAGTCATCCATATGCATTTAGATTTTAGTTGCACTCAATACTTTCGTTCGTCAGGAAAAACCTCCCCTTATGCACAGTGCGAGAGATTACTTTCGCAGGTAAACACAAGTAATTAAACTCCCAAGTGTCGACACATATCCGTTACTTTGTTCTTACCTTCCCAAGAAAAGCTAAACCATACATTCGCCCCCAAAGGAGATATCTCATCAAAAGCTCAAATTCTCTCCTTCTTTAATGGTGCCGGTTCTTGCCCTTTTCCCACAATTGCTGCTGCTGGTCTTCGTTTATCAGAATGTGAAAGCAGCTTCCCTGCGCACCTTCGGTTCCTGGATAAGAATTATTAGAAGGTAACAAATCCATGCTTTCAATCCTTTGTTTGGCAATTTTATGGCCGTGGCGATAATATTCAGACTTCTGAGAATAACTATTGCTGTTGATCCTTAAATCCTCTCTGCGTTTCTTGTGAAACCCTGTTTCCTTCTTAAAATACATTTGCATATTTTCCCACTTCTCTTTAAACTCAATTGCATTTCGATAGTAGCCAAAACTAGCCATTTTTGCTGCTATCTCCTCCCAAATGGTTTCATCCGAATATCCACTTTCCTCAAATTCTGGTTCCCAGCTGGTTACAATCTGTATCAAGCTTGTAGTTTCAGCTTCCCTCCATCTACCATTCATAGCATTATTGGGAATTTCCTCTTCGTTCTTAGATAGGTTCTTGCATTTTGTTCCTCTTGTCACTGATGATGAAACCTCTAGTTCTCTCCCTGTAAACTTCTTTAAAGCCTCTAATAACGCAGAGTCTCGAGCTTCGACCCAAGCTCTCTCCTTAGCCCAAAATTCATGCACCCTGTCAAACATAGAAACCTCTTTCTTCCTCCATTCTTCTTCTGTGGACAACCTCTCTTGCTCTCTATCTTCGATAGTTTTCAACATTCTTTCCATCCAGGCTTCTTGTGACTCCATTAACTTCCTCATTTGCTCATCCACAAATTCCTTAACCTTTGCTTTCCAACTCCTTTTAACCATTCCACCACTTTGGCTTTCATTTATCCTTTTATTCTTCTCCATTGATTTTTGGTTCATCATAAAGGCAATGGCTGAAAGATCATCATCGTTGTTTCCTGAAGAAGCAGTTTCAAATTCAGATGTATTGGACAAACTTAAGCTCTCAGTACTTAGCTTCTGTTCCTCAAAGGCTTCTTGGTTTTCAAGATTTTCTTGGTTTATTCTCTTGCCTGGACTTTGGTAAGGATGATTAACGTTCTGGTCAAGAGGGAATTCTGAGACTGAATTTTGGTTATTGCTTGTTTCTCCGTAAAGAGCTTCAAGCTGTCGAAAAAACCTGTAATGCTTCCCATCTTGTCTCCCAGCTTTGCCTTCCTTTGTTTTCTTATAATATTTGTACAAATTCTCGAACTTCTCTCTGCATTTCTTCTCACTTCTGTGGTACCCATGTTCCTCAGCCATTATCCTGCAGAAAGAGGATAGTAATAATGATAATAAATAACCGAAGAAGAAAAAGGAGTAGAAGGAAATAATTTTAATAATAAATAAGTTGTCAAGAAAAACACTAGCCCTTTCTATTATAATTAGGTATGTTATCATCAATAATGCAGCTCAGTCTATTATTAAAGAAATAATTATGCAACAACAGCATTCCTCTAAACAGTAATTAATTATCAGCAGTTTCAATAATTAAAGGATTAAGATCTTCCAAAATATTCCTCTCTAATATCTTGAAGAAGATGCCATTAATTAATTAGATTCCATTCCATGGCACCCATTATGACTAGAATATTATTGTATAGAAGGATATAGGATTTGCAGAAAGAATCTTAAACCTTCGAACAGTCGTTTTCTTCATGAAAGAACCTGTATATCAGTACCAAACCAGTCGAGGAATCGACTATCTTGCACACAACAAAAAAGTAAAAAATATAGATGATAAAAGCTGAACACTCAGGTCTCTCACTGCTAACTCAAAAAAGTTAGTCATTTTCAATCACTGGGCTCGCCAAAAGAAAACATGAATCGATTGGAAAGGTTTTGTTACTTTCTACCGAAATAGAAACGTAAAATTCATAAACATATATGCTTATCATCAGCATACAAAAACCAATTAGGGTTTTCTTGATCAATTGAAAATTAATTGCCAAATTCAGTGGCAACAAAAACATATAGACGCTAGCATAAAATAACTGTACAAGTATGGTGCAGTATATACCTAGATACTTCATCCCACAAGGGTTTTTTCTGATTTGCTTCCTTGAACTTAGAATCAAGTCTAGATCTGATCTCAAGAAGAGTGAGAGTTTCTTGTCTTGGCCATCTACAGTTTCCACCCTCATTTCCAATATTATTCCAACCAGTATCCATCTCTACTGCATATTTTGCACCATCATCTGTAGCCATAATAGGATGAGTAGCAGCAGAAGCAGCAGTAGTAGGGAAATTATCATGACCAAACCTAAGTAGATGCCCACCAGGCAACACCATTTCACTGAGCATGATTGTATCATTGTGAGCTGATTGTGAAAGATTTCTGGGGAAAAAATAGGGTTCTGAGACTTGCTGATCGGCCGGAAAGTGTGTTCTTCCGGCAGTCAAGTGCCCGAGATCAGGCAGGCCGTACTGATCAGCCATATTTTTATTAGGTTTTTTGATCGACAGAAGGGAGAGAGAGAGAAAAAGAAAGAAAAGAGATTAAAGAGTCAAATATTTTGTATGAAATTAAAGGACTCTTGTCTGCACAAATTGAACCTTTTTCTTTGGAGACAGGATCCGAGTCTAACGCAACTTTCATCACTCTCTCATCACCACCGTCTCTTGAGAGAATGGCTAAATTTTTAACCAATGAAAAAATGACAAATGTCAGAAAAATACACGAGGAAAACAACCCAATGCAGGCAGTGATTAGATGACGCGTGTTATAATACTGTTCATGATTTGATCCTTTTAACTTTTGACCGACCATTTCATAGGTAAAGGAAAGCAAACATATTCTGTTGGCGGCTAAGAGCAACATATATGGCTCATTGCTTTTTGTTTCAACTTTTCTTCTCACTTTAGGTCTTCGAAGTTCAAACCAGCTACAGTGGCGGTGAAGGCCGATGCCATTGCCCAAACCAGTCCGTCTCTCCTGAGGTGTAGACTGTAGTGAAGGTTTTCTGAAATTGACTGTTTACTCATAAAGTGTAATATTTCACGTATGGTTTGCATGTTGCAAATTGCTTCTATAAAACAGAAAAAGAGAAATACATGTCTCAAAACTGGCGTACACATAAATGCATACAAAAAGTGATGACTTTAATTAAAAAGTGATAAACGGACGTATGACTCGTGAAAATAAAGTTTTCATGGACTAATTTGTTGGACCGGTCCAGGCAAGTACAGTAGCTGCGTTGGATAAAAATAAGTTGCCCAGCAGTCAAGTAGGCATGACCTGTGATGCACAGCCGTACAGGCCATGCCTTGCCTATGCTTAGATCAGTTCGCAGGTTCAAAATATTACTATTTTAATAATAATAATTTTAAATTATTATTATTATTTTAATAATTTTGTATTTAAAAATTATAAGTTAAATAATTAATTTAAAATAACTAAAACTTATTAAAAATAATGAATGATTTATTATACTCAAATAACAATAAACAACAAAAAAATAAGTTAAAAATATTAATGATTTAATAAAATATAAATTTATAAAATTTATATATTAAATAAAAATTTTTAAATTTAACTGATATATGATAACAATATATTTACGACTTACAAATTACAACTAATGAACAATTAAAATTTAGTTTGTTGATAAAGAAATAAATTATGAAATATAAATATATTTTGATTATAATTTGATTTTATAGGTACAATTTAAATGCTTAACTTATTGTTGTAATAAATAGTCATTGTTGATTGATATCAATTAAATATAAAATTATTAAAATATAATGTATGATGATCAATTATACTTACTTATAAATAAAATAATATCAAAATGTTAACATATATAGTTATTTAAGTGAATTCACAAAAATTTGCTTAATTTCGGGTAATCATATAATAATTGAATAAAATATTTTTTTAGTAATTTACACAAATATTATTTTGTGACTTTTATTAAGCAGAAATAAAATTTAGTAATTTAATATTATATTTAAAGTTTAATGCACAATTATAAGTGGATAACTAGT
This sequence comes from Trichilia hirta, assembly GCA_035221805.1. NCBI lineage: Eukaryota > Viridiplantae > Streptophyta > Magnoliopsida > Sapindales > Meliaceae > Trichilia > Trichilia hirta. Next base: position 8,795,768 of record JAWDEX010000009.1, read on the forward strand.
TATATTTTAATTATAACTTATTCAAGTGTTCTAATTTTTAAATATTCGGATTGATAATTAGTTAATTAATATATAAAATTATAAATACATGTAATATACTATATATTAACATAATTTCCTATAAAATCCACTAATGAAATTGATAAGGCAAGTTGTATTTATTATTATGAATTGAATTTGTTGATATTAATTAAAAATTTAAAATAATTTATATTCATACAATCTTAAAAAAAATTAATTAATTTTTTATTTTAAAAAATAAAAAGTTAAAAATATAATAAATAATTAAATTTCTTATTGTATTATACATATATATTAAAGCAATTGGCAAATGAGCTAAGTCAATGACAACCATCGCCCATGATGAACTCGAATTGGAATTTGTCATTGACCATGCCAAGGCTGGGCTTGTCATGGACTCTTGCTAAGCACAGCCCATGAGCTTAGCTTCTCAACCCTCTCGACCCAACACTTCTCAACACGACCCATCAAATAGGCTAACCAACACTATTCACATGCTAGGTTAGGTTGAGCTAATCTATTTGCCACCTTTGATTGTAGTATCAAACTAATTGGTTTCATTAGTATATTATTATTTGAGATTTGACAATATTTTACTTTTGTATAATGAGAATATTAAAATAATCTCTTCTCTCTCTTTTTCTTAATAATATTATTTTAATTATCTTTATACATTTTAATACAATAATAAAATTTAATATAATTACTTAGTTCTCTTTTATTATTAACCAAAATATATTCAATTATTATTGTTAAGAGAATTTAGTGGGATTGCCTCTGCACTTCTGAATATGGCAAGATAGAAAAGAGTATCTTTTACAGTAGTCCCTATTATAGCAACCCATCTCCCCGATTTGAATTTGAGATAATGCGAGGCGAACTACCTTATTGTCTTTCTGTCGGCCCAATCACTTGAGTTTTCTACATCATCCTAGTATTAATATTAATAAAAAATGGGAGAATCAATGAGACAAGTAACATGCACTTTTTAAAATTTATCAAAATATTTCATTGCTTTAAAAGTTTAGTGCGATGTATCAGCCATATGAGAAGCATTTATTGGGCCACCCTATTATGACAAGTCATGATTATGAAATAATTTGTTCACTACTAAAATATGATGCCTTCTATCAAATCATACTCCCGTTTTTTAATGATTACACGTACTAAGATTACTATAAATATAGTATTTCTAACTTTAGAAAAGGGATCTTCTTTTTCAAATGAGGAAAATACTCAGTTTGCCCTTTTAGTGTTAGTATTGTTAACTCATACACTAAACTATTATTCACATTCTTTCTTTCTTCTTTTTTTTATTCATGAATCTTATACTTAACTTAAGCATCGAAGTTTAAACATCGAAAAGTCGTCTTTACTCTTAAATCTCTTCTATTTGTATTTAGATACTAGCGAAGTTTCTGACTGGAGGCTATGCGAGATTTTATGTGATGAATTAGATTTTTTGGGAGAAAAAATTTAGGTATTTATAATTGTTATAAAATAAAAAATTAACTAAATCTCTAATAATTTTATTTTAAGTTCTTCTAATCTTTTTTTATTACATGTTATATGATGAGGTGGCAATGATTTAATAAAAGTGACACGCATAATTTTTTACGTTTATTAGCCTAGGTCTAGTGGTGTTGTAGTGCTTTTTTTAGTAATTTAATTAAAATTATTGAATCCTTAGTTAATTTCTTTACTAATAATATAAAGTAAGTAAATACTTGGTTTCAATAACAGATGATAAATAAATTGTGTTGTTTTATGATTACATTAAATAGTATAAATGTAGTTATTGTAAATATTATTAGGAAAAAGAAAAGTAAATATTTATTATTATATTCTTGTTATTAAGATAATACTCATTCAATGGTCAAGGTCTTACAAAAGTTTTAGAATCTAATCTTAGTAAAATTTAAAAGTTATCACTTTTAATTCAAAAGTTTCGCTTAATATCATTTTCCTTCTTTGATTTAGGATCCGTTAAACTTCTATTTTTTAATTTCAGCCCCAGCCCCATCCTTAAATTGGAACTGATCAGGTCGATAAGGCAAACATAAGAAACCTAATATGGGTTGAATATTTATATTAGTCTGGGTAAGAAATAGATAAATTTTTGTCTTTCAAAATCTTTAGTATAAAATAATAAACTTATAATCGATTTTAGCGAAATCAAAAAATAAAATTTTGTCTGAATCAAACATTAAATAGACTAACTAATCTTTATTATTTTTATTGTGATCATTACACCCTTGTTTTCTTTAATAACTGATTTATTAATATCGTTTTATTGAAAAAAATTACAATCTAAAGAAATATTGATGATTTTATTTATTTATTTTGTTCTTACCATTGCTAAACCGTAAAATATTGCATTATATATACTATAAAATTTCACCCTTTATTGCTTGTTTGGTAACAGCTCCATGCAATTGTTCTTTCCTGATGTGAGACAAGTCACGAAAGTAAAAGATACAATGTACTTACTTATCTTTTTTATATACACAGTAAGTCTGCCCCCTTCCCCATTTATCAATTTTAGTATCTATTTGTAATGCAGTAAAATTTTGTCATACAACAAAAATTCAAGTACTTGTTACATGGAATATGTTGTTATCGAGGAAACAAATGAAAGAAACAAAATTATGTAATGATTCTTCTCATCAGTCAACTAAAATCATTTCTACTCATAACGAACACAATAGGTGAAAAATAATCATGGGATTTCATCAAACTACATAATATTGCTTCAACTCTTGGAGAGTAATCCGACAAAGTGAAGAAGCTAGCAATTGGTTAAAATTTCAGCATCAGTGGTTGCAGATAGAAACCATTTTTAAAATACTTTCATTTTAGGATATTGAAACTTGATAGTACCATCCAAGGAAGTCACCGGAAAAATGTTCTCCGGCCAATATCTGATTTTGATTGAAACTGTTATATTATACATCGCTAATAAGAACGAGTTTGAATTATAAACTTTGTTTCCTTTTAATTAAGTAGGTACATTTTTTATTGTAAAATTCAAAAGTAACTTTGGCATAGACTGTGTACTCAAAATAAATAATACCTACCGAGTTGTTAAGGCTAAGTGTTATATTCGGTATCAAAGTAGACTTACGACTTATTATATGAATATTTTATTATTTAGTAAGCGTTATTATTTTGGCAACTTTACAAAAATTCAGGGTCTAACAGGAGTGAGATTGTGCTAACTTATATGTTTTAGATTCTTTTAACTGAGCAAAAGTGTTTTCAATTTTAAAGTCTAAGAATAAACTAGTAATTAATTGTATGCCTAAAACAAATAATATTTATTTTGTTGTTGGATCTAAACTATCACATTTACTATTAGAGTCACCTAGTGACTTAAAGTGTGAATGTTTTATGATGTGATAAGCATTTTAAGAAGTCTAAGAACAAACTCATGAGCAGTTGTAAGACCAAAGAAAACCACATTTACTTAGTTGTTAGGTTAAAGCTGCTACAAAAATACTGAAATAGAGGGATGATAAATGCAAATAACGAGTGAAAATGTAAGAATATGATTGGACAAAAGTGTAAGAAAATTCATAGAGTATGCTAAACTAATTTGACTTGCCAGTAATTGTTATCAAATTAGTGGGACTCGTTGACTGACTAAAATGCCCTTTGCTAACAACAAATATTTAATGGATGTTAGGTCAAGAGACTTGCTAAAAATATTTTGGACTTGCTAAAATGATGGTTTCTAAATGTGTTAGGGATATTTGTATCCAATACGCCAAATCTTTTGACTAAAATAACATTTATTGAGATGTTGGAGATTAAAAGTGAAATTATTCGAGTAACTATATATACGTGTTTTTAAAACAAAGACTGTTTATCTTGTTCAAACTCTTTTAAGATAATGGCTGACCCCTTTAGAAAAGTGCTTTTGGTGTTCTGTCCTTCATATTTGAAGAAGAGGTTGGATCTCTTGTAATAGACAGTGAATGTCTCAAAATTAAAAAAAAAAAAAATCCGCCATTGGTGTTGGATATAGTATGATTTATAATCAACAAAGCTAAACTGTATGATATTAGAAAATTAAAAATATAGATATTTTGATATAATCACAATATCTATAATAGTCCTCATTTAATTAAGCCAACAAAATCTATTATCTTCTCTGAGTAACTTGAATTTGATCACCTTTGATTACGTGATCTGTAGATTCTGTGCACTATTTAGCTGTTAACCATATATGGAGGAGCTGTAAACTATCCATGTATGGGGGCTTATAAGAGAATTTGAAAATAGGTTCGTAGTAATCCAAAGGTAGGGTTATAATTTTCATTTCCCGTTAAGGCAAATGGATAGTTTACAGAGGGCGGGGTAACCTCCCCGACAGATAATATATTTATAATTTTCTGAGCGTGGTGGTGTGTACACTACACGAATTTTGAACGTCATCAGAAAAAGCCTAGAATTCCTGAGGCAAGAAAGGAGGAGAACGTGCATGGATATTTGAATTGACATTATCCATTTGTAGCGGCTGTAGTAGATTCATTCTGAACCGTCCGATTTTTCATCAGTATTTTATTCTGAGTCCAACTCTGCCTCTGCCTCCACCTCTGCCTGAGCAGCCACACGGTCAGAACTGATGACTTGTACCAGACGTTGCTGACCAGCTTCATTCTTTTTACTGTTGATGCACGAGGAGAGTGGAGACAGACATTACTCAGATTAGAACGTCAAAAAAGCCTGAAAAACCGAAAATGCACAAATTGATTATAGTTCTTTTTTTTTTAAAGTAATGTAAATTAGATGAGTATGAAGAATAATGATGATATAAATATTTGTATGATTTCTGTCGTGGGATACTAGAATTACAATAATACGACCAAAACAGGAAGCCACCGTATTTATTTGGAGTCAGCCGAGCTGCGACGTGAAGCCAACTAGCCAACGTAAAAAAAGTTAAAAAAAAGAAAAAGAAACAATGAATGATGTCGTGGTAATTCATTAATATATGACTTCGCCAATATTAACGACTGATTAAAGTTAATTGCGAGAGAGTTGGATTTATTACCGTTTGGGCATCTTTGGAGGGGAGTGGGGTTTGTCGTTGCCTAAAAGGGAAGGTGGGTCCGACAATCACAGCTGGAAATCACAGGATTGCATGTCAACCTACATTGGATGGATTTCATTGTCATGTGGAGTGGGGTCCACGAGGGAAATGGACAGGTGTGAATGGATGGCAGTGATGATTATGATAGAGAAGGAAAAAGAGGATGCACTTTTGCTCAAGACATTATTAGGTAATCTCTCGCGAAGTGCGTATCCAACGGCTCAGATTTGAGATCCCATACCATTAGCAAGTTTATCTTCAACGTCTAAATGGAAATAAATAAAAAATATAGATTATAACAACTATATTAAGATAAATCAGTATAAATTGATGTGATGTACTTTTATTAATTAATAAAAATTTAAATTAATTTAATTATTAATAATGAATAATATAAACTATAAAATAATTAATGCTATTATTTCACATAAGTTTATATACAATAATTTATATCAGTAAAATTATTTATGCCAAAGTTATTTATTATAGATCTATATGTATAAATATATTAAATAGTATTAGACAAATTTTATATAAATTCAATTTTTTAAATTAATATGATAAAATTATATTCCTAACACGTACTTTATATTTTCATAAGAATATTAAAAAATAAATTATATAATAATAGTATATTCATATTAGTTACATCAACTACTATATTAATTTGTATTAAAAAAATTTTATCTTTAGTATTATTGATATATGTTAATTATAAATATTAAATCAAACTAAACTTTTTAATTTGTTAAAATAGATATAGTCATATTATTGATAATTAATAACCAAAATGTTTAACAATATTATTTATATCGTATTTTGAAAGTAAAATTTTAAAAAATATATATGTGAAATATTAATTTTTAATATTATTTAAATATTTTATATTTATATTTAAGTTTAATAGAATTCAATCTCACATCAATTACAATTTAAAGATCTTTACCCCGTAATACTAAATATAATGCAATATAGTTTTATCTTGTTCAAGATTTTTCATATACGAAAAAATCTTTTTGTTTTTTAACTATAACCCCAACCTCTGTTTTCACATTCACAGGGAAGTTGAAGCTAAACTCAAAGGAGGTTATTGTCTTTAAACTGAACTACATCGTAAGTGCACTACAAGCTAAAGAAGCCTACAATTTTCTAAACTACGTCGTAAGTGGACTATAAGACAAAATTGCCGTTGGCCTTCTTTACTAAATATTTGAAACTAATTATTTCAGAATTTTCTAGGCCCAGGGCCCGGTACACACACGGGAAAATTAGAAGTTCCCGAAAGTGGGATACCGGGAAATTTGGTTATGCTGAAATCCATAAAAAACCCAATCAAAACTATAAAGAAGAGGCAAGCACTAAACAAATAGCATGAATAACCCTGACTCTTTCGATTCCGAGTTGGCTTGTGAACCAGCCAGGTATGCCGTCGGCAGCCGAAAAATCCTATCTTAAACGTCAGAGATTTAGAGTGCTCCTTATTTATTACACGGGATTAGTAAATGCGATAGGTGTAAACGGTTGAGACAAACGTGACGTAGAAGCCGGGTCAATTGGACGAAAATTTGCTACTTAGAATTAGGCCCAGTTTGAGGTAAAGCCCGTCGGTCTAATAGTTTTTGAAAGTCGAAATTTGCAAGCTCACAATTCAAATAATGCTCTCTTATGTAATTACCGTTTATTTTATTTTTATAAAATAATATACCAGTTAGAAAATAATGAGATAATTTGACAACGCGTTTTAAAAGCGGTAGCTGCTGATGAATGGCAAAGAAGATAAATGGAGTTTTGTCCTAAATTTAAAACAATGCCATTCTCGTGAATTCAAGTATAGAGCTTTGTCCTAAATTTAAGATAAGTCACTTCTCCATTGAAGGGAGCAACTATTTGAACTTTAAGAAAATACTATTTACTTTGACTGTTATACATACAAACTATAGTTTTTTCTCTATTCAATATCTAAGTATCTTTTGTTATGGTTTTATATTTTGTTGATTCATAATTTTTATAATTAATTTATAGTTTTTGATTAAATATACCCAAAACTGGCCTTATATAATTACTCGACTTTTCTATGCAATTGAAAACTTATTAATAACGAGAATAGAGAACGGGGATTACCATACTGTGCCATACTAACACGCATTTACCATTAACTATTTTTGTGTAGTTTTATTTCGGTTTATATATTTTATTTAGTATTAACTATTTTAATATATAAAATTGTATATATTAAAGAAAATTATAAAATTAATCTAATTTCTAACAAAAAATTATTGGCCCAGTGGTAAGAAGATACTCCCTATATGGAACAAATGCTGGATTGGGCCTGCAACTAAGGTGATGAAATATACTGGGATCTTATAATTAAATAATTAAATGACTAAAATATCCTCAGCATTATTATACAATACCAATACTGCCACTAACGCATCACCTCCACCCAGCACCTTTCGTTCCCCTCATCTGCAGCTCAAAGTTTCCATTTTTTTCTGCGTTGTATGTATATACAATGGCCATACACATATTCACACACATATAGTTATCAATACTTACCCATTTTTTTTCATCGTTTTTGGTTGAGATGGCCTAAGGAGACGATGCAGTGATGAGGAAGAACAAGGCAAGGGGAAAGAAACTAAATAAAAAAGATTTTTCCAATATTTCTGCTCGTGTTGCTGCCATTATCGCCTCCAAGAAGCGACGCATGGCCGGCAAACGTCGGAAGTGCCAGGTACTTTGTTTTGCAAGCGAAAGAGAAAACCGAAGTTAATGACATGTTGGACGCATTTTTATAGTGTTATTCTTTTTTTTTTTTTAATTATTATTATGATTGTGTGTTGTTTTTAGGGATCTGGTTTATTAGTTTTGTGTAAATAGCTACAGCGATTGGAAGTCTTTTGTAAAAATACTTATTTGAGGCTGTTTGAATTAAGATATATTATGTTTAGAAGCAAGATTGCTTTTTCCTTTTTGGATTGATGTAACGTTGCTGTTTTTAGTTTCTTTTTTTTTTTAATTTTCATCATCAAATTTAATGGTCAGATATTGTTGTATGGTATTTGATTCACGAGTAGTGACTGTCGTGTTACTTGCCTGTATGCTTATGGAGCAAGAGCAGCGACATTCTGTGTTGAGATTGCTGATTATAATTGTTAGCGAGTTAGAAATTCAAAAAAATTTTGAGTGAAAATCTTGATTGCTGATTCTTGTACTTGATTTTTTTTTTGTTTAAATAATTAACTTTTTCTCTTGTTTTCGTTGTATCTATTGAAGCTGCCACTTTCTAGTTAGCTCATCTTGTGTTTTGCTTGCTAATTTATCAGCTATCTTTTGGTTTCTTGAATTACGTTAAATTTATGTTTTATAATGCAATGCTCTCAAGTGACATTATATGCGTGACATTATATTGTGATTATATTATAGGGAATGTGTTTTAGCCTTCCTACCGTTGATGATCCTTTCAATAAAAAAGCATGGTAAAAGTGAATTTCACACAAAGGAAGTCAAGAAGAGAAAACCTTTGCAAGTACGTAAGAATGCATTTGTTAAAGGTAATAGAGTCCTTTCGAATAAAGGAACAAGAACGAGAATCATGCTAAAGCAGATGATCTAGAGCAGATAAATGATAAGGTTATAGGTTTGAAGAACCGGGAGGAAAAATTAATTACATCTATTGACAATGTGAGCAAGAGAAGCCCTGCTAACTTGGAAGTAACAGAGATTCACTGGGATGGGAAGAGATGTGCCAATGATCATTGAGGACAAGCCTGTGAAAACTTTGATTGCCCATCGAAGTATCTTATACTGTGTTTGAATGCCGTAGAGAACGCATTTCTGGGAGATGCTATCTACAAATTTTCAGCCAGAAAAACCTTGTTTGTCCACTATTGGGGAATTGAGTTTTGGAAATATTATTCATCTGGAGAGGATAGATTGGAACCTAGTGGTTCTTCGTCTACCATAGAGCAAATCTAATGGATGGTTTCAACAACTGCTGATAGTATTGCAAGAAAGGTTATTTGTTCACTAGCCCGTTCCTTTTGTTTCTTGTACCATCTCAAGAAAAAGCTGTTAAGGTTTGTATAATATTTTCCCTCTTGGGATTTTCATACTCTGTTTTTTATTTCTCTTAATTTTGGAGCCTCTTATAAGGGAAATATTTTGTACTACAGTAGTTTGAGTGTCTTAATACGTACTGACAACCCATTTCAGACAGAATGCCTGTGTTTGGCAGACAAATAAATATAATGGATTTAGTGTTATTTTATTTCCATGCAGTGATAAACTCTCAATGTTCTAATTTAGTGAGTAATTGATTGAAAAAGGATTTTTTTTTACTTTTGTGCTTTTCTATAGTGTGACTTATTGTGTCATCTATTTGGCTGTTTAATGATTTTCCTTCAATCGTTCTCGGGTGCATGCGGTATGCAAACCCTTGAAGGACCTTGGAATACGTACAGTGAGTCTACACCCTGGTGCTGCTGTAGATCACCAAATTAATGGGTAATTTTATGCTTCAAATCTATTGTTAATATATTCTAAGAGTTTTGATGTTAATCATAAGAGTCAACATAATCTTAATGTTTGACAAGCTATCTGTGCCTCATGTCATTTGCTGCTGTGTTGTCCGCCATTCTTCTGGCTAGAGTACTGAATACGACAACAGTTGTAGTTAATAATGGCAGCTTATGAATTTAACTGCTGTCATGGGATCAATACAAGTTTTGGCAACTTATTATTGTTTATAAGGGCAAAAGGGAGGAATGTTCTTTAATCCTTCTATCCCTATTATTTTTATACAAATGGTGTTATTTCTATATGCATATGCGTGCATGTGTATACAGGGATTGTTGTGTTTGCACCTTTTATTTTTTTGTGTGCTTTTTTCCACATACAAATACACGAAGTTGTCTATAGTGTGCACTTTCGTACTGTTATCATCATGATACAATCTCGTTTCATATCAAAAGAAATAATGATAGTTCACCTTCACAACATATGCTTTCTACTGCATTAAATGATTGAATTTAAGTTTTGTTTTCTTCTTTCTGTTTTATATCATAGAGTTTCTTTGTTGTGCAGCTTGAAGAGTTGTGAGCCTGAGTTTCTTGTTTCCACGCTTGAGAGACTTCTTGACCTTGTTTCCTTGAAAGCCGTTGATATATCAGGTGTCTCCTTGCTGGTACTTTTTCACAATTATCTATATTCCATTGGTTAATAATTTATCGTTATTCGCTTTTCATCCCTCTCCCTAGAATGTGCTTTTATGAAAGATGCAAAGGTAATTGAATAACTATGTTAAAGTCAATAATGTATCACAGGTGATTTTCCATACGTTTTCAATATCATTTTGACATTGCTTCATAATTATTCATATTGTTATACTGTTGTCTGTGGAAATTGAATCTGTGGTTGATGTGATTTCTTGATGCTGTCTAGAAAAATTTCCTTGCATTGCAAGTAATATAGCTCTTTATTCTAGCAAAGTCAGAATACTTTGTTGTCTATAGCAGTGTCAGCTTGCATAATATGCTTGGCAGCAGCCATGAGTATTTCTTTTCTCCCTTTTGCACGCATACACATACACACGCCAGTCCTGATTTTTGTTGTCCATGTTGCTATATTATTTGGTTAACCATACTCTTTCTAAGGACTGGTGGGGGAGTTTTGGCTTTGTGCTATGATCTATGCACTCTGTTTTGAGAATTTACTGCTAAATCAATGTAGGGAAGACGGGAAATTATCATTCAGTTTGCACTATTGAAATTGTCAGCAACCATCTCCCCTGCGTTACTTTAATAATATCCTTTAAAATGGAGATGTTAGTTGGTCAAGCTAGAAACCTAAAATTGGGATTGACACTTGCATGCAATGGATTTCTCGTGTATACATTCCAACAAGAAGTTGTAATTTCAGCTCTACTCCTTATCCTTGCCAAACACTAACAAAATGATTTACCATAATCGCTGCCAGTTGAAGATAAGGAGTTATCACAGTTTCTAGTGATGATATTTGACAGATTGAAATTGTAGTTTCCTTTAGGTTGCCAGCACAGATTGTTATTGGTTAATTTTTAACAATATTCATCACTTTTGTGTATCTCAGATCATCATTAACGTTGGAATTATCCCTTGTATTTGAAGAATTTTTACTTGTGGTGAGGGAGGTTTCTTGAGCTTGACAAGTTCCTGGTTATTAAAACCTATGGGAGAAGAGGAAAGGGTTGGAAAATTTGGCTATGTTGGGTGAAGAAAATTTTGGTAGAGGATGGAGATTGTATTTAAGGTAATTTTGGATTGGGGTTTGGTTTGGTTTGGTTTCAGAGATATCTGATGTGTTCAAAAGCAGTAGTTAAAATGTTTGTTTGATTTTGATTTTGAGAGAGGGAGAGGGAGAGGGATTTGAAGTCGTTGTTTCTTGATTACTTTAATTGACTGTTAATTGTGATTAAGAATAAATGGATAAAGAACTGGTTTGGTTCTTACAGCTTAGGCTTGCACAATTTTAACGAAGTTGGTCAAATTAAGTGTTGATAATTTATTTTATTTACTACATCATATTACCATGTCATGCTATGTTATTTGGTTCACAGCCATACTCTAGGCAGGGCTGTATCGGCTTTTTGCTATGATCTATGCACTCAGTTTTGAGTATTCCCTGCTAAATCAATTTGGGGAAGATGGACCACTGTCATTCAGTTTACACTATTGAAATTGTCAACAATCATCTTCCCCACAGCAAAGTTTTCATTATGACCATTGCATAAAAATTATATAATATTCTTCTTATGGACAAAATCGGTCTTGTTACTTTGGTTGTGGCAGGCCGATGTTTCAAATGAATTTTTTCCTGTGTCAATGGTTCAGTTTTGTGACAGTTTTGATGTTTAATTCATGGAGGAAGTTTAATTTCCTCATTTGTTGTGTGAAATGTTTGGAGTACATGAACAGTCTATGGTTGTGTTTGCCCGCTGCTCCTTAATGTAATTTATGCATGATGTAAATTGGTTCTTCAATATCGTATTGATCTTTCAAAGTGACTGTTCTTTTTTCATTGGAGTGCATTGTGAAAATCCATAATTAATGGCCTTGAATTTCAGAAGTTCATCTAGTTGCACGCTTTTTAATTTTTCTCTTTCTTATTTGTTTTTTTGACACTTGAATAGGTTGTTGATGGATCAGACTCTCTTCGTAGGGGTGGTTATCTTAGTATCCTAAATTCCATTAGGCACTCTATTTCTGGAAAACCCCGCACCGTGGTTTTCGATTATTGCCATAGTTATGCCTCTGTTCCAGTGGTGCAAACTCTTCTGCTTGGATCAATCAACAGGCTATCTCTTAATCAGTCTATTGCCAGTCAGAGCACATGCGTCATCCAATCTATTAATGCTTGTTCTTCAGAGAAAGAAAAATTATTGAAGTTATTATGTTTAAAAACTTTACTGCAGTTACTAAATATGAGCACATTGTAATTCCTGAATCAAAATTATTCTATGCTCTTCACTTTTTGATTCGTTAGTCTGCAATCTAAAATATTGCAACATTCTGTGCATCTGCTTTACCCTATTTCCAGTATTATTGTTCATTAGTTGGGATGGTTCTCTTTGTTAATCTTCTGACGTGGAAAAGACCTGTATTGATATATTTGTGGACATAAAATGCAATTAGTTGTATGGAGTTTAGGCAGGCATTTAGTTTTTCAAATAGTTGTTTTCCTGATGGTAGCTTTTCCATTTCTTTGTTTACTTGTTTATTTTGATCAGTTTGACTATATATATTGCATTTTCCTTAATGCTCGTTGTTAATAATTTATGCAGGGAATTCAAGTTTTGGATCAGGTTTATGGTGATCATCTCTGTTCTGAGCCTCTGAAGGTGCTATATTTTGGGAAAGATAGCAAGTTTCAAAAATTAGCATCAACTCTTAACTTGAATGGTTATTCCATCTCAACCGTCTCAAATTCTATTGTTTCACATGTTGAAAACAGGTTAATGTCTAACCTTTCACATATAAGTTGTTTCATCAGAAATTTTACAATATATAGATTGAAATTGTTAGTAATATTGTAATGCTACTGCTAGGTTTCTTCTTGTTAGTCTGCCGAAGATGCTTTGCTTTAGGACTAACATTCCATATTTGCTTTCTCATTCATTTCTATTTAAGTAACTGATTTTCTGTTGTAATTCTTTTTTTTTTTCTTTGTGCATGTGTGTTTTTCCAGTCTGGAATCTGACGGAAGAAAGAGACCTGCATTTTCAATGATTGATGAGGATGAGATCAGTAGAGTTGGGTTAGGGGAATATGAAGTCGTAATAATCCTTGATATCATTCTTTCAATCGAGACTTAACGTTGAAATCCTGACCAGCATGGCCCGTCACACAGTCCGTGGGGTATTGCATAGCTTTTTGACAAAAGAGGACTTACCACATGTTGGACAAATGATTGAAATCCACAACAATGCGGTAAGGTTGTGCCCCAATCTCTAAGATACTTGTGTCTTACATCATCAACCATCGTGGAATGAATCATCGAGTTTTTTTGATCTTTGCTTTTGTCTGTTAGAAGTTGCCATAGATTCTAGATCCTTGATTCGCTTTGCTTGGAAACATCTTGATGTTGGGGAGATTGATTTACCAGTGAGTGTACAAAGAAAGGGATTGCATTTGCTGACTGAATGACAAGCAACGACAAGAGGAACCTAGAAATCATTGTAAACAGAAAAATCTTAATTCGTATTTTCTGTTTTTTGGGTAAGAAAGAACCCAGATCGATTCAATGATATCGAGTGACTTTGCATTCACTTTCTTACTCTACATTATTATACATACGGATTGAGATGTTAAACCACGAAGTTTGATTGTTTTGCTATGTGCTCTCCCTGAAAAGCTTTGTTCGTAATGAAGACGGGGGATAAAAGTAATTTCACGTAGCAATTTATACCATATCCTGAACCAGCAAATGACGCTTGTCAATTTCATATCTTTTATTTTCTGGCCATTATTGATTATAGAATTTGTAGAATTTAAAAGAAAGAGAAGGTTAAATTTTGAGTTAGAAATTAAAAAGAAATGAAAACCCAAACCCACATAATATAGATTTTTCATTTTATCCCAGGTCTTGAAAATGGTAACCTAAAATCTTGTTGTGGAGTTGACATAATAATTAGAAATTATATTAAATAAATAATAAATGAAGATTAAATTGGATCATCAATCACGTGATGAGTTTCAATCGATTAATAAAGAGAAATATATTATAGCAAATTTTTTTTAATTATTGTGATATTATGTTATTCATATTAATTGAGTAAAGAATGCAATTCAAAGCTTCAAGCATAATTAATTAATTAAAGAGAATCAGAAAGTTTACTCTCCAAATCAATGATTGAGTTTACACTGTTACTTTTATATATATATATTTTTTTTCATTTTAAGACTATGATTAAAATTTTATTTCAGCAAAGAATAGTTTGTTCCAATTTGATTGCATAATAAATGCTTTCTTATTAAGTTGACAATATTCTCGTAAGCAAAATAGATAAGAACAATTTTAAAACTAAAAATTAGTATACATAAATATAATTCTCTTTTTGTGTTTATTCTATTTTTAAAATTTATAACATTTACAAAAAAATTTATTACTACTTTTCTTCACAATTAAAATAAAATAATTTCGAAAATCAAACTAATAATACTTTTTACAAAATTATCCAATCTAAGCATAGGTTGTTAGACAAAAATTCCTACAATATTCATCTAAATTTTTAATTTTTAATAGAACTCTAATACGTCAATAAGAAGAAGAAGAAGAAGAAGAAGAAAATTATTGTAAAAGTCACGATGATAAAACATTAGTTCTAACGATATTTGCCAAAATTAGAGGCCAAAATAAAATATTCTGGAAGAAAAAAGGATTGAAGCATTTTTTTTATCTAATAAATTTTCTATGGCAATCGTACATCGTTGTTTGCTGACGAATAATAATGGGTTTGCTGGTATTGTAATATTTTTTTACATAAACAGACGCACCAAATTATAATAAAATGATGTGCCATCAACCATGACTGAATATTTTAACGAAATATAGATGATGAATTGAATGATATTGATCCATTTTTTGTTGTCAAATTTTTTATCCCATAGTCATCATGATTCCTTCTTGTTTCATATTGAATTGGACACTACACCTCTCTTTTCCCATCTAACACTCATATTTATAAACTTAACTCTCAAGGTTGACCATCAGTTTCCCTCTACGGCAGCATTCTCTTTCTAATAATGATCTATAATAACTATTTAGGCAATGACCCTACAAGTTAAGGGACACTTCTTCTTTTCAACCTAGTCAATGATCTAAAGAGATTAGATGGGCCACGAAATAACAAAACAGCAGGCAGCAGCCATTCACTCAACTTCAATTTCCTGTTAATAAATCGTGATTCGTATGGGTGAATAATCAACAACTTTATTGATTAGTAATTAATTTCATATTGATTTGAAATCAAAAATCAATTGACATGATACAGACTTCCATTAGATTTCTGTAGCTACCTTTGTTTACTTTTCATTGTTGGCCCATTAATTATGCTGCTCTTGCTTTTCCTTTATATAATTGTTGTCTCGGTCTTAAAAGGTTAATGCAATTCTACAAATTTTATAATTTTGCATTAATTGCTTTTATCATATATATTATTTTGTAAGAACACCAATGACCAAACTAATGAAGCATCTGATGCCCATTGAATGGTCATCAAACAAACCATTAACATGACTTAAAAAAATAATTATCAATTATTTGATGAACCATTCTGTAAACTAACAAATCTTTAATTAACCTTTGGACCCCATTATCAAGTTGGTCTTCCTTTTCTAGGAAAAAAAAATTGAGTACCTCAAATTTGATTCTAACTAGGAAGAGATGCATATTGAAAATGTGTTTATTTTTTATTTTTTTATTTTCTGGGCATGGTTTCTGTCGGTGCAATGACATATATTTTGTCATTAATTAATTATGTTTAATTAAGTTCAATTCCAACCACTTGGGATATTGGATTAATGGCTACATAAGTTGGGATGTCAATTATAGGTGATCTGGCTAATTTTACCTAATAAATCTGCCCTATGTAATTCACTTAAATATTATAATTTTAGAATAAAATTATGGTATTAGGTCAGAATTATTACTATTTTTTACAAATTAAATAGTAAACAGACAAAGCTAATGATCAGCAATTTAAAAATACATTCTGTTAAGTGTAAACTATTTAACATCCGAATTGCATACCGACAAATCTAGAAAAATGTTGATCTATTGTGTAATAAGAAGCACCTTTTTTAGCAAATCATACAAGGGAAAGTGCTTTTCTAACAACCAATTTCTTGTTTTTTCAATTTTATTTTACCATATTTAATTGTTCTCTTACCTCGTGATGGTAATCAACAAACGTATGCTCTACCTCTCTCCCTTTCTCTCTCTTGTAATAGTTCATCATTGGTACTTTTTTGTTTAATTTTCAACTTTTATTTTGGAAAAAAAAATAATTCATCCATCTACTCTTAGATTTAATTAAAACATACACAGAAGACTTTAATATAATTTCGAAATTCATTTTGATTCTAATTATTTGTAATTGAAATATTGTGATCTTAAAATTATAAAATATTCAATATTAGTAAAATAGTTAAGTAATTTGTACTCAAAATTAGCGTTTATTACAGATTTTTTAATTTTACTTTTAAAATTTATTCTTTGATACTGTGTTGTACAAGTATTGTTGTAAATTAAACTACTAATTAAGCTCCAACTAATAGTTAAACTAGATTGATTGTTAATGTACAATTAGTCAACTAATGACATTTAAACACGACAAGGAAAAGATATTTAAAATTAATTTGATATAAGAAAATAGTAATCGTGAAATTTGTTAAGATTTCATTGAACATAACAAATCAAGGTGTCTTGTCCATTTCTAGTATATGATTACTATTGACATACAAAAATTCAACTTAGACCTTATTTTTTAAAACTAAACTTTTAAATATTAACGTAATTGATATATAATTTTTCGTATAAAATACCGACATGACATATTTAGCTGGTACATTAATCCCTAAATTAAGCTCATGAATTTGATCGTGCAGACTTTCTTTTAAAACATGATTGGTTAATGTTTCTCATACTTTGGGGATGAAAATTTGCTTAACGTGATATGCTCTCTTTTTCACAATCATGTATAATTGCTGAATTATTGTTTATCAATAGTCTTAGTTCTAGTTTGGAGATTGATTTAAATAACAATTTTCATTAATTATATACTTATTACATATAAGTAAATAGCCCCATTAGTTGAATTTTAGCAAATTCCAAAAAATTACGTTTATATTTTATAAAATATTAATTTAAGAAATAAATAGAAAAGAATCATGTGAGTTTAGGTTATAATTGTTGTCATAAATATAATATACAAACAAAATAAATTTTCAATATCTATAATTACTCTACTCATGAATCATACATTTTATTATCAGCAACTAGATTTTTCTTAAACAAATTAATAATTTTATAATTTAAATAAAAGAAAAAAAGACAAATTTTAAACATATTTACCAAACCCATCAATCTTATTATTTTCTAGCTCTTATATTAGAACAATAAGAAGAAACGGAAAGTGATGGCCAAACTATTTTAAGTTATAAAAAATGAGGCTACATTAGGAATTCAAAACTTGATAAAAGACTTTGTGAACGTCTAATCTATACCTTTTTATTCTTATTTTTATTATAAATCAAAGTCTAGCGGCTTGATTCTGACAATTATTTTCCGGTTTCGGGTACTCTTCAATCCTTTTCCCATTTGACCATTTTGTTCTCTCCGTTAATTCACATATATATTTTCCACCTCTTCAGGCCTGCATATGTATACCTCTAACCCTCGGTCTCTCTTCAAAAAATAAAAAATAAATTGTTCTCTCTTTGTGAAATCATTTGAATGCACAGTAGGTTCGATTTCTTTTTCTTTGAGTTTTTATAATAATTTTTTTTTCAACTTCTGTTTTGCGATGATATAAAGTATGCTGTCCGTCTGTGATCAAAGTCTCTGACAGAATTCCAGCTCTTACTACATTTCGCATTTCCTGAACGTAATTCAGAAGCAAAAATCACAGCATTTTCAACTCTCTTTTTGATAGAGCACACAACGCAGCATAAACAACACAATTGGACCCGTGTTCTTTTCTCCAAAGCACACTACTTAATCCTTTATAAACCAACACCTGACATATTTATTTTTGCGCACATAGAGCTCACTTAGTCTTTCGAGTACCCAAAAAACACAAAAATGGACAGGCTTTCTTCGGCCACCGATGTTTTTCCGGGTGCCGGAAGCGATATTTCAAGTCAAATGGGACTGATTTGGGAGCAGACGAAGGCGCCATTGATTGTACCAGTGTTGAAAGTGTTCGTGTTTTTGTGTTTGGCCATGTCTATAATGCTTTTCATTGAAAGAGTTTATATGGGAATTGTTATTGTTTTGTTGAAGTTGTTTGGTCGAAAACCTGAGAGAAGATACAAATGGGAGCCTATGAAGGACGATGTTGAGCTTGGAAATTCTGCTTATCCTATGGTTTTAGTGCAAATTCCAATGTATAATGAAAAAGAGGTAATGCTCATATCATCTTTTGCTTTTTAGTTTTTCAGTTGAGGGACTGAACTTTCATTGCTGTAGCTTGTGTTATGACTTACGGTTTACTGTTTTATTATGTCTTAATTTGCAGGTGTATCAGCTTTCT
>JAWDEX010000009.1:8814772-8828395 GCA_035221805.1 Trichilia hirta
GCATGAGGGATCGAACACAGGACCTCGCAAAGCAAAGACCCACGCCCGAGCCACCCAAGCCGCACCCACGGGTGGTTCTAGTATATATTTATTTACTTTAAAAAATTAATAATTATTTTTAGTATATTTTATTTAACAAATTAGTGATATAATATTACTATCATTTTACTGGTGAAAAGTGAGTGGTCAATAGCGGATGGTAAATGTTTTTGTAAGATAAAGTGATTTTAAATATGTATAATTAGAATTACAAATACAAAAATTAAACAAATAATAAAATACCATTTTAAAGCTTAATGCGAGGAAGAATGGACACCATTCATCAACCAAAGATGTGAAACCCTAAAATAATGCATATGCTTATAAAAATTCAAACTTTCACTTCATAATCATAATCAAATCCTACATTCATAACTCAAGTAAAGCTTTTAAGAGCATTGTAAAATAAGAGACAATATAAGAAAGAAAAATTTACACAGAAATCAAACAGTTTGTTTAGATTAGATAATTCTGATCAATGGTTTCCAGTTTACCAACTAATTCAGGTACATGAACGTTTGATTAATTCAATCCTCATCATGTTTATGATTAATGATGATATAAATGCAAAGGTTAGACATATAATTGCAAATTAATCAAGGTTATATCAATTTAAAAAAAAAAAATAGAAGAAGAAGAAGAAGAACAATTAAAAGACCTCATTCCTAATTGATTTATGATAAATACTTCTTTCTTTGAGAGATTAATGAGCTAGATTAGTTCATGTAAGTTGCCAATTATATACTTTTAAAATATTTGACTGCATTCCTTCGGGTGAAAACAGATAATAACTATTTAATAAATTAGTCTCTCTTTATATTTAAGTTTGTTGAAGAAAACATTGACTCTATTTTAACATTAGTTAACAATATTAACATTAAAACAGGCGCGCGTGCACCTATGAGATGGAATTAACGATCTTTTTTATATTTTTTTATTAATCATTACATCTAAATATTTTTAATAGTTAAGATTAAATCTTATATGCGCATTAATTATATATATTAAATGTAATATCAACAATGAATAGTGTTTAAATCTAATATCTAATAAAAAAAATATAAAATAAGTGTAAAAAAAGGATCATTTATAATTTTAACTCATGACTAGTAATAAGAATGTTCCCTTACGTTTGAACAAATCACAGTGCAAACAACCACATAAAAATTTTAGTAAATGCCGAGCAAACAACCACATAATTGTCAAGAACAAAACCCAAATTAAGCCAAACAATTGAAAACCAAGAAAGAACGTTCTCAACCTATCACGACAATGAAGTCATCCTTATGCATTTAGGTTTTCCTTGCATTTAATACTTTAGTTCGTCAGGAAAAACTTCCCCAAGTGATCAGTGCGAGAGGATACTTATACAGGTAAACAAAATTAATTAAACTCCCAAGTATCAACACATATCCATAACTTTGTTCTTACCTTCCCAAGAAATCCTAAACCCTACCTTCAATCTCAAAGGAGATCTCTCGATCAAAAGCTCAAATTCTCTCCTTCTTCCGTTAGTGTTGCCGGTTCTTTTCCTTTTCCCACAATTACTGCTGCTGGCCTTCATTTATCAGAATATGAAAGCAGCCGCCATGTGCGTCTTCGGTTCCTGCATAAGAATTGTTAGAATGTAATAAACCCATGCTTTGAATCCTTTGTTTTGCAATTTCGTGGCCGTGGTGATAATATTCAGAGTGCCGAGGATAACTACTGCTGTTAATCCTTAAATGATCCTCTCTGCGTTTCTTGTGAAACCCTGTTGCCATCTTAAAATACATTTGCATATTTTCCCATTTCTCTTTAAACTCAATTGCATTTCGATAGTAGCCAAAACTAGCCATTTTTTGGGCTAACTTCTCCCAAATGTTTTCATCCGAATGTTCACTTTCTTCAAATTCTGGTTCCCAGCCGGTTACAAGCTGTATCAAGCTTGCAGTCTCAGCTTCACTCCATCTATCATTAATAGCATCGTTGGGAATTTCCTCTTCGTTATTATCTAGGTTCTTGCTTTGTGTTCGTCTTGTCATTGACGATGATACCTCTACCTCTCTCCCCGTAAACTTCTTCAAAGCCTCCATTAACGCAGTGTCTCGAGCTTCAACCCAAGCCCTCTCCTTAGCCCAAAACTCATGCACCCGGTCAAATCTAGCAACCTCTTGCTTCCTCCTTTCTTCTTCTTTAGACAACCTCTCTTGCTCTCTATCTTCAATAGTTTTCAACATTCTTTCCATCCAGGCCTCTTGTGACTCCATTAACTTCCTCATTTGCTCATCCACAAATTCCTTAACCATTGCTTTCCAACTCCTTTTAACCCTTCCGCTAAGGCTTTCATTTATCCTTTTATTCTTCTCCATTGATTTTTGGTTCATCATAAAGGCAATGACTGAAAGATCATCATCGTTGTTTCCAGAAGAAGCAGTTTCAAATTCAGATGTATTGGAGAAACATAAGCTCTCTGTGCTTAGCTTCTGCTCTTGAAAGGCTTCTTGGTTTTCAAGATTTTCTTGGTTTATTCTGTTGCTTGGAGTTTGGTAAGGATGATTAACGTTCTGGTCAAGATGGGATTCAGAAACTGAATTTTGTTTATTGCTTGTTTCTCCGTAAAGAGCTTCAAGCTGTCGAAAAAACCTGTAATGCTTCCCATCTTGTCTCCCAGCTTTGCCTTCCTTTGTTTTCTTATAATATTTGTACAAATTCTCGAACTTCTCTCTGCATTTCTTCTCACTTCTGTGGTACCCATGTTCCTCAGCCATTATTCTGCAGAAAGCGTATACAAAATTAATAATAGTAATAATGATAATAATAAACAATAGAAGAAGAAACATGAGTAGAAGGAAATAACTATAATAATCAATAAGTTTATCAAGAAAAACACTAACCCCATATTTTATAATTACGTATGTTATCATCAATAATGCGGCTCAGTCTATTGTTAAAGAAATAATTATGCAACAACAGTATTCCTCTAAACGGTAATTAATATCTTGAAGATCTACCAAAATATTCCTCTCTACTATCTTGAAGAAGAGGCCATTAGTTAATAAGATTCCGTTCCGTGGCACCAATTATGATTAGAATATTATTGCGTAGAAATATATAGGATTCTCAGAAAGAATCTTGAACTGTTGAACAGTAGTTTTCTTTATGAAAGAACCTGTATATGGGTACTAAACCGGTCGAGGAATCGACCATTTTGCACACAACAAAACGAGTAAAAAAATATAAGATGATAAAAGCTGAACACACTGATCCCTCTCTGCTAACTCAAAAGAATTTGTCATTTTCAATCACTTAGCTCGCCAAAAGAAACATGAATCGATTCGAAAGGTTTTGTTAGTTTCTATTAAAATAGAAACACAAAAGTCATAGAAATATATGCTTATCATCAGCATACAAAAGCCAATTAGGGTTTTCTTGATCAATTGAAAATTAATCGCCAAATTCAATGGCAGCAAAAACGTAATACACATGCATAAAATAACATAAGCGTATAAGTTTGATGCAGTATATACCTAGACACTTCATCCCACAAGGGTCTTTTCTGATTTGCTTCCTTGAACTTAGAATCAAGTCTAGATCTGATCTCAAGAAGAGTGATAGTTTCTTGCCTTGGCCACCTACAATTTCCACCTTCATTTCCAATATTATTCCAACCAGTATCCATCTCTACTGCATATTTTGCACTGTCAGCTGTCGCCATAGCAGGATGAGAGGCAACAGAAGCTGAAGTATTAGGGAAATTATCATGACCGAACCTAAGCAGATGCCCACCAGGCAACCCCATTTCACTAAGCATGATTAGGTCATTGTGAGCTGGTTGTGCAAGATTTCTGGGGAAAAAATGGGGTTCTGAGACTTGCTGACTCGCCGGAAAATATCTTCCGGCCTCCAATTGCCCGAGATCAGGCAGGCCGTACTGATCAGTCATATTTTTATTAGTTTTTCGATCGACAGAAAGGGAGAGAGAAAAAGAAAGAAAAGAGATAAAAGGGTCAAATATTTTGCATGACATTAAAGGACTTTTTTCTGTACAAGTTGAACCTTTTTCTTGGGAGACAGGATCCGAGTCTACCGCATTCTCATCACCACTCTTTGGAGTGAGAAGGGTTATATTTTAAACCAATGAGAAAATGACAAATGTCAGGAAAATACACGAAGAAAATAACCCTATGCAATTAGTAATCAGGTGACGCGTATTACAGTACTGTTCAGGATTTGATCCTTCTAACTTTTGACCGACCATTTCATAGGTAAAGGAGAGCAAACATATTTTGTTGGCGGCTAAGAGCACCATATGTGGCTCACTGCCTTTTTGTTTCGACTTTGCGTCTCACTTTAGGTCTTCTAAGTTCAAAACAGCCAAATTAATGGCCAAGGCCGATAACATTGCCCATTATGTCTTTCCTGGTGTGTAGACTGTAGTGACGGTTTGTGAGATTAAACGTTTACTTATAAAGCGAAATAGTTCACCTACGCTTTGCATTATTGAAATTGTTTCTATAAACTAGAAAAAAGGGGATTACATATCTCATAATTGACATGCATCTACATTTTTCTTTAAAAGAGGTGATGTATTGTAATATGGGAACTAAATGATTTCATTATGGGTTATTATACGAGGTTTGACATTGTTCTACTTAAATATTAAGAATGTAAAAATAAACATTATTTCTCTTTTTTTAATAATATTTATTATAATTACATGCCTACCTTTTAATATAATAATAAAATTTAATGCAATAACTTATTTCTCCTTCATTATTGACTAAAATATATTTATCTATTGCTATAAATAAAAACTCAACTAAATATTCAACAATCTTACATTAAGTTTTCTTTAATTTTATTTTGTTATTAGATTGTATTTGTCTAAGAGAAGATGATGATAATCTAGTAAAAGTGACACAGATAATTTTTAGGGTTATCAGCACTAGGTGTAGTAGTGTGCAGTGGAGGTTTTTTAGTCACTTAATTAAAATTATTGAATACTTAATTAATTTTTTTACTTATAATATTAAATAAATTAATATTTTCTTTTAATAACAACGGATAGATAATGATTGTGTCATCTAATAATAATCGCATTAAAAGGTATAAATATAATTACAATGAATATTATTAAGAAAATGAGAACACAAATGGTTATTGTTATATGTTCACTATTTGAGTAAAATATTATTAATCTTAATAATAGTAAGAGATAATGTCCCTTTTATTGATAAAGGTCCTACAAAAATTTTAGAAAATCTCAATTAAGATTTACGAGAACCTCACTTCATAATAAAGAAAAAAAATCAGTTTTGATATCTATCTTAATTAAGCTTTACAAGAACTCGTTTCATAGTAAAGGGGAAAACAACAACAACAACTAGAATTCATCACTTTTAGTCAAAAAATTTCGTTCTTTAACCCAACATCTGTTAAATTTGCATTTTTTAATTTTAGCCCTGTCCACCATCCCTAGATTTCAAACCTAGGTTGGCAAGCAAATACAAAGAATCTAACATCTGTTAAATCAATGAAGAAGGCAGAGGGGGGCTCGGCTCGGCTCTAGCCCAGCCGAGATTTTAAAAATTTTAAATATTGTAAAATAATTATAAAAATTAAAATATTTAGATAATAATTAATTAGTAATATTATAATTATATCAGAGCAAGCCACTCTTAATTCTTTAATTATTATTTATATCAAAATTTTAATATTACAAGGGTTGAAAATTTGTAATTCTTATTTTAATAGGATGAAAATTAATTTGTATATGTCATATGGAAGAAAGACATTTATCCTCTTATGATTTGTAAAACTAACAAATACCCCTAACAAAATATTTGTAACAAATATTTTTTTTTTTTATAATTTGCTATCAATAACAAGTACTCCTACCGTTAAATTTATGTAATTTAAGTTATCCAATAGGACCATCAAATCTGTTCCTGCGTTTTCTTCCTCTTCCGTTCTTCTTCTGCTGCTGCTAACGAAAAAAAATATAAATTTAACAGTAGGAAGGTTTTTGTCACTCATAGTAAATTATAGGAGGAATTTTATTATAAATATTTTGTAAGGGGTATTTATTATTTTTAAAAATTATAAGGAGTAAATATCTTTTTTCCTTTATTATATTAATAAATAAAAATTATTTTATTTTACTTTAATAAGGTAAAAGTTAATTTATATTTTTTATATTAATAAATAAAATAAGGTAAAAGCTAATTTCTATTTGACTTTTTTTATATATATTTTGAGAGTAAAGTACTATAAAAAGGCTAGAGAACTTGATAGACTAATTCCTCTGATATTATTAATCTTTCTCGTTTTCACAACAACGAATATAATGAACATTTTCAGTCATAAAACTTCTAAAATAACACCACATAGTAAAATTAAAAATGAGTTAGTATTGATTAAGAATTAACCACAGATGATTTTAAAGTTTCGAAAAATGAGAGGGCACTTCTTCAAAAGTTTATTATCTTTTAGAGTTGTAGTTTTTATTTTATTATTGCTGTTTTATATATAAAGAGATATACTTTTTAATAAAAAATTGTTCATCATGTATAATTTTTCAAACATTTTTTACATTATGAAATTTGTCGGGGATAAAATAATATAAAGTTAATTATTACTAATCAAGAGAGCCAACACCCGATCACTTAGTCAACTGGATCTCACACTATTCTTGACCCAAAAATTGAGGTGGTCTTCGTATTAATTTTTGTCCTTGGCAAGCACAAACTTTTTTCAAGTCATCCCTTATAACGTCATTCATTCCACCATGTGATCAGGGTCTAAAGTGCTAGTAACTCAAGCTTCTAAAACTACAACCTAATTGATATCCTTAACTCTTACTCTAGGTTGGTCTACTAGCCCGCTGCCTGAGGCGAATTTGCTTGCAACTTTCATGGCTCTCTTGGTTAGGGTCTAAAAATTGCTCATATTACTGAGCCAAGAGTCTTTTAATTTCAGCTCATCCCCAGTCACTGTAACCCAGTATTACCAAAAATGAGAGCACGATAGAGATAGCCACATTTCAGGCTCTACACAAGCAATCATTTCCCAAAATTTAGCGTGCCACTATGGCATAATAGATTGTCACCCCCTTTGTGTGTCTTAGTAAGATAGTAGTAGCTCTAGGTAATAACAGTGCAGTCAAATTAATTGAGACTTGCACACCGTCTTTATGCAAAGGTGTCACTCCCTCCCATTTTTTGATGTTGTTAAAGCAAATTTATGAGACACGATAATAACTTTCATAAAAAGAGGTCAAACCCAACTTCAGAGGGGACTTCCAAGACTTCATCCCTTCGAACATTAAGGATATTCACTATTTATCATCTCTTTCACTTTTACCCTCACAATGAGTCCCAAAAAACGAGATTAGGCAACTTTTTGCACTAAAACCCTTTTTTCTTTACTTCATTATATTCATTCATTGTCCATTGTTGATTTAAGTATGGAAATTTTCTTTTACTGAAAAACTAAGATTACTTTGATCTTTATTGTGCTCGTAAATTCGTGGGAATAAGGACAAATTGCTCTTTGCTTATGGGTGTTTGAAGTTAACCTCATCACTTGTCGATCAGAATAGTATAGAGGTAACTTTGTGCATCAACGGAATTCGTAGAATAATATTAAAATAAAATTTAGTCTACCCAAAAGTAAACTTATGGATACATCCATATGATAAATATTTATATTGCTTTTGAGTAAGAAATAGGTAAAAGTACATTTTTGTCAATTAGAATCTTTAGTATAAAATAACGTAGTCACTATTCATTTTAGCAAAATCTTGTAAGTAAAATTTTGTCTTGGGTCACAGATTAAACAGACTAACTAATCCTTATTATTTTTATTGTGAACCCTTGTTTTATTTAACAACCGATTTATTAATATCATTATATTGAAAAAACTAAATTTCAAAGAAAAAAATTGATTTTTTTTCTCGTTTTGATGCTCTTGCATTGCTAAACG
This sequence comes from Trichilia hirta, assembly GCA_035221805.1. Lineage (NCBI taxonomy): Eukaryota > Viridiplantae > Streptophyta > Magnoliopsida > Sapindales > Meliaceae > Trichilia > Trichilia hirta. The sequence goes on from JAWDEX010000009.1 coordinate 8,822,777, forward strand.
GTAAAATATCGTATAACATATACTGTCAAATTTCATCTTTTCTGTTGCTTGTTTGGTAACAGCACTATGCAATTTTTCTTTGTTGATGTGAGAGAAGCTATGAAATTTTCTCATACAAGAAAAATTAAAGTAACTTCTCATCAGTAAACTAAAATCATTTCTGCACATACCGAACACAATAATCGAAAAATGATCATTGACATTTATCAAACCACATAATGCTTCAATTCTTGGAGAGTAATCAGGCAAAGTGAAGTAGCTAGCAATTGGGTGAAATTTCAGCATCAGTGCTTGCAGATAGAAACCATTCACTAGAAAATGCTTTAATTTTAGGACATTAAAACCTAATAGCACCATCCGAGGAAGCCACAGAAAAAATCTTCTCTGGCCGGTACCTAATTTTGATTGAAACTGTCATATCCTTATATCCTTAGATAATGAAAGTGGGTTAGGCAATAAGTTTTAATTTCTTTTAATTAAGTAAACACTTTTTAATTACAAAATTTGAAAGTAACCTTGTGATAGACTTTGTACTCAAAATAAGCAACACTCAGTTGTCGGAGTCAAATTGTTATATTTTGTACCCAAGTAGACTTATGATTCGATGTGTAAATACTTTATTATTTAATAAGTATTATTATTTCGGCAATTTTACGAACCGAGGATCTAAAGAAGAGATTGTCACATTTCATATCAATAGCTAAAATAAGATTGCGCTAAGTTATAAGTTGACTTAAACATATAAAAAAATTTTGGATTTTAAAGCTCGAGAATAAATTAGTAACGAGTTGTGTATCTAAAGAAAAAATATTTAATATTAGAGTCAATTAGTACACTAAAGTGTGAACGTTCGTTCTATTATATATGTAATAAGCATTTTAATACGCTTAAGAGCAAACTCAAAAAAAGTTGACTCCAAAACGGAGCACATCTACTTTGTTGTTAGGCTAGAGTCGATACAAAAATATTGAAATTGAGGAATGATAAATGCAAATTATGAGTGACATATGTAAAAGTATGATTGACAAAAGTGTAAGAAAACTCATCTGATATACTAAACTAATTTGATTGACCATTAATTGTTGTCAAATGAGTGGGACTTATTGAATGATTAAAATACCCTTCACTAGCTAATACCAAATATTTTGGTCAACAGACTTACCAAAAACATTTTTGACTTCAAAACTTTTTAGACTTACTACAATGATTGTTTCTAAAATACGTAGAGATATTTGTATCCAATGCCATATATTTTGTCTAAAACAACATTTCTTGAAACGTTGAAGATTAAACTATTTCAATAAGTAACTATATATACATGTTCTAAAGAAATCTTATTCAAACTCTTTTGAGATAGAGGCTGACCACCCTTTAAAAGAATGCTTTCGGTGTTCTCTCCTTCAGCTTTGAAGGAGAGGTTGGATCTCTTTAAATGGACACTGAATATCTCCCTTAAAACAGTGGCAGTAGAATTCCTCCATTGGTGTTGGAATTTTAGATTATACAGTATATATGCATTATAAATTTATAATCAACAACTCGTCTAACTATATGATACTAGAAAAATATATATTAAAAAAATAAAGATCATCACAATATGCTGATAGACAATTCTTTTTACTATAAATTCATAACCCTCATAATTCCAATTTAATTACGCCAACAATTTCGATTAACTTCGTTGTGCAACTTGAATTTGATCACTTTTGATTACGTGATCCTCTACGCAATTTTGCTGTAAACTATATATTGAGGAGTTGGAGACTATTCATGTGTGGTGGAATTTAAAAATTACTTCAAACGTAGGGTTATAATTTCCATTCTCCGTGGGGCAAATGGATATTTCACATGGGGTAGGTTAACGTCGCTGGCAGAGAATACATTTATGAATTTCTGAGAGCAGTGGCTTGTACTGTACACGAATTTTGTACGTCATCAGAAAAAGCCAGGAATTCCTGAGGCAAGGAAGAAGAGAAAGTAAATGGATTTGAATTGACATCATCAACCTCGTCATCCAGTGCTTCTTGGAAATTCATTCTGAACCGTCCATTTTTTCATCAGTATTTTATTCTGGGTCCATTTCCGTTTCTGTCTTTGCCTCTGAGCAACCACACGGTCAGATCTGATGACTTATGCCAGACGTTGCTGACCAAGCTCATCAGTTTTACTGTTGGTGCACGAGAAGATAGACAATAGGACGTCACAAAAGCCTTAAAAACTGCAAATAAACAGGTGGATTATTAATTTTTTTTTTTAAAGTAATATAAATTAGATGAGTATCAAGAATAATGATGTTATTCTGTCTTGAGGTATTAGTATTACAAGAATACAATGAAAACAGTAAGAACTGTGTATATTCGGAGTCAGACGAGCTGAAGCCGACTAGCCAAGGTAAAAAGATTATTTGAAAAAAAAAAAGATAATGAACGATGACGTGGAAATCATTAATCTGACTTCTCTCAATATTAACGAATGATTAAAGTTAATTGCGAAAGAGGTGTATTTATTACCGTTGGGCATCTTTGGAGGCTTGGAGCGAAGGCGGGGTTTGTCTTTGCCTAAAAAGGGCACGTGGGTCCTACTACGCTGACAGCTGGAAATCACACGATATCATGTCAACCATTGGGGTCCAAGAGGGAAATTGACGGGTGTGATTGGATGGCAGATGACGATTCTGATAAAGATGAAAAAAGGACAATGCACTTTTGGTTAAAGACATCATTAAGTATTCTCTCATGAAGTGCGTGCTCAGTTGAGTTCTTGAACCATCCAACGGCTCATATTTGAGATCCCATCACGTACCAAGTTTATCTTTAGGGTGGATATTTTTAAATCGATTCAGTCGGATTCAAATTATCATAATTCGCGATTTAAATTAATTTAAATTTTCTTTTAATTAATTTATAAATTAATATTTTTTAAAATATTATTTATGATTTAAAATTTAAATTAAATTAATTTTAAATCGTAAAATTATAATTCAAACAGTTTAATATTATTTTATAAAAATTTTTATTATTATTTATTTTATCATCTCAAATATATATAATTGCTATTATTTTTTATATGTAGTAACAATTAAAAAAAATTTTTAAAAAAATTATTTATAAAATTTTTATTTAAATATTAATAATATATTATAAAATTAATAATAACTAAATATTATCTCAAATAATCGTTAAAATTTTATTTTAATTTAAAATTTTATTTCAAATTTGTCCCAATTGCATGTGTCCACCCTTATTTATCTTAAACTGATAATTGAAAAAAAAATTAAAAAAATATAGAATATAACAACTGTATTATTGTAAAACTATTTATTAAATTTATTAGTATAAATATATTGGATAATATTAAATATATATAAATTTAACAATTTCAATTAATATGACAAAATTATATTATTACTACATATTTTATATTTTTATAAGAATATAAAAAAAGATTATATGATAATAATATAATTATATTAATTCAATTGCTATATTTATTTGTGTAAAAAATTTATAACTTTAATGTTATTAGTATATATTAAATTAAACTTAAAATTTTAATTTATCAAAATAAATATAATTTTTTATTGATAATTAATAATTAAAACCATCAACAATATTTATGTTGTGTTTTAGAAGTAAAATTTAGAAAAAATATATAATAATATGAATGTTTAATAAAATTTAAATATTTTTATATTTATATTTAAGATTAGAGAATTCATCTCACACCACTTATAGTTTACAAACCACAATAACAAATCCAATGTAATATTCTTTTATCTTCGTTCAAGATCTTTGATATATCTAAAAATCCTTATTGAACAATAAGTTTCCTTTGTTTTTCCCCAATAACTATTAGTAAAGGTGGTAAGTCTAAAGAGTTGAAGTAAACGCCCACTAGCAGCCATGTAAGTTGGGCTTAAATTTGTTAGCAGAATTGGATCCAGCTCGGGGTAAAACCCGTTTTATGATTTGGTCGACTGGGTTTAGACAGTCCCAATTTGCAAGCCCACATATTTTAATACTGCTATCTCATGCAATTATCATTTATTTTATTAAAAAAAGACCAATTACAAAATAATGAGATTACTACAAGTGGCAACTAAATATTATATTGTGAATGTAGTAGGGAAATAAAAAACTATAATAATTAAAAATATGTATTTAGAAGAAAACTCTACGTTGACAATTTTTATCGATCCCAAACCTATTCAACTAAAGTTTTTTGACCCCAGCCGTTATAAAACAGAAGGTCTGACTCGACTCTAGTTGCCTCGGTATCTCAGTACCTGCCTTAATTATCGAGGCGACTCAATTTCTTCATTTCAAAAACGAGAGTGTTGAATGAGACCAACAAATACACTGTTTAAGAAATTGTTTAAGCGTCCCATTACGTTAGGATGTGCCATGTCCTACAAATTACAAGCACTCATGATTACTCTAAACCTAACGTGAAGGAGTGATAAAAAGATTAATCCAATCACTATACCTATTCCTGTTTAATTAAATTCCTGTTCTCCGATACTCACACGTGTAGAGGCCCTATAAAGAGTGAAAGCAATACATTAAGGGAAACTTTTTTCTTTTTTCTGGAGAAGGGAATTCCTAGGAGAGATTATCTTTCAACAGTAGAGAGAGAAATTGTACTCACAAATATTTTTCGAGCCTACCCTCTCGGGTCGGTAAAATACTCAAACACTCATATTTTTTCTCTTTTCATTTGATCTTGTACCATTCCCTGACTTAAGCGTCGGAGTTTACTCATCGGGAATTCGAATATACTCATAGCTAATTTTTCTGTGATTTCAGGTAGTCTTCGAAGAGATTCTACATCAATTGTGATAGTAAATCTGTGTGATGTGCTGAATCTTTCATCTTTAAAAAATTTGGACATCAACAGTTGACACTGTTTGTGAAAAATAAACTAAAAGCTTGAACCGAAAGCTTAGAAGGTATTTTATGCAGGTATGACAGAAAATATACACAGTCGACTTTCTAAGAAAGCGCGAAAAAAAAGCCAGGGATCCTTCTCACACTAGCAAAAAAAGGACCACTACGAAGTCATCAAATGAGATTGAGATAGAAGCTCAACCCGTTGATGGCCTGGCCAGCCAAGCCACAGTTAGGACCAAGGGATGTGAGTCCTAGCAGATGGAAGGAGAGCCGACGAAAATGAGGAGTGTAAAAGAGACTGATAATTGAAAGATTATTGAACTAGAAAGCAAAAATCAGCTGCTAGAAAAAGAAGCGGCAAGCTCGAGAGCATTGGTTCGGCGACAAGAGCACGAAGAGAAGCACCAAATCGTTCCAGAAGCTTCAGAGGTAAGGGTTGATTATCTTCCAAGAGAGAGGAATCGAAAAGTTCAGAATCTAATTAGCGAAGCTGCTGCAAAAAGTGCCCGCTTTACCAACTTTCAAAAGGGGAAGGGCAAGATAGATGCCCATGACTAAGTAAGAATGCATGATGGTAATAAATCAATGATGCCTGCTACTCCGTGCAACTCCAAAATAGATCCAAGAATCTTTACTAGACCCAGGTGTTGACGTCGTCCAAAATTTGACGTAAAGAAAAATTTAAAAATGAAGTCGCCATCTATCCAAATAATGGTGGGATAGATCACCT
>JAWDEX010000009.1:8831892-8855661 GCA_035221805.1 Trichilia hirta
GAGTAAATCTTTTTCTGATGCAGAAACCAGGCACTCAAATCCAAAAAAATTGGCATTGGCCTTTGTTACTGCGGCGAGGAAGCTACGTCCGTATTTCTAGGCCCACCAAGTTGTCATCCTTATCGACCAGCCTCTAAGATAAATTTTACATCGACTCGAACTTTCTGAAAGATTGGTGAAATAGTGTGTCAAGCTGAGCGAATTCGACATAGATTTCAAACCATGAAACGCCATCAGGGGGCAGGTTTTGGCAGATTTTATCGCCGAACACATCATTTTAGAGATTTTACTAGTCGTAAGACCTTACGACACGGGTGACAAAGAAATACGAGTGTCCAATTCAACCCATCCCTGGAAAATCTTCGTTGATAGAGCCTCTAATACCCAAGACTTTGGAGACGGGGTTATCCTTGAAAGTCCCCAAGGTGACGAAATTATGGTAGTACTCTGGTTTGAGTTTTCCGTCACCAATAATAAGACAAAGTATGAAGCCTTGTTGGCTGGATTAAGAATGACTCTCTTACAAGGTGTCGATAACGTTAAAGTACAAGGAGACTTGTAACTTGTGATACAGCAAGTGAACGGTTAGTTCCGTACAGTCGAAGCAAATATGCATCGTTATCTTGCGCTAGTTAGCAAATAAGTGAAGAAATTTCGTCAATTCAAGGCCAAACAAATCTCCCGAACAGAAAATGGCCGAGCCGACGCCCTGTCTAAATTGGCATCCACTTTTCCTAAAATGGTTGGGGCTCATACCAATAGTCGTATTGACTAAAAAAAGCATAGATGGGGACATCATCTCAGGACAGTGCTTACTGTTTCACAAAATTCTTCATAGATGGCTCCGTTAAAGCTATACCTGCAAGAGGATAAGCTACCAGATGACAAAAATAAGCTCGTAAAGTCAAAAATCAATCAATCCATTTCAACATAATTGATGAAGTACTTTACCGACGCGGCTGTGATTCACCATATTTGAGGTGTTTGAAAAGGAATGACACGGATTTAGTATTAAGAGAAGTCCATGAAGGTTCTTATGATGATCATGGGGTTAGGCGAGCCCTGACTCACAAAATTTTGAGACAGGAATATTATTGGCCCACATTACTCAGAGACGAGGTTAGAGTAGCGAGAAGTTGCCCGAATTGTTAGATACACAACGCTATAATTAGCTGACCACCTGAGAAACTTACCACCTTAGCAAGCCCCTGGCCCTTTGTGCAATAGGAACTGGATCTGATTGGTCCACTATCAACAGGATGAGCACAGATGAGGTTTGTCATAGTCACCATATACTACTTCACGAAGTGGATAGAAGCTAAGCTATTAGTCACAACAACTGAGAAAAAGAATACGGTATTTGTGGGAAATTGTCTGGTTTACCACTTCGACCTTCCCAGAATAATAATAACGCATAATGAAAAGCAGTTTGACAATGCCAACTTTTAAAGTTTCTACAGCGAGCTACAAATCGACTTATATTTCGCCTCTCCTGTACATCCCAAGTCCAACGGACAAGTCGAGGCTGCCAACAAATTAATTAAGCAGTTGCTAAAAAAAACTTAGAGACCATAAAGAGGCCTAGGTGAACTAGTTACCACAAGTTCTATGGGCTCTAAGGACAATCTCAAAGACGGCTATGGGTGAAACTCACTTTAACCTCACTTACGGTGTCGAAGCCGTCACTCCAATTGAGATAAAAACTCTGAGTTTTTGGGTTCAACACTTCGATAAACTACACAATGAGCATTTAAGACAACTCAATTTAGATCTACTGAAAGAACAATGAGAATTAGCCGCGATAAGGGCGACTGAATATCAAAGAAAGGTGACTTGTCATTACGACAATAAAGTTCGACCCTGAAAGTTTCGTATAGGGAACTTGGTTGTCAAAAAGACTAAAGGCAGTGCTCAGCTGACCAGGAATGATGCATTGGCACCAAATTAGAAAGGATCATATCAGATTATTAACATTAGATGACCCGAAATCTATAAGCCCTGACAGGTGAAATGTTAAAAAATCATGAAATGTCGAGTTATTGAAACTGTACTACCTTTAATGATTGCATTTTTTGAAATAATATTATGGACCACTCGATCATTATCTCGATATTAGTTCATACATTTTATTTCTTTCGCATTGTTACGATTGTATGTAACTAGCTGAAAATATGATAAATGTTGTACTTTAAATTGTTCTAGTTCAGTATCAATGCTGACATTCCTATTGCCTTTGATACAAAGCGCATCCATGTTTCTACATTAAAGATATGTTATCTCATTTGTTTTTCCATTAAATCGCCTCAGATCAGATATGTTATCTTTCTTGTGTTTCTACATTAATTCGACTCGGATCAGATATGTTATCTCCTTTATATTTCTATATTAATTTGACTCGGATCAGATATATTATCTTTTTCGTATTTTTATATTAAATCGCCTCGAATCAGATATGTTATCTCCTTTATTTTTACATTAAATCACCTCGAATCAGATATGTTATCTCTCTTGTGTTTCTATATTAATTCGACTCGGATCAGATATGTTATCTCTTTCGTGTTTTTAAATTAATTTTACTCGGATCATATATGTTATCTCCTTCATGTTTCTACATTAAATCGCTTCAGATCAGATATGTTATCTCCTTTATTTATATTAAATCACCTTGGATCAGATATGTTATCTCTTTCGTGTTTTTACATTAATTTGACTCGAATTAGATATATTATCTCTTTCGTGTTTCTACATTAAATCGCCTCGGATCAGATATGTTATCTCTTTTATTTATATTAAATCGCCTCAGATCAGATATGTTATCTCCTTTGTATTTTTATATTAATTCGAGTCGGATCAGATAGTGTTTCTACATTAATTCGACTCGAATCAGATATATTATCTCCTTCGTGTTTCTACATTAATTAGATTCGGATTAAATATGTTATCTCCTTCGTGTTTCTACACTAAATCGCCTCGGATCAGATATGTTATCTCCTTTGTTTTTATATTAAATCGCCTTGGATCAGATATGTTATCTCTCTTGTATTTCTACATTAATTCGAATCGGATCAAATATGTTATCTCCTTCGTGTTTTTATATTAATTTGACTCGGATCAGATATATTATCTCCTTCGTATTTCTACATTAAATCGCCTTGGATCAGATATGTTATCTTTCTTATGATTCTACATTAATTCGACTCGAATCAGATATGTTATCTCCTTCATATTTCTACATTAAATTACCTCGAATCAGATATGTTATCTTCTTTCCGTCTTTACATTAAATCGTCTCAGATCAAATATGTTATCTCTGTGTTTCTACATTAAATTGCCTCAGATTAGATATATTATTTCTTTTATTTTTACATTAAATCGCCTTGGATCAGATATATTATCTCCCTTGTATTTCTACATTAATTCGACTCGGATCAGAATTTAAATCACCTCGGCCAAAAACAAGCACTTAAATTTTTACTTTCGCTCCGCGACAGCAAAAACTTGGAGGATTTATGTTGACAACTTTTATCGATCCCAAATCTATTCAACTGAAGTTTTTTGACCTTAGTTGTTATAAAGCAAGAGGCCTGACCCAGCTCTGGTCGCCTCGGTATCTCAATACCCGCCTTAATTATTGAGGCAATCCAATTTTTTCATTTCAAAAATGGGGGTGTTGAATGAAATCAACAAATACACTGCTCAAGAAACTGTTCAAACGTCCCACCACGTTAGGATGTGCCGTGCCCTGCAAATTACAAGCACTCATGATTACTCTAAACCTAACGTGAAGGAGTAGTGAAAAGATTGATCCAACCACCATAGTTACTCCTATCTAATCAAACTCCCGTTCTCTAATGCTTATACGTGTAGAGGCTCTATAAAGGGGGAATGCAATACATGAAGAGGGACTTTTTTCTTTTTTCTGGAGAAGGGAGTTCCTAGGGGAAATCATCTTTTAACAGTAGAGAGAGAAATTGCACTCACGAATATTTTTTGAGCCCAACCTCTTGAGTCGGTAAAACACTCAAACACTCATATTTTTTCTCTTTTCATTTGATCCTACACTATATTCTGACTTGAGCGTCAGAATTTACTCGTCAGGGATCCAGCTTCACTCCTAACTCATTTTTCTATAATTTTAGGTAGTTCTCGGAGAAATTCTACATCGATAATAATAATAAATCTGTGTGATATACTGAATCTTTTGTCCCTGAAAAATTTAGACATCTACACTCTAAGAAAATAAAAACTTGTTCTTCTTAACGTTACTATAATAGTTCTCATGCTAATTGATTTGATTGGTTGACGTTATTTTATAATTTGATGTATTTTTTAGATTCTTAATAAACTAAAGTGTTTTTTTTTTCTTGAAGGGTGAAGACCAAAATGGCAAGGCTTAAGGAGAAAGTCTTTCTTATTTAACTACTTGCCTAAAAAGCATGCTAAAATTTTGTATTAACCAAAGCACAAACCTTCACTAACACTGGTTTAATTGCCCAAAACTATATATTCATTCAATTTCTTGAACTTAATATTTTCATGGTAAAAGACCAACTACGTTATTTTCTTGCGGACAAACATTGGCCGCATATGTCGTATGTATGAAACTCCCGTACGTAATATAAGGAGCTCCACTCGTCAAAGTTTGGAGGCTACGGAAAGCAGATACTTATTGAATGAATCTGAGTACACTCCTCTTAGATATTGCTACACTTGGGCCTTGCTCAAAATGGATTCAAATCGCCCGACTTGTTTAGCAGCTCTAGCAAAGAGGAGTTCTTCTTCACCTGCTCAAGCTGTGACTCCTTGATAAAACGATGTTAGGGTTCAAATCTGTCACAAATCCAAACCTTCTTTCAGTCATTCAACAAAACAACAAGTTCCCTTCTCGTTTTCTCCTCAAATCAGAACTCAATTACAAAATCCCACAACACCCTTCAAGATTCGTTCTTTTTGCACAGAATTCCAACAACAATGACAACATAACGAAAGAATCCAATGGAAATGGAAAACAAGGACAGCAACAAAAGCAGAAGCAAAATGGGTCTATTAACGGTGATTATACGGAGAGAGATCGAAGTAAGGGGTTCAATATCAAGTGGAGTGAGATTTTGAACCCAGATCCTGACAACTTCTTCGCCGTTGGATTGACGGGTTTGCTGACTTGGGCAAGTGTCCAAGTGTTGTGGCAATTATTTATTATCTCGTTGGCTATTCTTGTTGCTGCTCTGAAGTACTCTTTCATTGCAGCTCTGCTTATTTTCATTCTCATCACTCTTCTTTGAGTGCGAATTTTATTTTATTTTTTCTGCCGAATTGCAAAATGCTATAGATTTGCACTGAATTGGTATATAACTTGTATGTAGTTTATGCAATCTGTTAGACGAATGAATCTAAGAAACTGAAGTTTGCAAGTTCCCTCGTCCTTGATATTTTGCAAGGAACTATGGTTATACTAAAATTTTTCTCCAATCCGAATGTCAACATTTGACAAAATGCAGACTTGTTGGTTGCAATTCAGCTTGCCGAATGACTAAAAGGCGTGTTTGAAATATAAAGCCACTGGGTTAAGTTTCCCAGGGACGAAAAATATTCCATGCTGGTTTAAGATTTCCGAGATGAGACATTCCAGAGATATTTTTTCCACTAATAATTTACAGGTGATGCAGCTTTCAAAGTCTTCAAATTTAGCGAGGAGTACTGCCTGACTAGTACCTCTTAGTTAACGAGATTTGCTGCACCATTAGGGATGTGATGCAGCCTCAAGAACGTCATCAGAGAAGGAAAAGGCACCGGGGCCTTTAAATGTGCCCAAAAGAAGTCAGTTTGTCTTGAAGACTTTCAATTGGAAATTCGTGGCAAAAAATAAAGTGTGACACTTGAATAAGTAAAATTGATAAATTGATTTGTTGTAGTTTTGTCTCATTTCTTTCTTTAGCTAATGTGTATGAAAATTGACAAGGTATCAGACTTGTATTGGTTAAAGTTTCTTTGAAAAATTGAATATACGAGAGGAATGGAATGAAAGGCAACTATGCCAAAATTTTGCAAGACAGCTCTTCCTTCTTCATTTTTCTTCTCTAGAGTTGAAGCATCCTTGAATTGCCTTAATCTAATTTTGTCCCTATCATTTGGTGCTTTCGTTGAGAGAATCTGTCTAGCCTCCATGGCGGAAGGTACCCAAAGCCTCCTTAGGGTGGAGGATGTATAGCCGAGGTAGCTAAACATGATGAAAGTTGAATTCAATTGGGAGTTTGCTGCCAGAGATCAAGAGGTTGGCCTTAATGGAGGTGAGATTTGAGCAGAACCAGCATGGGAAGGACATGAAGGGAGAAGAAGCTGGGAACTCAAGACGGAAAGCAAGTATTACCTCGTTTCTAGGTAACAATCCATTCAAGACAGCTCGATTGAGCATTCTAAAGGACTTGGGGGGAACCCAAAAACTCGGATCCATAAGGATGAGCAGTTTTATAGATTTTATAATTTGTCAGATGAAGAAAAGTTGCTGTTAACTTCATTTAATATGGAAGGGCTAGCTGAAGAGTGGTTCTATTGGTTAAGTAAGAACAAGAAATTAACTACCTGGTCATCATTTTTGCAATCCTTACAAACTCGATTTGGTTCATCTCAATACCAGAATTTAAAAAGAGAATTGACGAAGCTGGTACAGAATGCCATCGTGCAAGAATTCCTATTGCAATTTGAGCAATCATCAAACCAGATCACTGGAGTTGATGAGGAATTTTTGAGGAGCTGCTTTGAGTCTGGGGTCAAACCAGAGATTCGCAATGAGATACGAACGTATAGGCTTACTTTATTTGAGCAAGCCGTTGATCTAGCTAAACTAATTGAAGATAAGATTCTGGATGCACATAACCATTAGAACACATCACGCCTAACTCCGCCAAATAACCCAAAACCAAACACCAGCTTGTTACCCACCCTTCCATAATTCACTGCCAATTCATATAACATACCTAAAACCAACATGCCTATAAGAAAACTAACCGTAGCTGAGATGTTTGAAAAAAGGGCCAAAGGACTTTGCTATTATTGCAATGAGAAGTTCCATCACAATCACATGTGCAAAGTTAAGCCCACCTTCTTGTTGATGGCTAGGGACGAGGAAGGTGAGCAGGGAGAGGTGGTTGAAAAAGGAGGGATATAGAGGACAAGGAGAGGTGGAAATAGGGACACCAGAAATCAGTTATCTTGCTTTAGAGGGGCATCCTTTAAATCAAACCTTGAGGATAATGGGAGAATTGAATCGAAATGTGGTACAAGTGCTGGTGGATAGAGGCTCTAGCATAAGTTTATTCAAGAAAGACTTGTGACTTATCTTGTGTTAGAGGTTGAACTAACACAGAAGTTTAAAGTGTTACTAGGTAATGGAGAGAGGTTAGGGTGTTCAGGGAAGTGCTCAAGAGTAGATTTAACACTGCAGGGTACAAGTTCATTGTGGATTTATATGTTGTACCTGTGTGAGGTGCGAAAGTAATATTAGGAGTGCAATGGTTAAACCTCCTGGATGAAGTGGTTACCAACTACCGAACAATGAAAATGAAGCTTCAATAGGAGGGCCGACTAATTGAGTTAAAAGGAAAAACACAAGTTACTGCTGCAGCTATTCAATTGAATCAATTGAAGAAGATGAATAGCTCCAAAGTTGCGCCATCATATTTTCAACTAATGGCAATGGAGGTCAAAATGGATGATAGTAGTTAAAAGGACAAACACATGTTACTGCTGCAGCTATTCAATTGAATCAATTGAAGATGACTAGCTCCAAAGTCGCAGCATCATAATTTCAACTAATGGCAATGGAGGTCAAAATGGATGATAGTAGCAAAATCAAAATAGAGATACCCAACATGCTTCAAGACCTACTTGATGAGTACTTAAAATTGTTTACCACCCCAATACAAATACCCCTCAAGGGTGCTACTGATCACCAAATTCACCTAGTGCTAAGAGCCAAAACCATCAATGTAAAGCCCTACCAATACCCTCATTTTCAAAAGACTAATATTGAAAGGATAGTGAAGAAAATGCTAGAAACATGAGTTATTCGACCAAGTATTAGTTCCTTCTCATCACCCCATACTACTAGTCAAAAAGAAAGATGAAACATGGAGGTTTTGTATGGATTACAGGCTTAAAAACAGGTCATAATACCAAATCAATTTTCGATGCCAACAATAGATGAGATGCTTGATTAGTTTAGTGGGGCCACCATTTTCTCTAAGATAGACTTGTGAGTCGGGTATCACCAGATCGAAATGGTAGAGCAAGATGTGCACAAAACTGTGTTCAAGACTCATAAAGGCCACTACAAGTTCGTAATGATGCCTTTTGGACTAACAAACGACCCAGTGACTTTTTGGAAGATTATGAACTTAGGCCTCAAGTCCTTTTTACGAAGGTTTGTCATTTTGTTTTTTATTGACGTATTGATCTATAGTTGAACCCTGTTAAAACATTAAGAGAACCTAAAATTAGTGTCGAGCTACCTTTAAATTAATCATCTCTATCCTAAACTTTCCAAATGTACCTTCGAAAGGTGTAGTGTAGAATACTTGGGGAATGTAGTGGGGGTCAATGGTATGAGACCAAATCATAGGAAGATTGAAATTATTTTAGCCTATCCAACAACTAAAACCCTAAGATAATTAAGGGGCTTTCTGGGTTTGACAGGATATTATAGAAAATTCATGCGAGGCTTCGCATATATTATTGCCCCTTTAACATCATTACTACAAAAGATGCCTTTCAGTGGAGTAAGGAGGCGGAGCAAGCATTCAATGACCTAAAGATGACCATGGCTAACCCCCAAGTCCTTATAGTACCAAATTCTACTAAACCATTCATCGTAGACACCGATGCATCTAAATTAGAAATTAGAGTTGTCTTGTGTCAAGAATGGAAGCCGGTGGCCTATTTTAGCTGAAAGTTGAACCAAAAAATGCAAAAATCCTCTATATATGTACTTGAGCTATTTGCAATCACTAAAGCAGTGACAAAGTGAAGACAATATCTGCTAGGGACCAAGTTTATTATACGTACAGACCATTATAGTATCAAAGAACTTCTGGTACAAACCATCCAAACAACCGAGTAACAAGAAGTCTTAGTTAAGTTATTGGGGTATGATTACTTTATAGAATACAACCCAGGGTCTTTCAACAAAGTGATCGATGCCTTGTCTAGGGTCCATAAAGGATATAAAGATAGTGATCAACCTATACAACATAACCTTTTAATTGAGCAACTCAAGGCTGAAACCAACGCCATTTTGACTTGATAATATTGATTGAGTGTATTGCTAGTGTGCCAAAAGGGCTTGAGGATTATACTATGCGTGATGGATTGATTTTTTACCAAATAAGGATTGTTTTAGTAGCAACTTTGGAGATCAGAAAGAAAATACTTCAAGATTTTCACTCTAGTCTAATAAATAGTCACAAAGGAGTGAGAAGAACACTATACCGAGTGGTGTCACAGTTTTATTAATGAGGGTTGAAAGGCGATGTACAAGAATTTGTAAAGAGTTGTCCAGTGTGTCAAACTACCAAGTATCAGTTAATGTCTCCAATTGGGCTACCATTACCCATTTCAAAAGTAATCTGGGATGAGATTGCAACGGACTTCATCATCAGGCTTCCACCATTTAAGGGTACTGCTATCATAGTGTTGACAAACTCTCTAAGTATGCGCATTTTGGCACCCTTCCAAGTCAATTCACAATACTTCAAGTGGCTAATCTCTTCGTGGCTAAAGTGTGCCGCCTTCATGAAATGCTGAGATTGATAATCTCCTATCAAGATAGAATATTTATAAGTAATTTTTGGAGGTAACTTTTTCAGTTGAGCACCACCAAACTCCACTTTAGTATAGCCCACCACCCAGAGACCGATGAGTAAACTAAGGTAACCAATAGAGGACCAGAGCAATATCTGTGATGCTATTGTATAGAGAATTCCTCGGCTTGGGTACACTATCTACAATAGGCAAAGTTCTCTTACAACACTTCCTATCATACCTTCACTGGTTACACACCATTTTTGGTGCTTTATGGCTGTTTGCTTCTAAAGATAACTTAATACAAAGTTGATCAAACTCGTGTGAAAGCTGTGGACATTATTTGCTTCAGCATGATGCCTTGCTTCATAATCTCAAAAAGAACCTTCGAAGGACACAAAACAAGATGAAGCAACAAGCAGATCGGAGTCGAAGAGATCTGCAACTTCAAGAGGGAGGCAAAGTGTTGATGAAGTAGTAACCTTATTGACAGAAATCAATCCAACAATAATCATATTCGAAGCTCAGTCGAAGATATTACAGACCGTATACCATCACTGTAAAGATCGGGTCGGTGGCATATCGCCTCACCTTGCTTGAAGGCTCCTAGATTTATCCAGTGTTCCACATCTCCTTACTTAAGCCATATCGCCAAAATGCAAATTTTCACCTAACAGAACTTCCAACCATGGAAATTGATGACCATCCAGTGGTTCAACCTATAGCTAGACTTTGCACCCACCACATTTGTAAAGGAGGGAACTTAGAGTTGCAAGTGTTGGTTTAGTGGAAAGGGTTACCATTGGAGGATGCAACTTGGCTACCGATGAAAGAATTCACCGAGTTGTTTCTAGCCTTTGACCTTGAGGGAAAGGTCAATTTTTCAAGAAGGGGAGAAATTGATGCAATCTCAAGAATGTCATCAAAAAAGGAAAAGGCACACAAGGCCTTTAAATGTATTCAAAAGAAGCCAGTTTGGTTTGAGAACTTTCAAGTGAAAATTCATGGCGAAAATAGAGGGTGATTCCTAGACCAGCAAAATTGATAAATTGATTTATTGTTGTTTTGTCTCATTTCTTTGTTAGTTTTTCTTTTAACTAATGTGTATGAAAATTGCTGAGGTGTCAAACTTGTATTAGTTAAAGTTTCTTTGAGAAATTGAGTATACGAGAGGAATGGAATGAAAGACGGTTATGCCAAAATTTTGCAAGACACTCGTTCTTCTTCTTTTTTCTTCTCTGGAGTTGAAGGCATCCTCCAATTGCCTCAATCTATTTTTGTTCTTATCAGGATGCTGCCAAATATTTGATTTGTACCCAGTCCAAGGTTTGCTAACCAACGGTTCTGCTAAGCTTTTCCACTGATCAAGACTCTCAAGTATACCCCCTGATATCAAGTTTAGAGATTTAATGTAGGAAATATTTTCAAAAGAAGACGGGCTTGGTTGCATTTGGCGGCAACCAGTAAGCTCACGCAACAGACAAGTAGGAGATGAAAGAAAACCCGGGAGAAAAACCTCAACGAGTGGACACTAGTGCTAGGAAGCTAATCCTTTCGAAAGTGTACAGAAGGATTGGCACAGAAGCCTGATTATTAAGGATTACTTTTTCTTCCTGTTTCATGTTGCAGTCCCTGGACAGATATTTGTTTCCAACCTTGAGTGAAATGCCAACCTGATGCAAATCCATGGAACATGGCCTAAATTCGAAGCCTTGAACGCGGGAGCTTTGAGCTCAAATTGACGGCTAAAGCGTTCCCTTTTAATTGGTTTGATTTTCACAACTTCTAATAGAACCTTGAAATCAAAACATTTCACATCCTTTGTTATACGTGTACCAATTAGACAAGGCCCAAATGTTTCAATATCAGTCAATTGTCAAAATTTTTTCTCTGAAGTAAAATATATACTTTAAAATAAAGTTAAAGATCTTGTCAACATAATCTCTATATTTCAGATTTTCAACCTTCCCAAATTTGAACCGCCCCGACTTGAAACAATTAAGACTTTCATCAATCCTTTCACTAAATCCAACTTTATTTATTGATGTTATAGAAAGGGGTTATACTTCTAGACAATCAAGTTATGAAGCAAACGCTAATTATTTTATTAGTTATGCTTTTAGGTTATCACCAGTGAAGTTGACTAAAACAAGTAATCAAAAATGAATCACAGAACGGAGTCCCCTTGTCAACATTAAATTAACCATGAGCTTGCACATCTTACGATAAAATCATCCATGGAGGCTCCAAAGAACAAAATCACATCTCAAACAGCTATTACAACAATGACATTGTGTTGGTCAACATCCACATCATCTCTCACACTCAATTCACGTTCAAGTTTATCCGTAGCCCCATTAATCATTAGTTTTAAGTAATTACAAATATTACCAACAGAAAATGACTACTAAAAACCTCATTACCATTACTACATTCCAGTAAACATAGAACCATTATCAACACAGAAACAGTCAGTTGAAATTCTATAAAATATGTCATTTAAACAACTAAATCTATTGAGTTTGTCAAAAGCAGAAAAACAAAATAATGACCGATCAGGTTAGCTTCCTTTTCATATTTTGGGGATCCAGAATCCATGGGTATGATTGGCAGATGAAAAAGCTAACCTTTTTCCCCATGCAAGGGAGGCGAAATCTTTCAATCTTGATACAACTCCAATTCAAAACTTCTCTGGGGCATAATCAACCTGGAACAAGGAAAAGAAGGATATAATCTATCTAATTAACATATCATCAAAAAATAGAAATGCTGAAGAAAATAAAAAACAATATAGCATACAGAATCTTCATCAAACTTTATCTTCTTTGGAGCAGGCATAACATTACCCCCCTTTAAAACAACATAAAACATAAATCAATGGCAAAATTCTCCTACTCAAGGCCGTCAAACAATCATTGTGACAAATTTCTCATTGAAGAGAGATGAGTAAGACAATTAAAAGTTCAGTCATGCACCATAAATAAAGCCAAAATTGAGAAGAGCATGAGTTTTGTCCATGTGTGCTATCATATGACAATTATAAAAGATAATGGCTTCAGCAACTTACACCATATCCAAGTTGTAACATTTAATCATCCATGAAATATACAATGTGATAATCAGCCTTACTAAACATAAAGACAAACATGAGGCACTAAATAATCTTACAAACGAAAGTAACCAATCAGACTACATGAATTGATCAGGTTCAGGATCAGCTGTCACCAACCTAACTCATCCAATGTTCAAGTTTGGTCTACATGTTACTGTATTATCAGTCAACTAGACAAATCAAGCTCAAAATTTGGAAGACTTCAAATTGTAATGCTAGCCTCATCCAAAGAACCCTCCTACTTGTCTGATACCAAGAGAAGAAAAAGAAAGGAAGATAAATAAAAAGACTTGCTCCTTACAATTTCTGGGCATTCATACTCAAGACCAGAAGCTTCTATCCTCTTGCGACATTTCTGATCACGCTTCAAGATTTTCTCAACCAACTTCTTGTGTACCTCCAAAGTTCTTTCCTGAAAGATCATTTATAGGAAAGGAAATTCTTAAAAGAAAAAGTATTTTCTTCCAACTTTCATTGCAGACATCAAAAAAATGGTATACTTCCAAAAAAACTGTCTTATCAACAGTTGATTACCTTGTTTTGCCGTTTACGTTCCACTTGCACACAATCAACTGGCTTGTGTCGGGGATTAAAACCCTTCCATCTACATATCAAGGGGTAAGCAGATAGTCAACAAATGATCAGCAACCCATTTGTAAAATTGGGACATGTTATTGCAAGTACATTTCCTCAAATATAAACAAAACATGCTTCAATTTTAAAATTATGAAACTACAATGAAAGCTTTTGTCACCCTGATAAATAATTAAAAGAATGTGGTTTCTTTTTATCTTCCTATTCACACCAACCTAAGATTCACAGACCTTAGCACCAGTGTAGGAGACAGTATCCTTCATCTTCATGCTACAGTTAGATAATATTTTCCATGACAGTGGAGAAGCTGAAAGCCATACCAAAATCAAGTGCATGGTATCCGACATGGGTAAACCTAGTTAAATGAAAAGTCCACGTTATTTCTGAGCATGTTAAAAATCAATACATATCAATGCTGGAGAAGCAATGGCCCCAAGAAAATGTCTTTTCATATATGTAATGACTTATTTGGTACACTTTTAGTTTTGGAATAAATGAAAGTATTCAATCTTTCACAGCCTCAACCATTAGTTAATAACGAGAAAAGAGAAACAGAGGAATATATTTTAAAATTTTATTTCTTGAAAAGCTATCCACCCAATCCTTCCCTTTAATTAACTCAGAGTTGAATGCAAAACTATTAACTCAAAGCCATACATAAAACTTGAGTGCAAAGTATAAACTCATAGCTCCAGACGAAATTGCTATTCAATTCCTTGTCTTAACGTACTACGGACTATCACAAGTCCCCTCTAAAAAGGAATATTAAAACATAATTAGTTGCTTACAATTTTGGATGAACATGTTCGGGAGGAATAATATGTACTTGCAAAATGTGCTTGAACAACAGATAACCATGTATGGCATCAGCTACCTGCATTCAGCAAAAGATTTGTTAGAACAAACAGAGTAACAACATATTATAAGCAATTGAGCATTTAGATCCTACAGAAAAGAGTACAAACTCAGGATCCTTAAATTCAATGAACCCGAAATGCTTTGATTTCCCCGCCTGTAAAATATCTGATCAGTAAGTCAGTTCACAGCAACTGTTAAGATAAATGAAATGCCTGACAAACTTCAGTCCGTAAAAAAGCTTTTGTCCTCGACGAATTCTGAAATAGAAGGGAGGGCAGAGGGAGGAATAAGAGGACTAGATTCAAGTACCAAGTAAACTCAAGCTGGGTACAGCTATACAACAAGATTTTATAAGCAAATTTTTCTGCGTGTATACCTTTAACAACTTAGTGAACAAAAGACCTCTACTAGCCTACCAAATTGACAGTATATTTATATATAAAACGTCAAAATTAGGGGAAAAATCATTAATCATACAGTTTGGGATCCGGACCTTTTTATTCCGTGCAATTCTTAGCCTCTTGATTGTACCAAATTGGCTAAAGAAAGCTTCACAAAGCAACAAATTGCCAAAAAAGAAATAAGCAAAACCCATACGTCTGATAACCAACACATATTGGTACTTTCTCCATACAATGCTAAAAATAATATACCTTGCATTTCCTTCTCATAGAACCCGTGTGGAATCCAACCGATGTACACACTGTAGCTATACTTACGGGTGGTTTTTCCTCGGGAAGTGTGCGCCCAGGGTCACCTACAAGGGGCTTCAATGTGTAAGCAACAAATTCAATCAATTACTTGCTAATTGGTTAACCTCAAAAAGATTATGCAAATTAGTATGTGATATCAGTTGGTTCACGTATTCTCAATTAGCAAAAGCAACAAATATACATGAAAATATTGCTTCAAGTTATGACCAATGTCAATAAATCTTACCCCTTCTCTCGTATCCAAAAATTAATGCTTAATCTCAATAAATCCCAATTTTTCAAGAAATTGACAAGTAAATCCAACTCTTTATATAGAGTAAATAATAAGTTATTTATTGTAAAATTAGTAGTGTTTTTCTTATACAAATCAGACTCATCTTTTAAATAAAGTAAACCGCGTAAAAAAGTATCCTCTAAATAGAAATTTTATTAAAAAAATTATTATTTATAAGGAATAAAATAAAAATCTTCTTAAAATTACAATACAAATTTTTGTCAAAATAGTTATATTCGAACATATAAGATGTAAGAAAAACAAATATTTGGAGATTTCTACCACTTGCAATCTGGTCATAAGTAATCAACCGGTGGATTTTTCAGTCTTCGCTCGAAGTGGAAGGGTAGCGGCAACCTCAAGCTGGAAGGGTTAATGGTCACTTTGGTTTACCATTTACCACGAACCAACTCATTCACAATAAGCAGATTATCAACCCTCAATAAACAACATTCTGAGAAAGTTGAGAGTATTCGAATTCATACAGAGCTGGTACTACTATAATATTGGAGGCTATCGGCACATCATCCAAGTCAGCAACTAACAGATTGTCACCTTGTGATGATGACACAAGGAGGGAGGCTAAGATCCACCCTAACCCTTGGGTTTCAAGAAAATCGACTTGTTCGGGAATAAGTTAACTCCTAATTATATAGCTCTTAGATGTCCTCATCAGATGAACTGACATTTAAAGTTTAAAATTAATACGAAGGCTGTTATAGGCGTTTCTAAAGGTATAGCAGGGATTGGAGTGGTCATAAGGAACTTTCAGTTGTCATCATCTCACGGCTTCATAACACGTAGAATTCCGGTTGTGGGAGATGTCCAACTCGCGTAAGCAATGGCTATTTTGGGGGTTGTAAAATCGGCGAAAGAGAGGATTGACAGTGGCAATTAGAATTAAACCCTCGTTGCTCATATTTTTTAAAAAAATATCAAGCACGTTATTTTATAATTTAAGATAAAATAGTGTTTAATAAAAAAAAAATTTGAAGCTACTCACTTCATAATCTTACTTTTTGACAACAGCCTTTAAAATAGAGAAAATGTTACTTTTAATAAGCAATTTATTAAATAATTTAGTATTTAATATAATTTAAAAAATTTTTGTTGTAACTTTATTATTTTAATAAAAATAATTAAATTCTATATTTTTATAAATCATATTTATATTATATGCTTATCATGATATTACAAAATTTTTTATCAACAAACAAAGAGCAAAATTTTACCTAGCTATTTTATTTTGATACAATATTTTTAAAGTTTATTTATTTAACAAATTAAAGATAGCCAACCAAAATTTCAATAACTATTACATAACTTTAAATTATGTTTCCTAAAAATTTGTTGCATTACTTTAATAATTCTATAAATAAAAATATCTATATAAAGAATTTAATCATATGTCTATCCCAATCATTATGAATTAGCACAACACTTCAAAACTACTCAGAGATGAAGAACAGATGAACACGATCTCATTTACGATGAAATTTTTAGAATAATTTTTCAGACAAGTAAGATTACTCAAAATTTACGTTTGGAACGAAGATAAAAAAAGAAAAATTGTAAGGACATTGAAAAAGCAAAAAATCTGGTATCCTATTTTAAGGCCAATACCAAAACTCAGCACCTGAAAACATACAGGTTTGATGAGTGATATAAGCATAGTATATTGCCTCCAACCTAAATGGCAGCTCCCCTGTTCTCTCCAATGGATTAATGGGAAAACTAATTTACCTGCAATTTCGTCATCGATCATCCTCAGCAAGCATAATTGACAGTACAAGGAAGAGTTTCTCATCTGACAATCTCCTTGGTAAATATCTTGCAGTTGCACCACAACATTTTGCAGCGTTTGGTGCATCTCGGGTGATGTAGAACTAAAAGGGCATACGGTCACTGCTTTATACTCCAAATACACGCCCAACTTGTTCTCTAATTAGAAGCCAAATAATATCATCCAGAGGAGAAGGCCAATGAACCAGAATGACTGTATCCTACAATTCAAGCAACTTAGGCTTAAATAACCTTTTTGCCTCAAGAAGCATGTCATAATGTTCAGATGTTCACCTAGAGACTTATGCATTGCTTATATAAATCTCCACGGCCAACACCACAAGATTGTTTGAAGTGTTCAAATCATATTGATGAAAATAATAGATTCGATAGACTTCAGAAATTAATCATAATGAGTTCGGTGGCATGAAAATTGTTTCGTTGCAACTATAATGAAACAATTTTCATGGTATCTAACCAAGCTTAAGGGTATATCCCACAAATAATTGAAAATGGGAATAAGATATAAGAGAACTTTGTTACCAGACAGATGCTGTGGAAGTTAATGACTCCTTCCAAACTTATAATCACTTGGTTCATCCACTAAATTGATCTTGTTTAGAACCACAAGCTGAGGTAACTCTCACTTATCTAAAAAGAAGGTTTCCTTCGTTCTTCACACACAAGTGTTCTCAAGAATATGCTTTCAAGCTATTTTCTTTTAACTAGATAAATCAATCAGACTGAAACATTTTCAGAGGCAAGTGTTTGCTATCCTATCATGAACCTAGAAATTTGGACATTTAAACCACAGATGGTATCACAAAAACATTTGGGCCTGGTTACTGGCTCGGTTTAGTTCTTTTCCCTTGATATTTGGAACTGAAAATTATTAAGGGGGTATCTATTTGCTAAACATTTTGCTTGAGTCAGAACCACTTATTGAGGCAGTTTTTGAGAAAAAAAACTATTGTGTTTTTCATTAACCATTATCTGAGCCAAAGCATCGCTCAGAATCATTTCCCTCCAGTCTAAAAGCCTCAGGCATCAAATTTTCCTTATGGAATCCATGTATGCTCCTGATATTACAGATCTCAACTTCTTGAGAAAAGTATTCTTGGAATCTCCAACCGATGACACAACAGGCAACATTGTGGCAATGAGTATGAAATTCTCTCCATTTCCAACATCAATTTCATACAGCTCCGGAAAAAACTCCTGAAATGCATGTATCAAAGTCTCCTGGAACGACCCATTTGGAGGAATCACATTTATGACAAAAAGTCCAAAATCACTAAGAATCAATCTAGAAGCCAAAAGAACATTTTTTGCAACCAATTCTAAAGGCGGAGCACTTACACCATCTCTAGCATCATTAGAATTTAAATCGACCATAATTACATCAAATTTAGTATCCAAACCATCACAATTATCCAAATAACCACAATCTTTTTCACTAGAAACACCAAATGAATCAGAATTCTTCCCATTAATTCGACGAGCAATTTTCTCTATGAACCCTACAGCATCTCCGACACAAATCCTAAGAAATTCATCATCTTCCAGTCCAAAATACTGCCTGGCAATTCTCAAAATCTTTTCATCTATTTCTACTCCAACAACCTCAAAATCCAATATTGTTCTCAGAAAACTAACCAAAGCTCCGCCACCAACTCCAACACACAGAGCTTTAGGCCTAAACCCAACACGAATTTGCTCTGCAATATAAGAACCAATCAAAGCACAACTTGCAACCATTGGCACCAAATAGACATGCACCAAAGCTCCAATATCAGGTATAAATTTCACTTTTCCTCCAACCTTTAACGAATCCAAAGAAAAACCAGTCTCTGGCACAATTTTAACCTCAGTTTGAACTAAATTTGGCAATCTTTTGAACCTCAATCGCCTCCTAAACTCTCTCTTAAACGACTCACTACAATCAGTCGCTATCTCAACATCTTCCACAATCATTTCACCCACATAATCACCGACACATTTCTCTAAAACCACACTAGAAACGATATTATCTTCATACGTCAAAACAGGTACATCGTAAATTCCATTTCTAAAACAAAATTTTTGAGATAGAGCAATTACCAGAGGCTTTACTCTTTCCTCCAGTCTTTTCTGATCCAAATAGTCGTTTTCCGTAGGACGGTGGTAAACGGTGGGTAAATCAGAACCGTCGGTGGGGTCGTCTCCGATTAATATAAGTCGTGAGATTCGTTGGGCGCTCAGGAGAAGCTGGAGATGGCCTGACTCGGTGGAGAAGATCCAGTCGTGCTCGCGATTCTTGGGAACGAACATGAGGGCAACTTGGGGCGAGTCGGCCAGTTGGACAGGTGAGTCTAGGACGGCGACCCGAAGGAATTGATTGTGGTAACGGGGAGAAAGAGAAAGGTTAGGAATGGTGAAGGTGATGAAGCGCGACGGTGTTATGGTTTCGAACATGGCCGTGTCGAGTGCCATTGTTTTCTGGTTTCGTATGATGCGGAAGAAAGTCAAATTTTGCTTAATTTCACCTCACAGGAGTTAATTTCTTCGAATGGGTCATGAAGGTGGTTAATTCCAGAAATAAGATGGAAAAAAAAAATAGAATAGGTAAGGGGTAAAACCATTCGCTCTAAACCGTGACGAATAGTAAAACCCGATTACTATTCAATCGTATTGGAAATTCCCCACCTCCGAACCAGCTATTATCAATATCATGCGGCGATGAACAGAATTAAATTTTATTCGACCTATACTCGACCCAGCAATTCTCAACTCACACTCAACTATATTTCTAGCTTCCACCCGTTCTAAGCTGTCATAATCCTAATGTTACGAGCAATGCTCAATCATTCCTTATCTCATTTTCAACTCCACTCATTTTAACTAATTATTAAGACTAACAATGTTATAACCAATATGTCACATGTACTCTGCCAATACTCAATACTCAACTTCATACGAAACTCCATGCATTTTAACTTGTAATTGTATCAATAATATAAAAAGCTTGCTACCTTATTTTTAATTCTCACCGATGATTTGGACACCAAAACCACTTAATGTATAATTTATCATTATTTATCGAGACAACATTCTGTGAATGCTAATGCTATTCATTCATTTGAATGAAATACTTGTATCAATGTAATCTTAACAATACAATTTTGATATTCTCAATTTGCTTAAACAGACGTTCATGCACTAAAATTTTAAGCATAACCAATATATAACACTACCAAATGACAACTATCCAATACCATATACTTAAAAGTAATTAATCATAGTACTTTCTTTAAATTCAAATTTGCTTCTTTCCTTTCATGCCGTAAAACCCCAAAAGATTGCAAATATTTTTAACTTATAGCCAACGTAAAAAGAGCGATTCAGATCCAAGAAAAAGATGATCTAGTATCCATTCTCATTAGATAATCAGAGCAACAAAATCCGATCTGACTTCTGAACCAATATATTATTTCTGTCCCTCGTAACAACAACAAACAATAAGAGATAACAATCTCTCCTCATTTTGAGTCAGTAACGTACAAACTTTTTGCCAACCATATCTAACATACAATCTCAAACTGGACACTTTATTTAAATTTAAAACAGTGAGCCACTCCAACGCTATAGGAACTAGAGATAAGTCAGGTTCGTTAGCATCTCCATCACCCAACTCTAATAGCTCTATACGACGACAATTTTTAAAGAATTTGCAGTGGGTCACTCCAGTCCTGTGGGAACCTGGAAATAAAGAAAGGAGTAAACTATCGAAAACAAATACATTTACCAACAAAAGACAATTTCACAGGAAGGAGGCAAAAATATATAAGGAGTTCATCTCATGCAACCAAAGTATTAGAAAGATTCGGAATCTAAGAAAGCTCTGAACGAGCTTTCATAAATATTTATGGAAGCAAATACTCGGATAAGGTTGTGACAGGCACAAATGATTGTTTGAAAGGAATAATCCATAGCAGAAAATCATCCAATCAAGCATAAATTGCTACATTTCAAGCAGAAAAGTCAGCATACCAAATATATTATATCCCAGTACTTATCCTAATGGAACTAATTTGATCTCTGACTAAACCTGCATACACCATTATTTGAGTAAAACCTCTATACACCATCATTTGACTAAAGAAAAAACAACAGTTTCACTTAATACATATCTTTAATCTATCATCAACAATAAATTTACTGGGTTTTTTCTCATGAATTCAGCAGCCAACACAATTAATGTCAGCTTATTTTATGATTTTGGAAACAAATCCTAGATCTCAAGACTTACGAATGAAAGGTTCCCGATTTTGTTTGATGCAATATGCCACAATGGTATTTTTGATTACTTCAATGGATTTTGAAAATAGTCGTGTACCATAAATTAGCCAACGTAACTTCATGCAATTAAAATGCAATCAAAACGTCAATTTTATGGATTCAACCAAGTTAGAAGAAAAAGGTAAATGTGAGAAGCAGATGCATGCTTCCTCAACAGAAGGATAAGATTCATAATGTCTAGCATCAGAGCTCATTAGCCTATTTTCACCGTGCAACCACAAATAAAAATGAGCAAAATAAATTATAAATGCATTCTACATAGTTTATCCATAATAAAAGAATAAATAACTAGCCATTGTTTCTGAATGAACAGCATAATATAGAAAATAACGAAGGTTTATAGCAATGATTGTTCTGGCTTCCAGAATAAGTAGGGCGTAATCAAAAAATGAAAATTATTCTGAATTCAACGCAACTAACTACGGAACCAATTGAAGCAAAATAAAAAATACTGACCAAAGGCAGAGAGTCAAAGCTGGCAAAAGAATAGCAAAAGAATGTAGAATAACAAAGGACTTTCTCCTATGCCTAATTGAGCTAACGGAATTTCTTTTCAAACTGAATACTGAATAATGCTGAATAATGAATAGTCTAATTCTTCGTCGGGTTTGACAAGGAGCTTTTGATTTGACAGAAATCAAAGTTTAATAAGAACTCATTTCGTTTGGACAAGACGGGTAAGCTATAATTGCGGTAGATCTTCAATTATAAAATGCGGGTGAAATCAAGCCTCAACGTTGGAGCTACAGTGCCCATATGTGGAGAGTTGTGTGGGAGGGAGAGAAGGAAGCACACTGACCGGGAAACCAAAAATACGTTCAACTTGTCTAATAGGAAGGAGAAGGTTTGGACTATAAACAGCAAATTATAATTCTCACTTTTACCGAAACGAGGTAAGTCTGAGATTTTGTCGACTATATTTTTTGGGATTATCAAATACCCTATCCGAAGGTTTTCAATTATTTTAGATTAGTGGATAAAATTAAAAAACTATTACTTATCTCCCCATGACTATTAATTGACTTAGAACATTTTTATTCTTTAAGCCACTATTTGTCTATTTCCTTAAAACTCCTAAATAAATTTAGTTATCTATTAATAGTTAATACTAATCACTAAATGCACTCCCCATTTATAATTGCTGGATTGGTGTGGGAGCCTAATAAAATTTTTTCTTTCGGTCTGCTAATTTATTTGGATATATGATCCATAATAACGTTTTTAATTTTGACTTTAAATGTCGTAAGATACATGAAATTTATTAAAATTTATATTTTAAAAATGTTAAAATAAAAATATTGCATAAATTAAAAAAATTTAATCAAACTAATTTTTTAAATATATAATTTGAAACAAATTTTTTTGTTTTTAAATTGAATATAAAAAAATAACTTTCATATTAAATTTCTATTTCAAAAAATGCCATGTATAAAAAAAAGCATGAATTAAAAAATTAAGTGAATTAATTTTTTTAATATATAATTTATGAGTATTTATTATTTATATTTAAAACATACTAAAAAAATCTTACATATTAAAATTAATATTATGAAAAAAATAAAAATAAAAAGTGTAATTGAAGGTGATTAAAATTAGTTAATAACTAATTATTTATAGATTTTGAAAAAATAGTTGCATAAAAGACAAAAACACGGTGCCATGCTAATAAAATATTTTTATATCAATTGCATGGTCACCTCTACATATTTTATCAAAAATAAAGTTAAAAATGTTATGTAAGCTTTGTTTGTCATGAATAAAAAATTTATATATTAAATATCAATTAAAAATTAAAATCAAATACTTTGATTAAAATTTGAGCATTACTAGTTATAAGAACTGTTATATACATTAATATAATAAAATTATATTATTATCATATAATTTATACTTTTAAAAGAGTAAAATAAAATTTATAAGATAAAAATTATGCGATAATAATAATATTATATTATATTATTTACTAAATTTGTATAAAAATTTATTTTTATAGCATTATGGTTAAAAATTATTATTATGAAATATTTTTTAAGTATTACCATTCCAAGAAAACTTCATTTATTATTCATAAATAATTTTTAGCAATTAATAAGTAATTATAATTTTTGATAATACGATTTAGGATTGAAGCACCCTAAACTTATCTTAAACACCTGTTGTAAAAAATATTCAATAATTTAATGTTTTAATAGTTTTTAATATTTTCTACGGATTATTTGTAGAAATACCTTGCCTATTTTTTTAACTTTTATATTCTTTATTTTATGAAAATAAAGTTATATATTATATTAGAAAAAAAAATC
>JAWDEX010000009.1:8855761-8892567 GCA_035221805.1 Trichilia hirta
TTCATATGGTGTATAAATACGAGACTAATTACGTCTTGTACACAGAAGTCAATTTGGTCATGTATTGTTTATATCAAGTAGCAAATGATTGTTAGAAAAAATCTGTTGACTCGATATAGTAGATTTTGAGGTATCGTTGACTCAATCTAGATTTGAGTTTCCATTCGGATATTAGTAAATGACTGAAAATAAAGTCTTTGGTCAAAGCACAAATATCATACGAAGAGTTTGTAATGACAAGTTCAGTTCGTACTGATTAATTATTCGAATAAAACTGAATTAAGGGTTTTGACATTCGTGAGCCCAGATTTGGTTGGGATTAGACGAATAGAAGAAGATTATTCATACAAAACTTATAATTGAGAATAAGGTTTGATGAAGTTTTTCTTCATTATGAGTTAGAGGTTATGGCACATTGATAGATGTCAACCATAGTTGTTGAGGATTTGAATAATTCGAAATGAGGTCAATGAGATTGATTTCAGCTCAGAGATAACATCATAGTGAACCTGAGAGGTCACAACATAAATCCTGAGATTATCCTTGCTATGAGAGAGAGTAAATAATATCCGTAAGAGAGTTAGCACTCTCAGAGATATTATTTGGCTAAAAGTCGTAAATGGTTTACGTGTTAAATTGTTTAATACGATGAGAGCTTTAAAATTGACCTTATTGTGATTTAGAGTAAATTACAGTATCTCATAAATATGTAGATATTTAAATAAAATTTAGAATTAATTTATAATTTTAAAAGTCGAGAAGCTTGAATGATATTTTATACTTGGGGGCCTGAATAATATTATTCAAGTAAAGATTTGAATGATATTTTATAATTTATGGGTTTATAATAATATTTATCATAAAATTATAAAATCAAGCAAAAACGTTCTGCTTCCCCAGAGAGAGCTGAATTGTTCAACTTCTGCCCTTCTTCAATTCTCTCGTTCTCTCTCTCAAATTGGCCAATCAGTAAAAAATTAAAGGCGTTTTATTTTTTAGAGATATCACATTATTAGTGTTACACTTCATTAGATAATTACTAATCTGATTAGTAATTGTAAATTAAATATATTTAATTTATAAAAAATTTAAATATCTGATAAAATTATTATTTTTGCTGTATTACGTAATATGCATGTAATCACACGCACATGTCAATTTGGAGTTCTTAAAACAAACATTGTAGAAGACCATTGTCAAAACAAAGTCTAGAGGTACGAATCCTAATGCCCCGAGCCCTGACGTCTCCAAACAATGGAAACATTGCAGCAACAGTAGTGCAACGATAACAGATGATGACCTGGAAAACAGCCTTGGTACAGCATCTCGTATGGAGAATTGATTTGTTTTTTGCATCTGCAAACTTCTTTTCGAATACTTCATTTGTCGGTTGCAAGTAAACCAGCAATGATACTCGAGCTGTTTTGTGAAAATAAAATACACAAAATTGAACCGGCTAGCTTATTCCTCAAGTTACTGTTGCACTGGATGGTAATAAATAGGCCAGCCTTACACCAGTGACAGCAGCTACTTGCAAGAGTTTGAAAACATTGGTCATCAAGGGAACCCAAGTAGGCAAAAGAGGATTGTCATCAGCAATGAAATTCTGTAGAACTGTTCCCGGAGACTGATTGTTCCCAGATGCCCAATATCCGGAAATTGCAATGCTGAAAAATATCCTGACTACAACGGCGTAATACACATAATCTTTTCAACATTTTCCCGGTGACTGTTGCTGCTATAGTTGCCTGAAGACAAAGGATTTAGAAATTCAGTTCACCAAGGAAATCTATAAGCAAGACTTTTTAAGTCTAACTTGCATTCTACTCAACCAGCATCATAAGTAATAACTAGTATATTTTGTCGTATTTTCCACTTTTGCGACGTAGGAATTTTCCTTTTAAGCAAAACGGATAAATTCACAACCTGTATCTCAGGAATAATTCCATTCCCCTATGTAGTACACGTGATCGAAATGGCAGTGAAAAATCCAGAGACTCGATTCTCTGTGCTTCCTTTAATGGAATACTCCTTTTGCAGGCACTTTCTCAGAATGTCCTACAAGGGAAATAATCTAGTAGATTTATAATGGATTTTTTAAGGAAAAAATTATCATTTGACTCGATTCTTACCAATGTATTTGGAACCAGCTGTAGCAGAATAACTATAAGCAAGACAAAGGATTAGGGAAATCAGATTGATACGCCTCGGATTGTGAAAGGATCGAATTTGTGCCAAGATTAGCATTAGTACATCAAAAATTACAACAAATTGGTAAAATTGCATTGTTCTGCTTGTGGTAGAAAGCAAGTGTATGCTCTGTCCGAAAAGAAAGATCCACTGGATACTACACACAAAACTTTACCAAGTTCATATCCCATTGCCTAGGATATAAATCTAATTAGGAAATGCTAGCAGGTTAGAAATCAAAATTTTCAATATCAGCTTATTGGGAACTGACCTTCAGGCTCTTCCCTCCCAGAAGAATGAAAAAAATAACAGATCCATAGCGTACCCCATACTGAAAGGAGAGAATGAATCAAACAGTAATTTCCTGTCAGAATCTCGTCGACAATTAGTATTTGAAGTCAAGTCTGACAATGATTATCGACCAAAAATATCTGTGGCCATGTCTCTAATGTGAAGCTGACGCCGTCCAAGCTGTGCATGGTGCTCTAAAACCAGTGACAGAAGGTTATCCGAATAAAATGAAACCAAAGCTGAAAGAATCATGCGTAGAATACCGGCGAGACTCAACACTGCCAGAGCTAGAATCAACGTTGTCAAATGATATCCACAGTGTAACCATGACCCTGTCATATATAATCAAAATCACTTCACATAGAAGCACTTTACGTAACTAGATAAGATGATTAGGAATTTTGGAACTCACCAATGATTAATAAAAGATGTCATAGTATGAAGAAGATTCTTTCACTTGTCCCTGGATTTAAGCACAAAGAAAGCTCCGGCGTCTAGCTGTTTTGAAAGATTGATCTCTTCTTACTTCTCCCTTTGAGTTGCATCCATTGAACTGGGAAGAATGGTTCCCATTTCGTTCGCTCTTTTATTTCTTTTCAGGAATTCCTAAATACAGAGGGTTAGATTGGAAATTCCGTGGATGATACGAGAGGAGTCTGTTTTTTATATGATTATAATACAAAAATGAAAATGAAAAAACAACCTTTTGAATTTACAAAATTACTGTGGATAAAAACAAGAAAGCAACCTTGGCCGGTTATAAGCGAAGGAGTTACTTCAAATTCTAAACATTAACAGTTACATGTCATATGCAAAATGCAAAGACCTCGATTTATACATTTAAAAGGGTAAACATGCTTTGGACTACTCGTTGAAGGAAGCACGTACAAGACAAAATTTAATAAGAAAAAAAGAAAAAAATATTATTCTCTTTTATATTTGATAAATTTTAGAATTATGTATAGCTGTCTTTTTCCTATTATTTTAAAATTTTAAATTATCAACCATATTATATTTTTTTATTTTCTAATTTTATATATTTTTAATGACTTTTATGCACTCTTAACGAAAGTATTTTTTCATTTAAGGGTCAAGACTAAATAAAAAAATAGAAAACAGTCTAAATTTTCTGGTGAGAGTGTCACCAACAAATGTAACGGTTGAGAAGGAGGGGTACAACAAAATTATTTCTTCTGTTCAATAGCTTGTAAGGTTAATTAATTAAATATACTTTAATTTCTTCATTTATTATCAATTATATTTTATAATATTTGTTTTTTTTAATTTGTTTTTTAGGTTTTTTACCTCACAACCTATTCTTCGAATTCAAGTCACCTTCCTCGATTTTTGAGCAAATTAGGTTTCAACTAGATTATAATGCATGGATCACTGCTACAACAACGCACGCAACAATAAAATAGGAATAAAATATTAATTTTAAGCCTTCATTAATGGCTTTTTTTTTTTCTTTTTAAATTATATTTAAGTTTTTCGGACTGTTAAAAGTAATTTATTGGATACAAAAATTTATCATAATTAATAAAAATTTATTCTATACGACGGTACGATATTACAATAATTAACCTTAAACTTATTAAAATAAACATTTGAATATATTTAAAACACTTTAAAGTGCATACATATGATTTTGAATAGAACAATAACTACCTTTAATGTCTTTTTTAATCTGTGAAAAAACTATAAAGACAAGACATATTTATACAATTTTACTGTATAAAATTATATATCTGTTAATGAGAAATAGTTATCTTCGCTGACAACAGAAAAACTCAAAATAATCATCTTCAGAAGATTTGCAACAAAAATAAAAAAAAAAAAAACTATTTAATTAATTTAAAATTATAAAATTCGTAATTAAAATTGATAAAATATTCTTATCAATTATTGAGTAATTTTTCTAATAATGTGATTGTATAATGTATTCGCGCATTCACTGATACGTCATCCCTTCATTTTAATTTTGGATTTCCCCTTTCCTCCTTTTAGTAGTTTTTCACATCCTTCTACTTTTACTATTATAAATGCCTTGTTATCTTATTCATCTCCAGTTGGTACAAAGAATTAAAACTATTTAAGTTAATTTTAAATAAATAAAACAATAATATTTAAATTAATTTCAAATAAATAAAGTAATAAAATTTATGTTATAAAATTATTGGCAGTAACTTTATCTTTTTATTAATTTATACCCTCAACACTCTTTTTTTTTTTTTTAAAGTATTGTCTAACGACATAATTTATGGTTTTATTTGTATATTTTTAATAAACAAAAAAAATTAATTATTTGTTAAACCATTGGTTTTGGATTTAATTGTTGGTAGTGGGCTTTGGTTTGAAGGAGATGAAACAAATACCTAAGAATAAGAAATATAAACAGTCTTTTCTATTAGTTAAAAAAAAAAAAAAAAAAGAAGAAAGTTTTCAAGGTTATTTAATTCCCTTGCATCTTGTGCAAATTATTCCCACTCAAATTAACCGCTTCTCCGCATACGTCGTTTGTATAAAACTCGCAGTGCAACAAGCTCAATCCATTAAAGTTTGTGGACTATAAATGCTCGTTGAATGAATCCGATAAACACACTCCTCTTACGTGTACTGAAATGGTTGGAAGTCATTCCGGAAAGTGGGCTCAGAATGTATTATTGGTATCATCGTGTGTGGAAATTAAACCCACAAATGCTTCGAATGGACCAAACTCGGTCCTTTCTCAAAATGGATTAAAACCGCCCAAATTGTTTAGCACCTCTAACAAAAGCGAGTTCTCCCTCGTCCCGTTCAACCTTTCACCCTTGACAAAAAAAATGTTAAGAGTTCAAATCTGTCACAAATCCACAAATCCAGAACTTATTTCAATCACTCGGCAAAACAAAATGTTTCCCTCTTATTTTATCCCTAAATGCAAACCCCATTACAAAATCCCACAAACACCTTCTAGATCCATTCTTTTTGCACAGAATTCCAACAACAATTACGACATAACGAAAGAATCTGGTGGAAAATGAAAGACAAGAACAGCGACAAAAGCAGTTGCAAAATGGGTCTATTAACGGCGATCATACGGAGGGAGATTGACGTACGGGGTTCAATATCAAGTGGAGAGAGACTTTTAACCCAGATCCTGACAACCTTTTCGCCGTCGGATTGACGGGTTTGCTGACTTGGGCAGGTGTCCAAGTGTTGTGGCAGTTGTTTATTATCTCGTTGTCCATTCTTGTTACTGCTCTGAAATACTCTTTCATTGCTGCTCCCCTTATTTTCATTCTCAACACTCTGAGTGGCTGAATTTTATTTTATATTTTCTGCGGAATTGCGAAATGCTGCGGATTTGTAATGAATTGGCTTATAACTTCTATATAGTTTTTGTGTAACTGCTGTTTCAATGAATCTGAGAAAATTTTGTTGATGCTTGCTAGTCCCCTCATCCGATATTTTGCAAGGAACTATTGTTAAAGCTAAATTTTTTCTCCGATCCGAATGTCAGCATCTTACAAAATGCAGACTAGTTGGTAGCGATGATGCTTGCCAAATGACTAAGAGGCACGTTAAATTATTGTACCCTGAAGAAATAGGGAGCCACTGGGTTAAGTTTCCCAGGGACGACAAAATATTCCTGAGATGTTGCTGGCTTAAGATTTCCAGAGATCGTTTTTCCGCTAATAGTGTACCGGTGCTGAAGCTTTCAAAGTCTTCAAATTTCGCGAGGAGAACTGCCTGACCGGTATCTCTTAGTTAACAAGATTTGCTAAACGTTATGTATGCGGCAAAAACTTGATGTATACCGGGTCCAAGTGTTGCTAACTAGCAATTCTGCGAAAGCTTTTCAATTGGACAAGGCGCTCAGGAATACTGCCCTGAAGATGGTTTAGTATCAAAAGATGATGGGATATCTCCCACTGCCCCGTCAGACTATTTGATACACAGAAATTGTCTGCATCTTTGTTAAAGAGCCAATCAACCAGGTGCTGGTATAAGTTTCCCCTCAAGTGAATTACTGTTACACCCTCCATATCGAGGTATGCTAAACTGTTGGGGATGGGAAGGAATGATTAAGAGGAACTTTTAGTCTTGAAATAGTTGGGTGCAAGTGGTAAAAGAGTATTGACGTACAAATTGATTGAAAACTGGAGTTCGTCCTCTTAACGGGGCTAAAACAAGTCAAAACCAACCAACCAAATCTGAGATAGTATGAGAAGGGTAACTTTGAGAATGAGGCTACTTGGGATATCAAAATGAGGAGCTACTAGACGTAAAAGGAACTCGTATTACCAATACATGGACCCTTTGGCTGTCCCTGGGCCGTTTACTGCAAGTAACGCCTTGTCACCGGCAAAAGGGGACAGTAATTTCACGAGCTCATAAACTGCTTTCAGGTCAGGGCTGGACTAAAGGAGGCTGCAAGATTCTTCTATCTGTCCCCGAGTAAATTTGCATTGATTTCAAGCTGTGCAAGTTTGTCTGTCTCATTCCTGCCTAGTGTCTCGACGGCTAGGTTGCGTCTTGCCTGCAGCCGACAAGTTCAGGCAACAGACGAGTAGGAGATGAAATACAACCAGGGAGAACAGCAATAAGTGGAAACTAGTGCTAGGAAGCTAACCCATTTGAGAGGATGCAAAAAGATTGAGCACAGAAGTCTGTTGGTTATTATTGAAGATTACTGTTTCTTCCTATAGGATATTTCAGGCCCTGGAAATATATATTTTTCCAACCTTGAGTGAAATGCCAACCTGATGCAAGTAAGCATATAACTTCTCTGCATTCAACCGAAATTAAAAGTTGAAAGCCCGGAAGAGGTGAGCTTTGAACTCAAATTAACTGGCTTAAATGCTGATCCTACTACAACACTAATTTCGAGGGACAGAGCCAAAGCTTTCCATTTTAATTGTTATAATTTCCGTAACATACTTCTAATTGGATGTGGAAGCCGAATCATTTCACATCCTCGTTATATCTGTATCTACTGGAAAAATCCAAAATGTTCCAATGGCTGTCAATTATCAAAATTCTCTCAAGTAACATATATTATTTTAAAAATAAAGGACCTTGTCACCACAATCTCTATGTTTCATACTCTTACTTATGGTGTAGTCTTTGCAAATATATACCCACCCAACTTAGAACAATTGGTTATAGAAAGGAGTTACTGCTAAACGAACCAGTTATCAGGCAGATCCACGGCTGTGCTAATTATTTTATCAGTCATGTTTTTGGACTATCACAATTGACTAAAAGAAGCAATCTAAATTGAATCGCAGACTTGAGTCTCCTTTTCCACATTAAATTAACCATGTGTTTGCGCATTACTGAAAAATCATCCATGGCAGCTCGAAAGGAACAAAACCTATTCTCAAATAGCTATTACAACAATGAAATTGTGTTGGTCAAAATCCACATCACCTCTCAGTCTCACTCATTTCATGTTTGATTTTATCCCTAGCCTAGTTAATAACTGGTTTTAAGTAATCATAATATTACCAAACAAAATGACTATTAGGAACTCATTACCATTACTACATTGGAGGAAACAAACAGCCATTACCAACACACGGGAACCATCAGTTGACATTCTATATAATGTCACTTGAACGACTACATCTATTGAGTTTGTCCAAAGCAGAAAAACAAAATAAAAGATAAATCAGGTCAACTTCCTTTCCATATTTCGCAGATCCAGAAGCCATGGGTATGATTAGCAGATGAGAAAGCTACCCCTTTGCACTATGCCAGGGAGGCGGAATCTTTTGATCCTGATATAACTCCAATTCAAAACTTCTCTAGGGCAGAATCAACCTGGAAGGAAAAAGGATACAATCTATCTAATTAACATAGGATCAAAAAATAGAAATCCCAAACAACATAAAAAACAATATAGCATACCTAATCTTCATCAAACTTTATCTTCTTTGGAGCAGGCATAACATTACCCACCTGTAAAACAAAATAAAACGTGAATCAATAGCAAAATTGTGTAATGTTCAGGTTCAGGATCCTCTGTCACCAGCCTAAATCATCTAATGTTCAAGTTTGGCCTACATGTTACTGTATTATTAGTCAACTAGACCAATCAAGCTCAAATTTGGAAAACTTCAAAATGTAGTGCTAGCCTCACGCAAAGAATCATCCTACTTGTCTGATACCTCGGGGCAAAGGGAGAGGAAGGAAGAAAAATAAAAGGATTTGCTCCTTACAATTTCTGGGCATTCATACTCGAGACCAGCAGCTTCTATCCTCTTGCGACGTTTCTGATCACGCTTCAAGATTTTCTCAACCAATTTCTTGTGTTCTTCCAAAGTTCTTTCCTAAAAGATCATTTATAGAATAGGAAATTCTTAAAAGAAGAGTATTTTCTTTTAACTTTCATTGGAAACATCAAAACAATGGTATATTAAAAAAAAAATTGTCTTATCAACAGCTGACTACCTTGTTTTGCCGTTTACGTTCCACTTGCACCCAGTCGACCGGCTTGTGTCGAGGACTAAAACCCTTCCATCTACATATCAAGGGGGAAAGCAGATAGTCAACAAATGATCAGCAACCCATTTATAAAATGCAACATGTTCATTTTTAAGTACATTTCCTCAAAATATAAATAAAACATACTTCATCTTTAAAACGATAAAACTATAATGAAATCATTCATCACACTGATATATAATTAAAAGGATGTGGTCTCTTTTTATCTTCCTATTTACTCGGACCTAAGATTCACGGAACCTAGCAGTAGTGTAGGAGACAGTACCCATCATCTTCATGCCACAGTTAGATAATATTTTCCATGACAGTAGAGAAGCTGAAAGCCACACCAATAACAAGTGCATTGTATCCAACATTGGTAAACCTAGTTAAAATGAGGAGTCCATGTTATTTCTGAGCATGTTAAAAATCAGTACATATCAATGCCGGAGAAGCAACGGCCCTAACAAAATGTCTTTTCATATATGTAATGAATTATTTGGTCCGCTTCTAGTTTAGGAAGAAAAGATATTATTCAGACTTTCACAGCCTCAATCATTGAGCAAATAAGGAGAAGAGAAAAAAGAGAAACAGAGAAACATGTTTGAAAATTTTCCTTCTTGAAAAGCTATCCACCAAATCCTTCCTTTAAATTAACTGAGAGTTGAATACAAAATTATTAACTCAAGCCATACAAAACTTGACTACAAAGTATATATGCATAGCTCTGGACAAAATTACTATTGAATTCCTAGTCTTAACATACCAAGAACTATCAAAAGCCCCTCTTAACAGGAACAGTAAAGATTATTAGTTACTTACAATTTTGGATGAACATGTTCGGGAGGTATAAGATGTACTTGCAAAATGTGCTCAAACAACAGATAACCATGCATGGCATCAGCGACAACTTCAGCTACCTGCATTCAGCAAAAGATTTGTTAGGACAGATTAACAAAATATTAAGCGCAAATGAGCATTTAAATCCTACAGAAATGAGTACAACCTCAGGATCCCTAAATTCAACGAATCCAAAATGCTTTGATTTCCCAGTCTGCAAAATATCAGATCAGTAAGTGAGTTAACAGCAACTATTAAGATAAATGAACTGCCAGACAGACTTACAGTCTGTGAAAATATTTGTCCTTGATAAATTTTGAAAAAGAATGGAGGGTAGAGTGGAGGAATACAAGAGGACTAGATTCAAGTACTAAGTAAACTCAAGCTGGGTACAACTAAACAACAAGATTTCATAAAGGAAGTTTCTCTGCATGTATACCTATAAGCAACTTAGTGAAAGAAAGATCTCTAGCCTACCAAATTGAGAGTATATTTATACATAAAACGTCAAATTACGGGAAAATTAATGAATATGCAGTTTGGGATCCGGACCTTTTTATTCCGAGCAATTCTTAGTCTCTTGATTGTACCAAATTGGGTAAAGAAAGCTACACAAAGCAACCAATCGCCAAAAAAGAAATCAGCAAAAACCATACGACTGATAGCCAACATATATTCAACAGATTTTCTCCATACAGTGCTGAAAATAATATACCTTGCATTTCCTTCTCATAGAACCCATGTGGAATCCGACCGATATACAAGACCGTAGCTTTATTTACTGGTGGCTTTTCCTCGGGAAGTTTACAGCCAGGGCCACCTTCCAGAGGCTTCAATGTATAAGCAACAAATTAGAGATAATTACAAAACCTAAAACATACAAAAACAAATACTTATGATGTGATGAGAATAAGCATACCAAGAAATCAGCAGCCTCTTTTTTGTCAGGGGAAATTGCTAACTGTGATGAAGCTTTCTTTACATTCTTCTTCAGTGCTATCTTCTGCTTGGCCCCCATCTCACTAACAAAACCAAGTAGAAACTCTTTACTACGTAAGTCGAACACAGCAATTATGGTTATTCAAATTTATACAAACCCCGAAACGCTTATAATTACACAGAGGCAACAAAAACAAAGCAACACCCTTGGAAAACCTTTCTACGATTATAGATAGCTTACCCGAAGAGAAAAAACGAGAATGCTGAGTTACGGTTGTCGCCTGAGGATACTATCGGGCGACAAAGAGGAGCTCTGAAATTAGGGTTTGGCGGGGGTTATGTAAATGGACTGGTCTGGTCTGGTCTGGTCTGGCTTGGATTGAATCCGAATTCAAGGTCCATTAAGAAAAGCCACTGGATAAAAGGATGAGAGTCCGTGTGTGATGTAAAACAAATATTTTTAAAATAAATCCTTCCGTGAATTGTTAAATTTTATTTCACCAATTTTTTGTTTACGTTTTCTAACTTATTTGTCACATGAACAATTCTTTATTAAATTTTGTAAGAATATTAATATAACAAAACTATATTACTATCTAATATTTTACATTTTTAAATTCATGAGAATAAAAAAATAAAAAATATGATAACAATTTAACTATACAACATTAATTATTATCATCATCAACTGCCATGTTAATTTATAATTTATTAATTTATATAATATGTCTTGAATTTCTTGTAAAAAATATGATAAATATAATCGGTAACGTGAGAAATTCAAAAGAAAACTAAAAAAACAATATCCGACCCAAAATTTGATGATCTGCGTTGTATCTTAATTTTTAGCCCTAGATGAAACACTCAAAACGAAATTGAGTAATTCTGACAAAGGCAATGGAATAGACTTTAGAGCTCAAATTCCACTCAAGCGTCTCATACTTGCACTAGAAATAGTTTACCATAGAACAACATATAGTCAGAAGTCTTATGCATGATTAGACACCCCCACGAATGAAAACAGAATTAATCGTCTGCATCTTAGAGCAAGTAGCGTAAATGGATACATAACAAGTAGCTTAATAGAGGATAACTCGCTCACTCGCTGTCTTTGACAGCTGCTGACTGTACGCAGCACACAGCTTTAACACAATTGTGCATTCATGACAATATACCATATAGGATTTACGGATAAAATATTTACTGAATCAGACTTGAAAATGTTTCAAATTACAATGCACAAGCCTAATAAGCAAGGAACTGCAGAAGTAAGCCGTCAAAGTTGCCTTCCATATCAAAACTACGCGTAGTCTCTGTGTACTTCCACCAACGTGAATTCAATATCTTCGGAAGTTAAGGTTTATACATAGCAAGAAGCTACAGAGCAATCGGGTATAGAACAAAATTTTCCTGAGATTCAAGGTAGCTAAAATAAGTATAATAAATGTCTTGCTAATTGGTTAATCCAAAAAAGATTACGTAAATTAGTATGTGATATCAGTTGCATTATCTATTCCCAATTAGCAAAAGCCAAAAAAATATACACGGAAAAATTCCGGCACGTTTCAGATTTATGAATTAGGTGCTTGGCTATCGAGGTTAAAATATTAATGCTATATTTTGAAGGGCCTTTGAAAAAGAAAGAAGGACTGCCAAACCTCCTGGCATCTGGGATACATCTTCATCTAAATAAGGTAATAACAGCAAACAATAACAATAATAATTAAATATTAAAGCCAGAATGTAAGAGGAGTACCTACAAGATTAGCCGATAAAGACTGCTGCCATATGAACAACTATTGTTATCAAGGGTTTCAAGCCCGGGGACTAGTCATAAGGTTTTTGCTGAGAGTGGCTCAGAAACAGAACTCATGAGCAATGGCTGCAAAGTTTCTATAATATTGCGAAAAGAAGGACGCTTCTCGGTATCTCTGCAAAATAATCGAAGTGCATTATCAGTGAAAGGTATGTAATGGATAATGCCGTGAATTACTGCCTTATCCGAAATGAAGTTTCCATCGACAGAAAATATAGAGAATGAAAATGTGGGAGTTGGTTGAAGTAACCGCATACATACTCGGCCCAGCAGGTCTCAATCAAGCCAGCCACTATCGGATTTACATTCTCAGGGATCTCAAGCCTTTTACCCCTAAAACCAACAGCCCCAATGACCTGCAAAATTGAAGTCATATTTGTTGAGATACACCCTAAAATGAAATGTGTCAACTCTTCAGTATCATCCCTCAATCACAGTTTAGCCAAAAAGTTGCTGCTTATACCAAATGCAGCTGATTAGTTTTACAGAACTGTTGGCAGTCAACACAGTTTCAAAATAAAAATCATTAGAATTTCATCAGTGAAACCGTTCAATTCCAATAGATTGTGTTTTTTACAAAGTCAAAATTTCTCCTTCAAAGGGCTGCTCCCTCTTTTATTTTTTATTTTTTAGCTAGTGATCAGGAATCAGAAATCTGAAGTCATCAATGGAGATTACATTCTTTTTCTTTAATTTTTAGTCAAAAGATGCATCAAGAAATTATTACTTGAAACCAGGTATTAGATTAATGACCTGTGAAGTAGTAAAATGTCTCCAAGGTTTCTGCAGAGTCACAAGTTCCCACAAGATTACACCAAAGCTGAAAATATCAGATTTCTCATCTGACGGCTCCTCACGGAGTACTTCTGGTGCCATCCACTCTGGCTATTAAACAGAAAGCGGATAAAGTTTAGTCCCTAAAGTTGAACTATGCTTACTTTATTTGAAAATTAGAGATATCTGCAAGGTCTCAAATTTCTGAAGTTCAAATATATAACTTACGGTCCCTGTGGCAGTTTTTGATGAAAGAAATGTGTTTGCTTTTGGGCGAGAAAGACCAAAATCACAGACCTGGATGATCATATCCATTATATGTCAAGAAAAGTAAATGCCCATTATTAGCTGTTCATGTTCAGATCTAATGGAACAGATATTGATATATAGAAACAGCTCACAGATTCAGCACCAACAATGAGATTAAAGGCTCAGCTCTTAAGAGCATAAGGAGATTCAAGAAATGTATGAGCAACGTTTGTTAGTAATTCCTATTCTATACCACTTGTTTAACTGTAAAACGTTATTTCACCAGGAGTTCACCAGCAGTTAACTGGATGGTCCATAAGCAAAATAAAGACAATGACTCAAACACAGAAATTCACAATTTATTTTTATCGTTTTTAGTTTTGAGTAAATATACCCTGGCAATTAGGTCACACTAAAAATAATCACCCATGATAAACTTGAATCTTCCTGACATGTATTTGGCTTCTCTGATGGCATTATTAAACAAATAGTGGTACCCCCATTTTGCATCTAACTAGAAGTTAGAACCATTTCTTTCTTTAATCATATCAAAATAAAGTCATGATTGATTCCAACCAATAGCAGTATGTAGACCTGAATTACGTAATAAGTTCCAACTGACTCTAAATATTCTCAAATAGTTTTAAAGAAAAATCGTAAATATTCTAATATGAAGAAATTCATTGCAAGGAGGAAAAAAACCACATCTTCCTTAAATCTCTGATGGATTGAATGAATTCTTGACTAGAGGACAAGAGATACACCTTATCTAAAATCTAACCATTATAACAAAAATGTGGATGGTGCTTCTATATTTTTTGCTTCCCTTGCAGCACACCCAACCCACCCCCTACCCGCACACAAAGATTTATTATCCTTTCTATTAAGTTTGTACTATTTTTTCTTTTCAATAACATAATACCGTGGCTGCTACTCAATTAGCTAGGGTTCACTTTTAACAAAATGAAAACAACCATTCCCAAAGAAAATAGAGCAAAACAAATTGATTCAAGCTTAGAAGAATATCAAGCAGAATGAGTTTCTAACACTCACCTTAACAGTATAATCACTATCCACTAATAGATTTGGAGACTTTAAATCCCGATGAACAATTGGTGGTTTATGCTGATGAAGATAATTCATTCCCCTTGCCTACATGGAGCAATAAAGAGCTCCTTAATCCAGTGAAAAGTACAAATTTATGTCCAATGAGGAATTTGAAAAGATGCCAACATTCAACCTTAAAGATTTCCACTCAGCATGTGCTTAGAAACAGTAAAATTAAAGGTTCTATCATACAAACGGCATCATAAGCCACATTTAAAAATAAAATTAAAGGTTCTAGCACACATACGACATCATAAGCCATATTTAAGCGAAGACTTTCATCCTCTGCAACTCTAGTATCAGGAAAATGCAAAAGCTTATACAAACTGCCTCTGCAATCAAATGAATTCTATTAACTGATACATAAAAAAGACTACCCAAAAGCTTCCACTTTTGGTGGTATAAATGAGCGGAATATCCAAGAGAGCGTTGGAGCAAATCATATACCTGGATAAATACTCTGTAACTATGGACAAGTTTGGGGGCTTGGAAACAACACCCATAAAGAGAACAATATTTGGATGCCGCAAACCTTTCATGACTGCAACCTAACAAAGAAAATTAATTACAACTAAATATGATAACACAACCAGATAG
The DNA here is from genome assembly GCA_035221805.1 of Trichilia hirta. Taxonomy (NCBI): domain Eukaryota; kingdom Viridiplantae; phylum Streptophyta; class Magnoliopsida; order Sapindales; family Meliaceae; genus Trichilia; species Trichilia hirta. Next base: position 8,871,036 of record JAWDEX010000009.1, read on the forward strand.
AGTAAATATTATTTCAAAGAAAGAACAAGCTTTCTATTCGTGCTTCAATGTTGCAATCAGTTTCACATAGCAAAAAGAAGATTGGACATACCTCTCTAAGAAATTCATCAAAGCAATCTGTAAGGAATTCCTGCTCCAGGAGAATTTTGACAGCAACATCCTAAGAGATAGAAGCTTAATATTAAACAAGAAAAGCATACGCTACGTTAAAATCAGAACAGGAAATTGAAAAGATACCGTTTCAGCACAGCAGAAAATGATTTTGATTTTCGGAGCTAATAAAATGATTTCAGCAAATATGTTGTTCCTTTAAATGACCAACAAATAGGCTATTGTTGAACAATACACAAGTCAAAAATAGGAAAGAAAAAATAAATAAAAGATGCCGTTTTGCCCCTTTTGTTTTTCTTTCAGAAGTAAACAGTAGCTAGTAAAACAAGATGGTAATCCCTAATATTGCACAAGTCTCGCTAACATGCTGATTAAGAAGGTAGCTAGCACTTGATTCATTGATTATACACTAAAAATGAGTTTTTGGATGCCCAAATATCAATTTTAGCCTACTACGCATAAAACAAGATGACCAAGGTTAATATGTTTTACAAAGGACAATAATTTCAGATATACGCATAAAACAAGATGACCAAAGTTAATATGTTTCACAAAGGACAGTAATTTCATATAATTATACTCCAAATATTTATATCAAAATATAAGCAAAAGCAATGAAAATAAAAAAAAGTGTAACAAGAGAAATTCCACAAGCAAATATTCAATTTCATTGGATTTTACATTTATCAAACAAAACTAAGTAAAAGAAACAGAAATTTAGAATCCAACTCACTGCAACTAATTAAAAAGCAAAATGAACCTAACAAGCACAATCTACTAAAAACATGTAAAAGCATAACTCCCAATCCAATTTTGATAGTACACAAGACAAATAACATGTGTCTGTGTGTGTTGAAAAAGAGATACACTCACTGAATTACACCATTCAGCAAGATGGACAGTTCCAAAAGAACCTGGAAAGCATTCAGATTAATTGGTGAGAGGCCTCAAAACAATTTTTATGCATTACAGATGAAGAATAAGGTGGAAGTATTGATGGTTAGTACAGTATGCAGTTCTGAGTCCTTCAGACTATAGTGTATACCTTCCCCAATCTTCTCCTTTAGTACAAGTTCACTCCACTGGATGTCCAAACCTTCCATTTCAATAAAAAGTTCTCTCCTTGATGTGCTCATCGCTGACAGAGTTGCCCCCGTGAAAAAATGATTATTCGTCTCACAAGGCTTTAACCTAGAAAAGGCTGAAAATTCATGAGTTTTTCTATGCCGGAATGGTAGGACAGGGCTTCCCAGGAGGGGGCCCTTTGCAAAGTTTGATGAGTTAATGACATGAAGGGGCAAATTAGATGAGCTCAGCATCAGCAAATTTGTATCAGGGGTAAAATTCCTCGCAGAACTTTGTGCCAAAGCTGGTTTACAGTCGTTGCTTGAAGTGCATGGAAGGTTGTTCTTGTCAAACAAAATCCCCGTTAATGCCTTAGCAACCTGTTGATGAGTTTTTTCATCTTGATCAATAGCAGTACCTGTCATGACAAGAACCAAAAACTTTCTGAAGGTCAATAAAATTTCACTTAAGAAGCACATCAATTATACCTGTCGTTGTTCATGTAAAGAAAATTATTATGATCCCGACTGCAACTGTCAGCAATTCAAGTCTTGTAAGTAAATATATATAAATATTCCTTAAGCTTCAACAACCTCCAAGGTCACAATCAGTTAGGCTAACATATTAATGGCCATCATGAGCACAGAAATTATCTCATGTAATTGAACGCTTTGCACAAGCACATTCATTCCAGTACTTTCTTTGTAATGTCAAACACGACGCAGATGCTTTGTAAAATATCTTTGAGGAGATCAAATAAGAGTTTTATTTTTGTTATTTTCAAATCTAAACCTTCTCTAATACATTTCAAACAATAAAGTCCACCCACGATTAAATGAAAATTAATAATACTTGTGGGCAATGTTAATGCAAGTTCAGAGCTAGAACAACGCAATAATAATCCCAAGGATAAAACAAAAGACTCCTCAATTCAAGCAATTACGAATAACAAAGAAAAATTGCAATGGATAGATGAATTAGAATAATATCTCAGGGTAAGAATCTCTGATTTCAATCATCATCACAAACAAATTTTTGAATAAAACAAAACATGTGGATGTGCTATAACGATAAATGCATGCAGAAGAAAGAATCACCTGAGGGATCATCATCTGGTTCAAATTTAGGTGGCCGGTTGTCAACAAAATACAACCTAGCCAATCTCCTGAAGTTCTCAACAGTCTCTACAGCTCTAAACCTCGGATGATATAAAGGCAAAGAAACAAATACAGAAGCTGTACGATTGAGAGAGGAATCAGGCCTGCTTAGCGCCCCAGGATCCCCAAACAAATCCACCAAATACTCCCTGAAAATAAAACACATTAACCTACTACCACAATGAGACAAAGTTTGGTTTAGTATTAAGTCTAACTATAATGTAATAGACATATACCCTATAAAATCCTACTTTCAGTAGTAAAGAGATAATCTCAAACCAGGAGAGCAAGAAGCAAGTATCTCCATATCAGGCAAAACCAGTGATATCTTATGAGCTGACGACCCGTTGTTCTAAGCCCAATTCCCATCATATGCTCGTTTCCAATTCAAAAAATCACCACAATCGGAAGTTTTTTATCATTAGCCAATTAGATTTAATGATGAATAAAAACAGAAAGTCTAAAGCATATAACCAATAGTAAATTTAGATACACTTGTTTCATGAATCAAGGTTTACTAAACTGAACCCTTTCCAAAGCTTCTAGTAGGGCAGCACAAAATGTATCTTCAATTCTAACCCTGTGCTGATATAATACCGAATGAAGAGCTTCCTCTCCCATTATTTCTAAACCTTTGCCCTCCATTATTGTACAAGTCAATAAAGTAAGCTAATTCATCTGATACATTGACCTGATAAGAAAAATAATCAAAACTTAACGCATCGAAGTGCTAACCTTTTCCAACCTCTCTAACCATAAATTGCATAATTCTTTGCTAACTGTCTATAATTTGTCACCTTTACAAAGCTCTCTTAGACTCACCTAAGTGATAACTTTTCTAACAATTTGAAGATGCTGTAAACCTTCCCTGACAAATAAAATAAAAAGATAATGAAAAAAGCCTCTCAGCTTCAATGGGTTTCATACAATTTGAAATACTACTTCTCGTCGCAGTTAATTAGTCCAATCCTTTATACCTTATTTTAGAAATGATCTATCTAGTTGTTAGATTTACAGTCCAACCTTCCTTAGCTTCCTTGTGGTTGAAAACTAAATTGGGAAAATCTAGGTTCAATTAGTTCTAGTAGCCTAGTGATTGTTCCTATTTTCCTTTGATTATATATGTACATATGTTTTGGAACTCCAATTAGCAAGACATACAATAACAATGCAGCCTCTATATTTTCTCTGCGAATATATTTGTTCTCTCCGTGGCAACACTTCTTATCTTATTGAAGTTTCTCCAATTTTTGTTCAGTTCCCTGCATTTTCCAAGCCCATTGCATCTAATAGGAAAAACAATTAATGTTCAATCAATAATAGCCAACATGACATACCAGTTAGAACCAATTTTCACGAGACAGGAGGAAGCATCATCCCTCCTACAGTATTTGCAGCCCTTTGCGATTCGGCAAGGTAAGTTAATTGAGTCAGCTAACACCTGCAAGGATTACCATTACTAGGAACCTTAATCCTGCTAGATCTTTTCGTAGAGATTTCTATTGTACAAAAAATGCAAATAGATGTCAATACTCGTCAAACCATAACTTAAAATAAGTATTATACCACCACTAAAAGCAGCAAAAGGACCAAATATATAAGCTACAGAATAGGAGTGACAAGTTACACTAAAAATAATGGCGCACATAATTCTAATATAGGCAACACAGACGAGTTGCAGAAAAAATCAGTCGAGAATCAAGTTGAGAAATTTACTTTAAACAGTATTGCACGATGGACACACAGACCAACAGACAATCTGCCAATTGGAAGTACTACAGAGTTAAGGCAGCCTTTCAGAACTTCAGCACGCTCCCTCCACCGTTTACCAAATTCTTCTCCTTCAGTAGTGGCTTTACCCCTTGTTGCGATTGAGAGCTTGTTTAGAAGAATAGACAAATTTGAGAGAAGTTTTGTTAATAATCAAGACTTGTAAAGCACAAACCTTACCCCATGTGATTACAAATTAGATTTGCAAGCTGACGAACTACATGTTCGGTAGTGATCCGATTGGACAAATAAGACAGTACTTTGCTGTGTAGTTCCTTCAAACCAGCATCCCTAGATTTATCAATCAAAATGACTTCAATCGATGAATCATCACAAGGATCAACTGTCTTCAATGATTTATAAGATGGGATCAGGCCAGTGTCTCGTTGATTAGTACCAATAGTCCATGTATACGGATCCATCCCCTGGATGAGGTAAAATCCATCCAGTATTCTGTCAAAATAAGACAGACAGCCATTGACCTGGTGCAAGTGAAATTTAGAAGTTTACTTGGTGGTAACCGGTAACTATGAAGTTTGTGGTCCTTTCTCTCACATGATCAGTGAGTTTTTTCATAGATGGATGCATGTAATGTTCTATCGTACCATTATGCTCTGGATTGGCAATGCAATGCAGATTATTCCATGGGAACTTCAGCAGAGAAATACAATTTTCTAGGAAAATAGATGATCTTATGAATCATACATTTTCCTTCACATCAAGTTGCCTTGCAAATTAGATTAAAAAGGAAGGCCTTAATTCGTTGAGTTAAGTTGTAGTCTAGGAGTTAAATCCGAAATCACTAACAGTAGAAACCATTGACCCGACAATCAACCGAGTAAATTCAGAAATCCAAAACAAGTACATTTTGTAAGTCCAAACTCTAACCATCCTGTGTTATCAAATTCAACTTCCAACAGCATCCTTATCCAGAAAACAAAATTTCCTTCATCTCTCAGTTGACTTAAAAGTCTATATTTCTTCCATAATTTAAAACTATAAAGTTCAAAGTTATGATCTTTCATGCATACTACAGAACACCTTTGAAATATCAATATGCATGTACTGAATTCAATTTATGGGCACTCAGTCGCCACAACATCCGACAAAAGCACCCAAACTAGCATTTTTGCACGCCCAACAAGACCAAAGATCACAATACTTTAACCAAGATTAAAGAAAAGCCAATAACAATATCAATGTCTTGAATTCCCAAGTAACCTCAAAAAGTAAAGCGTTTGAACAATTCCCACATAGTAAATTTTATTCTCGAGTCCAATGCAATGAAAATCCCACATTTTTCTCCAACCGTCCAAATTGCCAACTAACCCAAAATGTTACTTAAAAGAACTACCATCGAGTAAAGAAGAAAAAAAAAACATACCCAGAAACGATGAGAGACAGTCTCAGCAGAATCCGTTTCTCTTTTACCAGAAAACAAATCCAAAAAATGAGGATCGTCAGCACATGAAATCTGAGAGGACAGCCTAAGAGCCATAGCTAACTGTAACTGGTAACTTTCTTCAGTCTGCTGTGCCCAGCTCTTGGAAGGCGCGGTTTCTTTCCCAAGCCCAAACCCTTTTTCCTCTTCAGACTCCATCAAAACCAGTACTCATTCACTAATCAATAACATCTATCACATTGGCAGAATATAATTGGAATGGAGTGGTTGAAAATGATATTATTTTTGAAAAAGCAAATTATTGCGTTGTGAGACGATAGCAATAGTAAATTAAAGGGTAAGAATTCGGTTAATAAACGATAGCTTTCCAGTCTCATGGTCTAAGTTGCGGTACTCCGTTGGTCCGTGTTGTTTTCCTTATAAGGTGACTTTCCGTACAACAGACTTTGCCGATCAAGGGCAGTTGTTGCCTTTGTTACTGTATATGTCCCGGTGCAGCGAAAGCAGATATAATCATATGCGATTTTCTAAAGCACCTACATTCATCAGAGCCGTTGGTTATGCCAGCGAGATTACATGGTGAATACATTGAGATGCTGCAGTTTAATCAAGTAATAATTAAGAAACCCTTCTAGCATTAATATGTCAACTGCTATGAATACATTGATGATGAAACTAATAGTAGAATATTTTTAAATTATAAATGAATATTGGTCGACCGAAGAGACGATGGTGATTCATAGTGTAGCTTAATTTTTAGGCTGCGAGCACTAATAATATAATATAATTCTTGGAATATGAATGGTGGGAACAAGCATTCCGTCTCAATTACGTTTTTTCCATTTCGAAAATTGCTACAAAATTTGTTCGTGTGCGATGACTGCAAACATGGGCAAAAGTCGGATGGGCATATTATTCAGGTATCATCGTAAATATAACATTAATGAAAACAATTTTAGGGCTAATCTTGATTATTATCATCGATAATATGATAACTTTAGATATTGTAATCGTTGTGTGCCCACTTTATAGGTATAGTATATTATTACTCCATATATTAATATATTAATTTTTTTTTAAAAACAAATACTGAATGTTGGTAACTTATGACACTTGATTGCATATATTAACTTATTATGGTACAATATTTCTATGTTGATGTGTATATATATTGATTTAAATTTTGGGTTTAAAGTGTTGGCATAAGCCCGTGCCGTTAACCTCATTTGATCTACCGCAGAAAATTTGTGAGTCAGTAAAGTTAAATACTATTTATTTTAATATTAAATCTTTCGTCTTGGATGGATTTGATAATGATTAATTATAAAATTCTCATACTTATATTGCAAGATTTAAGCCTGCTTTTAGTAATAAGGTATTCTGGCTTTAAAGTTATAATTAATTTAAAATATAAATTAAATGTCATTGAGTTAATAAAAGAAATTAGTGTCATAAAATATTTTTCATTTGATTTTTAAATAAAAAATAAACTTTAAAAAAAAAAACTAACTTTGTAATAAAAATGTTTGTTTTCACTATTTATTAGTTTACTACTTAAGATTCTTAAGATAATACAAGACATTTGTAAATCAAGATTGATCGTATATATAATTGTAGATTAGAATGAAAGTCCATTTAAGTGAGGGAACACGATTGGGTTGAAAACGGCTTTTGAAATTGGAGTCTTCTGTTTTTTCAAAAGAAACAGGATAAACATAAAATGTAATGCGATGTGACGTGACGTGAAAAAAAAAATAAGTGGTAATTTAATAGATTCAGTACTAATGCTACTAACACATAGAGACCAAGTGACGTATGAGATAAGAGTTGGGCGATATTGTTATCTTTCCAAAAGTAATAAATATTCTGACTTTTTCCTTTTGAAGTATTGGAACAAAAATTGAAGACACGTACACTAAGTAGAAATGAAACAAATAGTTGTTGCTACAATGATTCAAGAACGGGAAAGCTATGATTAGTGAGCATCATTCCATATATATAAATTCTCAATGCAAATTAACATAACATAATATGAGAAATTTAGACGAATTAAAGTACAAAACTAATATAATTTATAATAATAAATCATGTAAATTGGATACGATTTATCAAAACTATCAAGCCAAATCAATTAAATTAAAATTTGCAATTATGATATGATTGTTGATATGTATTGATAAAATAGTAAATGCCTAGCCATAATATTTGACTAACTTTGAAAACAACAAAAACGACTTCACCATGTTATATGTGAGATTTTTCAATGTTTATATTCTAAATACTGTAATGTAAATATTATCATGCCGATGTCACGTTATAAAACTTAAGATAAACTTAAAATATCCAATACAAATTTTTGAACATTTAAATATATTCAAAATTTTCATATTAAATTTTCAATCATCAAAATAAATGCTACCTTCAACCTTGCTGGTTGCCCGGTGCCGCGGATTAACGATCTCTCCTCTTCAAACACTTTCTCTGGCTTTGTCCACTGAGTACAAACTCATCTGGGTGGAAGAGGCTCAACTTAATATTTGATACACCAATTTTTGGAGGACCTCATTCGTATTTTAATTAATTTTAATATTTTAACTTTTATTTTTAAGTGACTGTAAATAAAAATAACTGTATAGTTGCGACACCCTAAATAACAAGCATGCTCCCAATGAATTTCCACTTTTCTTTTAAAAATAAAAAAATATGAAGTCGAAAAAACTAAAACGAGAACATGAATTATTAATAATAGGGTTCATAATATTGTTGAGTAGCATGTAAATACATACATTGACAGTGATAAAGATGCTCCAAATTTTGCCGAGTAATGCACCTCAACCCAAAAATTATTTTAAAAAATTCTATCATAAATCGGAAAGATGCTTCATATGAATTATAAAATATGAAATAAATAACTTTAAAAATTGTGAAAAATCATCATCCACTTGATGAGGCACAAATGAACGCCATCTCATTTGTGATGAATTTTGCAGATTAATTTTTCAGACAACTAAGATTACTCAAATATAATGGGAAAAATAAGAAGATACTGAAAACAAAAAGGCATACAGTCATCGCTTTATACACGACATACATGCCCAGCTAGTTCTCTTGTTAGAAGCCAAATAATATCATTCAGAAGACATGGCCAATACCAGAATGATTGCATCCAACAATTGAAGCAACTCGGGTTCAAATCACCTTTGTGCCTCGCGAAGCATGCCATAATGTCCAGGTGTTAAGTTAGAAACAAAGAGCACTATGCAATGTTTGCATAAATCTCCACGGCAAACACCACAAGATTGTTCGAAGTCTTCAAATCATATTGACCAAAAAAAGAAAAAGATTTGAGAAACTCCAGAAATTAATCACAGTTAGGTGCAATGAAAATTATTTCATTACAACTATAATGAAACAATATTCATGGCATCTAACCATGCTTAAGGTAATATCCCACAGATACTAGAAATAGGAATAAGAGAAAAGAGAACTTTGTCACCCGCCAGAGCTGTGTAAGATAACGATTCCTTTCAAACAGATCATCACTTGGTGCATCCACTAAATTGATCTTAATTAGGACCACAAGCTGAGGTGACTCTCACTTAACTAAAAGGAGGTTTCCTTCATTCTTCACACACAGCAAGCGTTCTCAAGAATATGCTTTCAAGCTATCTGCTCTTAACGAGACAAATCAATCAGACTGAAACATTTTCTGAGGCAAATGTTTAGTATCCTATCAAAAACCTAGAAATTTGGAAATTTACACTGCAGAAGGTATGACTAAAACATTTAGGCGTCAGTGACTCGGTGTAGTTCTTTTCCCTTAAAATTCATAACTGCAAATTATTAAGGGGGCATTGATTCGCAAGCCATTTTGCTCGAGTCAGAACCACTTATCAAGGCAGTTTTTGAGGAAAAAGAAACGTCGTTTTTTTCATTAACCATTATATAACAACCCTTACTCAGAATCATTTCCCTTTGGTCTAATGGCCTTGGTAACCAAATTTTCCTTATGGAATCCATATATGTACCGATCTCAACTTCTTGAGAAAAGTATTCTTAGAATCTCCAAATGATGACGCAACAGGAAACATCGCGGCAATAAGTATGAAATTCTCTCCATTTCCAACATCAATTTCGTACGACTCTGGAAAAACCTCCCGAAATGCATGTATCAATGTCTCCTAGAACGACCTGTTTAGAGAAATCCCGTTTATGACAAAAATCCCAAAATCACTAAGAATCAATCCGGCAGCCGAAAGAACATTTATTGCAACCCATTCTAAAGGTGGCCCACTTACAACATCTCTAGCATCATTAGAATCTAAATTGACCATAATGACATCAAATTTAGCATCCCAACCATCAACATTATCCAAATAACAACATCTTTTTCACTTCAAGCACCCAATGAATCAGAATGCTTTCCATTAATTCGGCAAGCAACTCGCTCTGTGAACGCTACAGCATCTCCGACAAAAATCCGAAGAAATTCACCATCTTCCAATCCAAAATACCGCCTGGCAATTCTCTAAAACCTTTTCATCTGTTTCTACTCCAACAACCTCAAAATCCAACCTGGTGCTCAGAAAACTAACCAAAGTTCCGCCACCAACTCCAACACACGGAGCTATAGGACTCGACCCAACTCGAATATGCTCTCCGATATAAGAATAAATCAAAGCACAACTTGCAACCATTGGCCCCATATAGACGTGCAGCCAAGCTCCAATATCAGGTATAAACTTCATTTTTCCTCCACCCTTTAAAGCATCCAAAGAAAAATAGGTCTGAGGCACAAGTTTAACCTCAGTTTGAACTAAATTTGGCTATCTTTTAAACCTTGATCGCCTCCTAAACTCTCCTTAACTACTTATTACTATCACTTTCTATCTCAACATCTCAACAATCATTTCACCTACATAATCACCAACACAGTTCTCTAAAACCACACAAGAAACTATATTATCTTCGTAACTCAAAACAAGTACATCATAAATTCCATTTCTTGAACAAAATTTTTGAGATAGACCAATTATCAGGAGGCTTTACACTTTCCTCCACTCTTTTCTAATCTGAAAAGTCGTTTTCCGTGGGACGGTGGTAAATGCCAAATGCTGGGTGAATCAGAACCGTCGGTGGGGTTTTCTCCGATCAATATGAGTCGTGAGATTCGTTGAGCATCCAGGAGAAGTTGGAGATGGCCAGGCTCGGCGGAGAAGATCCAGTCGTGCTCGCTATTCTATTGAACGAACGGCAGAGCAACTAGGAGAGCATCGGCGATTCTTGGGAACGAACGACCGTATTATATATATTGACATTACGATTACTAATATTATATTCATTAATTTATAAACAATATTTTATTTATAATCATAAGTTTGTAAGTAATAAGTCAGTAATTAAAATATAATAATTAAATATTATATTTAAAAATTAAATATAATAATTTTATTATATTATAAATTAATTATTTAATTCATAAATTATAATAATAAATCGTATCAGTACATTAACATGTATATATTAAACTATTAAAATGCACAATAAATAAATAAATCATTAAATAAAATTTAAAATAATAATATTACTTTTTTTATTTAATTATAAATATAAAGAATGAATTAATTCTTTTATAATGTGTATACATGTAACGTTTAATTTGATGACAATTTCACTAATTTCCAATAAAATTCGTTAAATGGGTTGATAAAACAAGTTGTATTTGTTATTTAATTGTATTGAATAAAAAATTAATTTAATTTAAATTTGCTTTTTGTTATATATTATAAATACAAATTAGGTTTAATTTATTATTATTAATAATTTAATTTATTGATATTAATTCAAATTTTAAAAGAAATATATTTTACATTCACACAATCTTAGAAAAAAGTAAATAAATTATATATATATATAAATTCCACGGGTTGGATCACAGGCTCGGGTTGGAGCCCATCACAAACTGTGCCAAGTTCATTCGCGTATCAGACCCGTATCCGGCAGAACCAGCCCGACCCATTTGCCACCCCTGTCTCCCCTTGTCCTTGAGCATAGTGATTCACTTTAAACCTTTTTATTCGTTATGCAACTATTTCTATTTGTCTATTAAAACTCCTGGATAAATCTAGTTCTCTGTCAACAGTTAATAATAATCACTCTATGCATTCCCCGTTTATAATTGACACGGAGGACTAATCAAAATATTACTTTGGCAGGCTAATTTATTTTAATATATGATTTATAATACCCTTTTAAAATTTCAAGTTTAAATAGTATAAAAATATATAAAAAAAATACGTGAAACTTATTAAAGTTTATATTTTAAAAATGTTAAAATAAAAGATTGCACAAATTAAAAAAATTTGATTGAACAAATTATTCAAATATAAAATTCACAACGACTCTTTTGTTTGAAGTTTCAATAGAGAAAGATATGAAATTTACATATTAAATTTGTATTCTAAAGAATGTCATATAAAAAAATGCACCACCTAAAAATTTAACTGAATAAAAAAATTTAATATATAATTTATGAGAATTTATCAATTAAATTTTAAAAAATATACTAAAAGAGCTTGCTTATTAAATTTTATGCTATAAAAATATAAAAATAAAAAGGTAATTTAATATGATTAAAATTAGTGAATAACTAATTTATTTTTAGATTTTAAAGAAATAGTTGCAAAAATGACAAAAACAGAGTGTCATGCTAAATAAATTTTTTTTGTTGGCAACGTATTTTTTTAATATCAATTGCATGGCCCACCTCCCCATTTTTATCAAAAATAAAATTTAAAAATTATTATTTATGATTCCTTTGGTATGATTAAAGAATATTATATATTAAATATTAATTAAAAATAAAAATCAAGGAACTTCCATTAAAAATTGAACACTACTAGCTATACAAACCCTTATACAATTTAATATAATAAAATTATATTATTATAATATATTTATATTTTTAAAAGAGTAAAATAAATTTTACGAGGCAAAAAAATTATATATTAATAATATAATTATATTACATTAATTCTAAATTTAAATAAAATTTTTATTTTTATAATATTATTGTCAAAAAATAATTTTATCAAACACTTAAAATCATCACTGCATTAAATAGTCTTTATTTATTATTTATAAATAATTTTAATAATTAATATAAAATCGTAATTTTTGATAATATAATTTAGGATCGAGGCACTTTAGGTGAATATTGAAATGTTAGTATTATGTTTAGTAAAACTTAATTTTTGCAATCACCCTAAACACGTACTAAACACTCATGTTTATTTGTAAAAAACAATCAAACAAATTTGGCAAATAATTTTATGTTTTAATAGATTTTAATAATTTCTACAAATAATCTGTGGAAATCACTTAACTACATCTACATATGTTTTTTAAAATTTTCATATTCTCTATTTTATTAAAATAAAGTTTTATATTATATCAGAAAAAAATAATAAAAAATTAGAATGACTTATTTAATTTAGTTACAAACGAGTAATATTTAATTTAAAAACAAAACAAAAGGAGGGGGAGAGAGAAAATGGAGGGAAAAGCTAAAGGCGGCAATCTGCCCCAAAATAAACCCTCTCTCTTCCTCTCTTTCAGTATGTATATATAGGGAGACAGTGATTGGAGAGGGGAAGAGTTCAGGACGCGTAACTACAGTTATCGGTTTCTGCCAACAGGTATTTCTTTTATAATTTGATGTATAATTATTTTTCTTTTTTCTTTTTCAATTCAAGAGTTTGATTGAGTCTGCAGCCATAAATTTAGTTTTGTGTTTCTCGCTTTATTGCTTTGCTCTGGTTGTTTTCGTATTTGGTTGCTAAAAGGCCGGAGAAAACGAAAAAAATGTCTGGGAAATGACCCCGAAATAGCGAAGACGTGCAATGTTGAATTGGTGAAGTTGATTGTGCTTTATGATTTAGTTTTTGCATCAAATTACAGGCCGATTGTGTGAAAATTGATTGTTGAACTATATGCTGTTATGTTTAGGAATTCGCGTGTTCTTTTTTGTGACCGAGAATTGTCTTTCCCAAGGTCCTGTACAGTTTGTTATAGGAAATGGTTGAAAGTAGATTTAAATATTTAGTATTGTAGTGAAGTTAGTCATGAATGAATTTAAAGTAAGGGCTTATCGCAATAGGGAATTTTATATTTCTACGGTCAATTTAGAAAATAAATAATTTGGAGGTAATTGAATGAAGATGAACTGTACAATATAAATAGTTTATTTGTTATTACTGAACTACATCAAGTCACGTTTCATATGAGTGGGCCAAACTCAAACCATAGAATCGCTTTAATGTTGATAGTGAACACATAGTGAACACTAGGTTACAATTCTCGTTTTTCATGTTACATGCCTGATTTTCAAGGTTAAAACTCATCCGTGTACAAGTTTGACGTTCGATATTACAGGGTCGATACAGGTTTGATGTTCCTCTTGTCGATGCCAATATCTTAAATCATGTACTTATAGAAATATCCATTATGAATGGATATCTGCCTCAAATTAAAAAAAAAAATTCAATATCAGGGAATAACAACCTATAAATCTACTAATTGATTGCAATCTATGCATTTAATAAAAACTGTATGAATGCTTTATGATTTATGCGTAGAATCTTTTTCATATGCAATATCGTAGAAGAAAATATTAAAATTCTTACAATAATGCAAATAGGAGAAGAATTATTGTTTATCATTGATTTTTTTTTTTCAATATTAATTGTTAGTGTTGGAATTTAATCATTTAAATAATTTAATGATGAGACAATATTTCGTGAAATATGATCATTTGATATCTGTTTGTTTGATGGATAAGAATTTAGCTGTTTGAATGATATGTAGAGATTGATACAATAACGTACCTGTACATGCATGTCTAATCCCATTTATATGAAAAGGCATCTGTTCCACCTTGCAAGATGTATTTTGTTAGCTTGCATATATGTTCATATTTTTAAATTTCTATTACAGTATGTTAATGTGTTTATCAATTTCAAAGAAACAGCAACTAAGGAAAGAATTTTAGGGTAGCTTGACAAAAAGAGCGAGAGGCGGGAGATGGGAGATAATGTTCAACTTTCTTCATTTGTTTTTCTGCTAGATTGGACAAGTAATTTTATAACTCAAATGGTTAACCGTTTTCATGAGAGAAACTGACAGGTGCAATTAGCTGCTTAGAAATTGCTAACAGATTGGATTGTAGATTATTAGTGAACAATAATGCGATTGAGCCGGTTTACATTTTAGAAACTTATGCCATTGTTCACATGGTTGTCCAATGAATTATCTTGACTCTTTCTAGTGCTATCATATTTAAAAACTATAGATTTCATAGGAATCTAATAAATGCCATAGGCTCCATGTCAACTAGGCAATTTATTTCATTCGATGAAGCACAGGAGGGTCATAGGTTCTAGAAACCATTCTACCATGAGGATCAAAATCTTTTTATATTAAAAAAGGGTAAATTTGGTAATAGCTTGTGAAGAAATGTCTATGTTTATTCTATCATGAATTTGATATTAGATTGGCTTTTATACATCATAAAAATGTCTCAGATTAATGACTTATGGGCCCTATTTACCAATGCATCAAAGAAGGAAAGATGATGGATCCGAGAATTATGTTTTGCAAAAATTTGTAAAGGAAGATTGTCAATTTTTAGCAATTTAGCTAGCTGATAATGTTGCTAACTTACAAATTTTTGTGTTGAAATTCCTTGGGTATCGATTTGTACAACTTTTGAACAAATATTGATTACATATATTAGATTTGAATTTAAATCCTCTATATTTTGGACATGAAAGGTTTATTCTAGTTGTTATTTTAACCATGATAGGGTTTTAATTGCAAAAGTATGCTTGTCTATGAGAACATTATATATCAATAGATTCATCCATATGTGTCCAAATATCTCTTCTGAGGTTTGTGTGGTTGTCTCTTTTAACTTTTTCAATAATTGTGGTGGATATTTGTGAAAATGCTATGGTACCTGATCCAATACTAATTTTGAAACAGGCACTTGTTTTAATTTGTATTATTGATCTTCCAATATTAAATTGTCAATGTCATATAGAGCTATATATTACCAACTCAGAAATTTTTCTCATTAAAATGATACTCAAAAATATACATTACTGATGAATGAATCCAAGTTCTTGATACAACTATGATGATGGTTGCTTCATCCTAAAACTACATGATTGGTTGTGGTTGCCACGATTATAAGACTTGTTCTAGTGACAACACAGTGGATGACATTTGTGATAGTGGCAGTGGCTGATAGAGTGATATATAAGTGTTATGATAATGGTAAAGGTGGTGGGGGCCTTGGAAATGGTTATGGCACTGGTGCTAATAGTGGTGGTGGTGATGGAGGCGGTGAACAATACAAGAGATGGTATCGTTTATGGTCGGCATGGTTTTGTTAGTTGACAACTGTGATAGTGGTGCATTTGGTGCATGGTCATTTAGTATATTTGGGTTTTGTTTAAACGTGGCTTTGGTTTCTCCATCTTGCAGGTGACTTTTTCAATTTCTTTTTTTGAGTTTTTGTAACTCCTAGAATACTAACGTAGTGTAAGTATTTTGCGTTCAGATTGTTATAGGGACGTAAACACTAACTTCACATGGAATCTGTGATATAATGTTAGTACATTGTTGACATTTTTGTTTCTAGCAAATACTTTGTCACAAAAGAAATACTTAGTAGATGGAATGTCCTTATAGTTCTCACATTGGTAAGCTTTTATGAACTCATGGCTGAAGGTACGGGTGAATTACTGTTCAAATATAGATAAGGCATATTATAGTGCATTTATTAGCTAATATGTTGTTTTTATGTTAGTAATCAAATAGACAAACTGTTGCTACCTCACATTGTGGAACAATTGATGCAAATGCTGTTTTACTCAGTGCTTTATTCGTGAACACTTGTTTTGAATTGATTGTTATTACCGTTGTTACTTGTTTGGAAATTCACTTGTTTTGGAATGCTATTTTTGCTTGCTTGTGAGGAGCAAATTAGGTGCTAAGAATTATGAATTGTTGTTCATAGGAAGTTGAAAATGGTCCTTATTGGGTATAATTCTAACGGGTTTTATTATTAGGCTACTAAGTATTTCTCTAATACAACTTTCTAATTTCAACTTCATTTTATTGATCACATGAATGAAATATTGATGGGAAATTCGAGAGGGAGGTTTGAATTGGGTTTCTAAAAGATCTAGTGTAATGAGTAATTATTTCTTCAAGTAAATTACAATAACACTATTAAACACAAGTTAAAGACAGTAAGGGATAAAGAGAGTATACACAAATATTTTATTGTGGTTCGACTAGATTTAAGCCTACATCTACTCTTTCAAGCTTTACTTGAAGATTTCCACTAAGTTAACCTTACAAACCCAAGGCTTTAACTTGTACAGTCAAAGATTTTGCAGATTCATCTCCAAACTAAGGCCTTTTTACCATTCTATATAAATAGGCTATACGCAAAAAGGAATAGACTCATAGAATGACAAAGGCAAATAGAGGTTTTGCACATTTTCGTTAATCCATAACAAAGTCTGTATAGAGACATAGATTCGTGGATCCATGCATCTCGAGCGGAAAAGAATCAATAAAAGAAGAAAGAGTTGAAATTGATTGATATATTTCCCGAAACAAATGAAAAGAAAACAAGAGATGAAACATAAATCATGGATCAACTAAGCCTTCTCAAGGACTTGCTTAAGAATAGTAAAAGTAAACACTATAGAATAAGGTTTAATCCTCTTCATGGGAATCTCGTAAATATTCCATTTTAAAGATTGAGTTTTCTTTGGGCTTTTTTGGGGGATTGTATGCAGTTACTAATTTTTGATCTTGCATGTATAGAATGAAAACTTCATTCTTGATTTTACGAGAATTTTTATGGAAGCTTTTCATTAGTTTCCCGTTAGAAGTTTTATTTTCCCGGAATGTATCCTAATTTTTTGCCTAATTCTTCTTCTGATGATTGATTCAACTTCTGATCAAAAAGATATACCTTGGTTATATTTCATCTCTTCAACAAGTTTAGTAATGAGCATAATGGCTTTATTGTTCCGATGGACAAAAGAACCTATGATTAGCTTTTTGAACCTCAATATGAAAGAAAACTTTCTTGTACACTTGTACAACAAAATTGAATGAAATAAAATACCCTTTCTTAATTTTCTTACAAAAGATTTACATAAATGAAGAACTAGAGTTTGGATTCTGTGAATTTGATAAATGAAAGTTCAAATGATATTTTAAAGTGTAGAGTATGTTTGTAATTTGTTTCTAAGTGTTCCAACGTTACAAAAATTAAAATAGTCGAGTTTCTATAGAAATTTTTGAAAAATTAGGCTTGGCCTAAAAAATAGCTGTTGGAATAGTAGAGTCAGGTGACCAAGACATTCTTTCGATTGATTGAAAATTGAAGGTTCTTTGGATCAAAAATTTTTCACACTTTGATTGACCGTTTTTCATGAGTCGGTCAACCGAAACCTTCTTTATGGTTGACCAAAGCTTCCAAGCCTTCTTTTGAATTCTTTTAGCTTCTCTTCGGTCGATTGAAATGCCTCCTCCGATCAATTGAAGTTTGCAAACATTCTGTGCCAAATTTTGGCGCATCTTTGGTCAAACGACACTCACTATTCGGTCAACCAAAGTTTGTGAACTTCTTGTTTTTACACAAACTCATGCTTTGGTCTTAGTTTCATCAAGCTTTAAAACTTTGCATTTTAGTTTAAAGTCTTGTAGGTTTTGAATAATGTGATAAAATGATTTTTAACCAATTTTAGCTTTTTGAGAAATAATTTTGAGCCTTTCAAGTTTGCCAAATATCACCCATACAAACACAAGCATATAAGAATAATAATACAACATCTTCATGAATTTGCTTGTCTTGTGTCTTCTCATTTTGTAATCTTGAATTGCTTTAAATAAGAAATTGTGACACTAAGATCAAAAATGAATTCATATGCAAGCGCACATATACCATAGTAATTTATTGGGTTCAAGTTAGTAGATTTTTTTTTTGTTTGAAACATGTCATGGTAGATTAATATATGATTTTTTGGGTTACTACTTAATGCTTGAGATTACATATTGTGACTTAAAGCTACATTAAAATATTACATACAAATAAGAAAATAATTTGTTTTCAAAATAGCTGCTTTAAAAAGCATATTAAAAACACTAGAATTCCAAACCAAGTCCAATCCAACTTAATAATATGTCCATGAGCTAAGGTCCAAGGCTGGTTGTCCTAGATTTACCGTCTTATCTCCTAGGAGACTATGGAAAGTAGACTTGTTAACCTAATAATATGTGATGTAGGTAATTTCAGTCTGCTCTTCCTCGTTCTTTGCTGCTAAATTATTGTAATGCAACATTTCTGTTGCATCACTCATACTAACACCTATTTATTTGCTAGTTTCAAAGAATTGCTCGTTTGAGCATGAATTGAAATAAATTATATACAATCTACATCTTGTTTGGCATGGAATCTCACAGTACATATTCAAATTTCTTTTTCCAGGGTTAACATGCTGTTAATGCATTTATGTTAGCTAAAGAATAATTGAATGTACTGCAATATGTTAGTCAAAATCCATTTTTCTCCCTGCTGTCAGCAATCTTCCTTTCCTCGTCCATTGGCACTTTATTAGTACTTTCATTGGTAATCTTCTCTGCACTGAGGCTTGCTTATGATTTGTCTTCCTGCTGCCAGCAATCTCTTTCCTCGTCCGTTGGCACTTTATTAGTACTTTCATTGGTAATCTTCTCTGCATTGAGGCTTGCTTATGATTTGTTTTCGTTTTTTCCTTTGGCCAATTTACTTGCTGGCAAATGCAATCTGGCCTTAAGAGGTCGGGGTGCTCGTGATTTTTGGTCAAAGCCCCTCACACAAACAAAACCTGCCAATAAATTTTGCTACAGTTAGTGACATGTCTGAATTATGAACTCCTAGAATGTGGGAGTGTTGCCCATCCCTAAATGAGATCCTACACATGCAGAGAACAAGCTATAGAAATAGTGTACGATAACTTGAACATGTCACAATTTACTTTTAGAGTGTTAATGACGTGATGGCTTGAATAGCATAATGTTTTCTTTTTCAATAAAGTTTTAAGACTTTAAAGTTGGCGTCTCCAGGCTTGCACCATCAAGTGCAAAATGGGGTTCAATTTTCTCACATAATAATTAGGAGTAGAAATTGAATATATTGGGCCTACAAATTATGGTTATGTATAATCTAGGCTATTAGCACAAATCTACTTTTACGATGTTAGTACCTAAAACAAAGTTAATGTTGAAAGAAATATTTCTATTTGGGGGTTGGGTGAGGATGTGTTAGTTTAGCCTCTTACATGATGGTATGTAATCCTTTTTTAAAATTTGTGTAGTAGTTTAATCTTAGCTCGCAGCTCTAAATGATTTTAAAAGGAGGAAGGTTCCTTTTATTAAGGAGCATGTGACAACGAGCATAGGAGTGGTTAAGAAAAGATGTTCGAATTTACAGGGGATTTTATTTTGTTTAGCTTTGCGGATAAAATTATGAATTTATATATAGAATAGATTGAATTGTTTACAGAAATTACTTAAGTTATAATTGTTCTACGGGTGAACCTTGTTCTTCTCGAAAACAAGGTTAGTGATAAATTCATGTCAAATAAGTACATAAGCAACTACTTAGTTAATTTAATTTAAAATAATTTGCTGTGGAAAATTTTCAAATTTTTTCCCCTGGCATTTTAATTATGATTATTTTGTAATTGGTGAACAAAGCTCTTCAAATATTGACAAGTATATCAGATTCAGTTGTTTCAACCATACCTGCATGCAAAATCACGATTTTTATATTTTTAAATGCATGTATACAAATTTGTGAGTAATTTGATTGTTAGGACACCTTGAAAGGTCTTGTCATGAATTTTGATCCCATTTCAAAATTTATGTTTTTTGGACATCTAATGACTTTTATGACTTGCATGCAAGGCAAGCCTCTATCTTGCATGATTAAGGATGTAAAAGACAAGTGTTAAGCGGCTTAAAAAGAATATAAATTTTGAAGTGGAGTCAAAAACCACTACAAGACCTCTCTATGGGTCCTATTAAACAAATCACTCACATATCATATTGTAATAGAGTCAAATATACCACCATAAAGATGTTGATAGTCATTCCATTAGCGAAAAATGTTTTGTGGTTTTAATGTTAAAGTACTGATTTTGTTTTTGATGATTTAACAGAAAAAAAATTTCTCTTTTTGCATTCATCCACATCCTTAGTTGGCTACATTGATTTATGAACTTTAGCTAGTTGTTTGTTTAACCTCATCGCTTTCTAGGTTGCAAATTTGAGTTACAGTGTTTTGTATACAAATTTATATGATATTAATTTCTAAGTGATAGAATACTTGTTAAGCAAGGATTAAACATAAAAGGAAGTTGATCAATGGTGATGGTAAAAGAAACATACGGTTATAGCTTGTTCTCAGTAAGTCATGTACGTGGGCATTACTTTTTTGGAAAGCAGGTTATAGAACTTTAAAAGTAACATGTGTGGACTCTATGGATGTTTTCTGTTGATCTTGCCGGAGCAGATAATGTAATAAAAACATTTAAAAATGGATTTCGTAAGTCATACCTTTCCAAAAGCAATATTGTATCCCCTCTGTAGAAAGGCCTAATGGACAAATGTTTCCGTAAGTACATTCCTGTCAATTTTTTTACTAGATTGGGGAAATAATTTGCAGGAGCTTATATATAATTTCTCACCTTTGAATATTGTCGATACAGAGGTACCAAAGTACACCATACGTCTTGGAAGATTCCATATCCACTGTCTTGGAACATCAATTGGGTTGAGGCTTGACTCATGGTCTGCAAACACCTACATGGTAATTGCAACTTTCTGATGCATGGCTCTACGGTGAAGTAGACAGTTAAAGTAATGTCTCAAAATGTTAAAAAACATACTGGTTTCAAGC
>JAWDEX010000009.1:8895230-8914323 GCA_035221805.1 Trichilia hirta
TTGTTTGTCGTAGATTTATCATCCTATCTTCTAGGAGACCCTATCGAAAGTAGGCTTGTTCCGTTAACTATTTATTTATTTTTTTCTTATAAGAAGATAATATATGATGTAGGTAATTTCAGTTTGCTCTTCCTCTACATTCTTTGCTGCTAAATTATTATAATGCAACATTTCTCTTGCATCACTCATCCTATACCTATTTATTTGCTACATTTTTTAAGGAATTGCTCGTTTGAGCGTGAATTGAATTAAATTATGTACAATCTACGTCGTGTTTGGCATGGAATCTGACAGTACATATTCAAATTTCTTTTTCCCGGTTAACAAGTGGTGAATACATTTATGTTAGCAAAGAATAATTGAATGTACAACAATATGTTAGTCAAAATACATTTTTCTCCCTGCTGTCAGCAATCTTTCTTTCCTTGTCCGTTGGCACTTTATTAGTGCTTCATTGGTAATCTTCTCTGCAATGAGGCTTGCTTATGATTTGTTTTCATTTTTTCCTTAAGATACATTTATGTTGCCAATTTACTAGCTGGAAAATGCAATCTGGCCTTAAGCGGTCGAGTTGCTCGTGATTTTTGGTCAAAGCCCCTCACACAAACAAAACCTGCCAATAAATTTTCCAACAGTTAGTGACATGTCTGAACTATGAACTCCTAGAGTGTGGAAGTGTTGCCTATCCCTAAATGAGATCCAACACATGCAAAGAACAACCTATAGAAATAGCATACAATAACTTGGATATTTCACAGTTTAATTTAAGAGTTCTAATGGCATGTGATTGCTGAAATAGCATAAAGTTTGCTTTTTCAATAGAGTTTTAGAGACTTCAAAGTGGTTATCACCAGGCTTATATAGCCAAGTGCAAAACAGGGTTTCATTTTCTCACATAATAATTAGGAGCAGAAATTGAACATATTGAGCCCAGAAATTCAGATTATGTATAAATTTAGGCTATGCAAAATTCTACTTGTAACATGTTAATACCAAAAATAAAAAGGAGTCATTGTTTTTTATGTTGATGTTGAAGGAAATATTTCTATTCGGTGCCTGGGAGGAGTGTGCTAGTTTAGCCTCTTATCTGATGGTATGTGATCTTTTTTCAAAATTTGTGAAGTAGTTTAATCTTGGCATGCAGCTCTAAATGATTTTAAAAGGAGGAAGGTTTATTATATTTATATTTGTTCTTGTTATCAAGGAGGGGGTGATTAAGTGACAAAGGAGTGGTAGAGAAAAGAGGTTCAAATTTTACAGGGGATTTTATTTTGTTTGGCTTTGTGAATAAAATTATGAATTTGTGTATACTATAGATTGGATCGTTTACAGAAATTACTTAAGTTATAATTGTTTGGTCACTGCATGAAAGTTTTGTAGAGTTGAAGCCTTTGATGTCGTCAGAATTAGGTTAGAGTCTATGGGTCAATTAGTTTTCTAAGGATCACTTATGATATGTGGTGTCTCGGAGTGAACCTTTTTCCTCTTGAAAGTAAGGTTAGTCATAAATTTAAGTTAAATGAGTATATAAGCAACTACTTTGTTAATTTAGTTTAAAAATCACTTTTTTTTTTAATTTAGTTTAAAAATCACATTTTTTTTCTCCTTTTACAAATGCAAACTATTATAAATCAATATAAGATAAACTGACTATAGTATACTCACATGCGTTTACTTAATTGTGATTATTTTATAATTGGTGAACTAAACTCTTGAAATCTTGAAGAATGTATCAGATTCAACCACAACTGCATGCAAAATCATGATTTTTGGATTTGTAAATGCCTGTATACAAATTTATGATTAATTTGATTAAGAGGACACCTGGAAAGGTCCTGTCATGAATTTTGATCCCATTTCAAAATTTATGTTTTTTGGATGTCTAATCAGTTTTATGACTTGCAGGCAAGTCAAGGCTCTATCTTGTATAATTAAGGGCGTAAAAGACATTTAAGTATTAAGGGACTCAAAAACAATCTGAATTTTAAAATAAGTTTAAAAACCATAATAGGACCTCTCTATGGGTCCTAGTAAACAAACCGCATATTGTATTAGAGTCAACTATACTTACCATACAGATGTTGATAGTGATACCTTTAGGTAAAGAGGCTATGTGGTTTTATTATTAAATTAGTGATTTTGTTTTTGATGATCTAGCAGTAAAAAAATTCCTCTTTTTGCATTCATCCACATGCTTGGTTACACTGAGTTATGAACTTCATTTAGTTGTTTGTTTAACCCCATTGCTTTCTGGGTTTCAAATTTAAGTTATGGTGTTTCTGTGATATACAAATTTACAAGACATCAGTTTTTAAGTGAGAATTTATTAAGCAAGAATTAAACATAAAAATAAGTTCATCAATGATGAAAGAAAGGTGTGGTTATAGCTTGTTCTCAGCAAGTCGTGTATGTTGGCATCACTTTTTCAGAAAGCAGGTTAAGTTTTATAAAACACTAAAAAGTTACATGTATGGACTCGATGGACATTTCCTATTGATCTTGCCCAAATCAGATAATGCAATAAAAACATTAAAAAAAAGGATTTAGTAATTCATACCTTTCCAATGGCAATACTGTATCCCCTCTGTAGAAAGGCCTAATGGACAAATATTTCCGTAAGTATATTCCTTTCAATTTTATTACTAGATTGGGAAAGTAATTTGCAGGAGCTTATATATAATTTCTCACCTTTAAATATTGTTGACACAGAGGTACCAAAGTACACCATACGTCTTGGAAGACTCCATATCCGCTGTCTTGGAACATCAATTGGGTTGAGGCTTGACTCATGGTCTGCAAACACCTGCATGGTAATTACAACTTTCGGATGAATGGCCCTATGGTGGAGTAGACAGTTAAAATAATGTCTCAAAATGTTAAAACCTACTGGTTTCAAGCAGTTGGGTAAGCTAAGGTGGAGGGTGTACAAGCTACAAACCCACAGGATGTCGTTATGGGTGGCGGTAAGTTCTATCTAAATTCTTCCAAGAAAATAAGTGTTAAAAAATAAATTAGTTTTACCTCATTAACTTGAAAGTATGTGCCATTTAGTGGAAAGCTTCCTCTCATGGCTGTTCAAGGTATCTGAAGATGAGGTAATCTAACATTAGCTTATAATCAAGGTAGTATGTCATGTCAATTTTGACTTTTATAATAGTTATCTATTGATGATCAGATCTATTGTAGTACTCACCAGAATACTTCCTCTGACAGTTTGTGATTTAGCTTCTCTTACGCTATTACATGAAAAGCATGTCACAGTTTGCCAAATTCTCGGGACCCACATCTATTTTCAGGGGATTGAATTGAGTTGGCAGTTTCACCTATTAATGTAAATTGTAGAAATAAAAGGTTACCACTTGAAACTCATACATAGTATCACGTTACAAGCAAGGTATGTACAGTTATTAGCACTCATTGAACTGTATTGTGTTTTGTGTTCACCTGGTGTCCATATCGCAAGAAGGTATGGACTAGGGTCATCTGGTTCCCATCTGTCCATCTATCAATTGAGTAGATTCATGGTAAGCAAATTTCAATGTATGGAAAACTAAAATTTGGATATTAGGGAAAAGCTAACCCCTTCTAGCAGAGGATGTGAATCTGGAAGTTCATACCTGCATCATGTGAGGGAGTTGTTAGAGAAATCGTGTAGGATTTTATTCATTGTCAAAGGCGTTGTGTTAGTTTGAAATGGCCTGATGTTAGTTTGAAATGGCCCGATTGCTAGTTATTGTTGCCCCAAATTAGTGAAGATGGAGCTCTCTTTTTAATTAGTAATGTATTTTTTATCTTTAATTTTAAGCCATTTCTAGTTCTGCTAATCTTTTTGTGGGTAATAATGAACTTCGCTTGTGTAAATTTGACTTGCCGTTGGTCTAGCTAGTGTAGCCCAAGATTTCAGTTGCATGACACAGGATTGAATTTCAAGACGTCAAATATGAGGGAAAAAGTGAGTTGGTCTCTACTAAAGTTCATGTTTATCAGACACTTTTCCGCCCGCACTTTCAAAGTTAAGTAGAAGTCAATAATATCAAACTCAACCTAACATGATTAGAGAGGAAATCCACTTACACTTGGTGTTCTGTCTGGAGCCGACTCACATTCTTCAGTTTGGGTGCAGGAATAGAGGCAGCTTCTGTATTCAAAGCAACTAAAGCCTTGGACATGTCAGATTCTCCTAGTTCCATCTTCTCTTGCATGTAGCTCTGTAGATTCACAGTGAACTCTTCAATATTGAGTTTTATTGTGGGGATTTCATCCTCGTAAAATGTGTCCTCAATGTCACTTTCTGTTATTTCTGTTCTTTATTGTTCTGGTGTTGCTGGTTCTTCAATGATGGGTTCACACTTGCCTATTTCACGGCCCACTTGTTTAATTGAGTCTATCTCTGGGGAAGGTAGTTGCATCGGATTGATATCTACAGCAGGGTTTCTTCAGCTGGAGTAGGCACAGTTAAACTCACTATACTCTTCCCCACTGGTCCTGGCAGAGCTAGCCTTGCACTGATCCAAACAGACAATAGTTAATATTATTATGAGATTATGCAAATCATCTTGATCGGAAGATGAGATAGGTGGTCTCAAGAAATATTGCATCAAACTTCTTTCTATAGTTGATATGCGACTCTGTACTTCAGTTTATCTTCAGAAATGGCTTCTTTCTCCATTCAGTTTTTTCGGCAACCATTGATGAATTTCATTGGCACATGTTCAACCAATCTATTTTTGAACCTTGGAATTTTAGGGCAATTGAGCATGGAGCTTATTAAGCAGGTTATCATGAGTCCATATGTTGTTCACTTTGAGGAACAGTCGACACTGAGAATAAATGATAACAATTTAAATGCAGGTACAGGTTAGTTCAAAAATTGGTTTTGTGAATAAAAAGATAATATTTATTCATGGGATCTCTGCAGAAAAAGGAGCGGTGATATGTTATTTACAATATGTTAGTCTGTCTCCTAGTTCAGTACTTTACACAACACAACTTTCTAAATCTCGTGCATAAAAGTTCTTAATTTATAAAATCTCATGGGCTGATGCGCAGCAGCGAAAGCAATGTGCATGCAGGAATCGGAACTATGCTGTTATATTATTTTGTGTTCTTCATTCTTCCAATGAACTGGATGTTATTTGAAATTGTTTTTTGTCTTTATTATTAATAAAAATGTTTTCGCAGCCTTGAGTGAAAATCCTTGAGGCAATAATCTCATTTGGATTGTCTACTTGTCCACATTTGTTTGGAAGCTTTTTGATATCAATATATCGTGCCTAAAAAATTTAGAGGATCCCATTGCTGGCCTTTTTATGCTTAACTTCCTGAATAATAGTGGTAGCAAAAATATTAAAAAGGCAGGGTGGGGGTTTCAGACCTTGCAAAAGCACTAGCAAAATGTCTGCATTCTCCTCTCATTGGACATGCATTGCAATTTGGTTTACTCTTTGTACAGAAAACCTGAATGGATGTTCAAGCATAAAATGTTAGTTTTTAAAAGTCAACAGTTTATGTGTTAGTGCAGCAGGAAATGCCAAAATGGACGGACAATATACCTTTCCAAATGTAATCAGCAGGTAATGTAGCTCGTACCTGTATTATGATAGTTAAGCAACCAATAAAATCATTAGCAAAATGAAAGAGCAATTATTTGCTAATTTTATTTAAGGGAAAAGCAGCTCTTATGACTACTGATGTTTCAAAGGAGCCATTAGCATTACAGTGTCCTTTGATCTAGTTTGCACAATCTTGGCCAGAGATATTTCTGTATTGATTCCAACACAGGATACCTACAAGAGGAATATGATTAGTGTGTGTCGAAGGAAAATTTGTACTTGATTGATTGGTTAACATATGATCCTTACAGCTCTAGGAGATGCAACTGGAGTGACTCGGGCAATGGTTGAAGAGGGGCCCATCCCAATCAAACAGCTATGGTCCGACATTTGTGTCAACCTTTGTTAAAATATAAGTAAAATATGTTTTGTATAAGATCTTGTTGGGTCTTAAAAGCTTCACATTTTCGTAGTTTAAGTTTAGCCTTACCGGAAAAGCAAGATGATGAAGTGTTAAAAGCCGCACACATTCCACACTTTTCAATCCCAATCCACGCATACTTAACAAGTAATCTCTATAACATAAATATTTTTGAAACTGAAAGTATTAGTTCTGTGGAGGCAGCAGTTGGAAGACTTAGGAAGGGACTAAAATTTTGAGAAGTTTAGAATTATGAAGGAATTGAAATTTTGAGAATTTACTTTGCTTTGTCGGGAGTGACGTCTCTTAACCACTCAAGATCAATTCTTCCATGGTCTCGGACCAATCGGTTTAGAAATTCCTGCAATATTGACTATTAATTATAATCTATCTCATGGTCATCTCAACTTATATGTCAATAAACTATATAAAATCATTTGAGGGTGATCTTAGCAAATTTGCACACTTTGAGGAATAACGTAATTTGAAAACCTTGATACTTTCAGCTAGCATGTTGTTCATACCTCTCTCTTTGATAGCATCAGAAATCTCTCCAAAACTAGCACATCTCACTGATTCGAGGTTGTTGCCAAACAATTCAATCTTGATTAATCAAGAAATTGTACACTTATAAGTGCATGGCTTTCTGACTTTCAAGTTTAAAAGAATTTAACGTAGAGATGGTTAACTCATGGCTGGCGTAATATTAACACAGTGGACTTTACAATAATCTGAATTCTGAAGGCCAAGAGTGTAAGGAACTATACCTTGTACAAGATGCATCCGTGCAATGAATGAATCAGATCGTCCTTTAAAAACTCTTCTTTCCTCTTCCCACCATTTCTCCTTTTCCTTGTCTGTTTTTTCGGGGCCTTCACTTCCTTCAAAGCCCATCAAGAGATTCCAAACTCTATTTGTCTCTTCGTCAAGGTCCACTTTTGGCCTTGGCTTACGTTTTTTGATGAATTGAAAGCCTTCATAAGGAACCACTGTACCATCTTGTTTGTATAATACAATTGCAGTTTGCTTCTATCCCTGCACCTGGTTGACCATTCCGTTGAGATTGAGATCATTGAATCTATATATGATCTCATCCATTGGAACAGGGAAAATCTGTTTAATAGCTGGCCCTGCATCAAACGTTAATAAAAATAGATATAAGGATGGATGGTAGAATATTCTGTGGAAGCTGTCTTAGCCTGTTTGGATGCTACAGTTGATGAAAGTCTCTTATTGTGGAGAGTACCTCCATTTTTTGGTGAATAATTCCGGCGATCAATAGAGGCTTCCCTTTCTTCCAGCAGACCATGATTCATTTCTGATGAACATGATTTAGCTAAAGTGGGTTCGGGATTTTGCTTTACTGAGATCCTTCGTCCAGGAGCAGGAGCTTTGCCAGGGGAAGCTGGTGGGAACAGATCATGTTTCTCGCTTGGAGTTGATGATGCAAAAGCATGGACTGCAACCAATCTTTTAGTCTCTCCAATTTTTTCTGTGCACAAATGTTTGTCAGAAGAAATATGTTTTGGCAAGTTATGCCTGGAAGCCATAGATTGAGCATTCCATTTACTGACAAATTTGTCGTACCCACAGTTTTCTCCGTATGTAACACTACTGCTTTTGAAGTGAGAGTCAAATGCCTCATAATCTGTTTGTAGTATGAATCCATTTCCTTCAATATCATTCATCATTTTTGCTTGAGCTTGTCTTGAGCCATCTTTAGCTTTTGTAATACCAGATGGCTTGTCAATTATGATTGTATGTAGTCCGTTCTCATTTTTCTTTTTCTTGTATGTCTCTGAACACTTAGCAACCTGAATGCTGACATTTCTGTGGCATCCATCTATCTGAATCAAATTTTGGCTCAGGAATGAAGAACCCGTTACATTTGCAACATGGGGTTGCATCTGCTCCATTGCATTAGAATATTCTCTCTTTGATCCTCTAGCTTCTTTTGAACTGGAAAAAATCGTTGGTACCGATTGTAATGTATTTAGGGCTATCATTTGTCTGGTCCTCTCTAGGTTTTCAAAATTGGATTTGGATGGGAACACTGTTTGACCAATTCCTTTTGCAGATATGTGTTGCTGGATGGATGTGTAAATATTTCTGCTACTCTCTTGGAATGGATGAGCAATTCTGGTATCTATGTTACTTGCAATTACATTTACATTTTCCATGTTCGGGTCTTTTCTTGGAGTTAGTGAAGCTGCTACTACTTGCCTTTCCTGTAGTAACATGTAAGCTGGGATTTGATTATCTGTACAGGTGTAGCTATTAACCGATCCTGGTTGCTGGTTATCTATGGGTAATCCATTCTGCTGGCCAATCAGCATAGTTGAAGCTGTTCTGAATTCACTGTTAGTTCTATTGTCCAATTCTGCAGCTTGAGAATCAAAATTAAAATTAAAATTCCTCATATAACTTTGTTGCATCTCTGCCTGCTGATCAATTACTTCACCCTTGCTTTCATCTTGACTTTTTTCCAAGTCAAAATTCAATACTCTTCTGCATGACTTTGCAGGGTCCAGCACTAGGATCAGTCATGTTACTCATAATATCTGCTTCCAGGTCTTTCCTGCACAAATACTTCCTCTTTCCACCAGGGTTAGTACTTTTAGGAGTTTTTGCCTTTTGAGTACTTTTGGCTTTCCTTTCTACGACTACTTTTGGCCTGTGTTTTCTTCGTTTGGGCGGTTTCTGTTGTGGTGTCTAGTTGAGGTCAGTCACTCCATAACTTCCATTCTCAGAATCCCCCTTGTCCACGAGGGGAGTGGAAATGCTAGAGGATGCCACAACATTTTTCAAGAGCTCATTGTGATTGGGCTGAATAGCATCGTTTCGTATGGTTGTGACTAAACTTTCTGGATTATCTTTCTCCTTATTTACGCTGGCACCTGTTGGGAAATGCCCTCTTGTAGAAGGCTGGTTCTCCAAGTTCTTCACTGGATCTGGTGTAATTGGCGAGAAAAGCAATGTGGTAGTGACACTTGAAGCAGCATCAGTTTCTGTTCTTGATGGTGAATTTTGTTCATGGTTGCGCTGGTAACTTATGGGGAATCCACCTAAAGTAGTGCATAATAGTTAATAATTATGAGACAATTGGAAATCATATGGAGGTAAAGCTCTAGTCTTATTAGGCATAGAATAGCAGTAATAATAAGACATAGAATAGCAGTAATCTCTTTTTGCACAACCATTGTAACAATCTTAAATCAGTTTCAAAATTAACCAATTTCTCTTTTCTGCATACTGAGATGAAATAGCTAATATTACAAATGTACCCAACCTGGGAGGTGAGGTGAAACTATTTTCTATATTTCATCAGATCTGAAAACAATATCTGTTCCGTGGCAATTATGAGCTTATATGTTCTAGGGCATCTTTGAATTAGGGCGTCCTGGTATTTCTTTGCTGATGGCTAAAACTGACCATATTGTATTCGAAGGAAATTGATTCTTGCCATAATCTTTATTCATGCTATGATGTAAGTCGGTAACTTGTGAGATGTTAGGTTATCATAAATCGGTAAATAGTTAATTTGCTTTTCATTCAAGAATGATACAAATCTCCGTGTTTGTTTGAAACGTACCAATATACCATGAAGAAAAGGTTTTATCCATAAGAAATTATTTTAGTGACAATTAATTAACACATGCTGACCTCCAGTGATTCTTTTCTGTGACCTAGAATTGAATGAATGACATGATATCAAATGCATATAAATCTCTATTCTCACTTTATTTTTGTTTTCTATCAATGAGAAATGGCTGATTCGAGCTTAGCAATCTTAGGAGCATGCATCGGCTTAACGGCTAACAGATTAATCACTTACATTGGGATGCCCACTGAAAGCTGTTGCTGTTTTGCAACAGGTTTGAACCTGAATAGTGAGTTCGGTTGTGAAGCAACAAATTACTCAAGTTCGACTTGGTTGTGAAGCAACAAATTACTCAAGTTCGACTCCCTCCAGTTATTGTCTTGAGAATGCAAATTCGTAACCAGTGGTTGATTTGCCATGTTTGTATTTCTGACAGGAATTCTGTTCGCAGAGGCTATTGCAGCTGCACTCCTTGCCAAAATACTAGCTACTTGATTTGTGTTCCAACCTCCATTTTCATTATAGCAGCCTTTTGTGTAGGAGGCTGTCATGTGATTGATTCTTCGGTGTCTGTCATCCACACTTATATTACTACTGTAATGCCCTTCATTCTGACTTCCTCGTCCAATTGGACTTAAATGTCGAAGAACACTGCTGAAATTCGGAAAACCATCCAGCTCTTGCCAATTTGCTCTTCCCAGTGATTTTCCATACCTGTCAACCGGCAATGTATTGGATCTCGTTGGAATTGGCTTTTCTGGTGTTACCTGCATCCAAGAACCCATCAACTGGAATTGTGTACCTTGTGGAACTGAAATTCCCTCTCCGTACTTCATTTGTTGTCTCATGCATCCAACGCAAGACTATAACTCTTTATTCTACTCATGTTAAGAAAATTGACATCTCCCTTTATCCAAGCTCTACATCTCTAAACTCAGCTAAAATTCTGATTTTATTGCTCGCCCCTTGCTTGAATTTATCTGCCAAAACCCAAAAACAATTTTCTCAGTCAACAATTCCCACCTGTTATTCGAAAAAAAAAAAAACGGACATTCCAGAGCAAAAGTCTCAGAGTCAACAAAACAAAATAGAATCTCCGTTATGAATGCTAGAAAATCAGATCCAGATATTGCTCAGTATGTAAAGCCGGCTATGTCCTGATCTTTTTCTCTAGAAAGAATGGAAAACACGAATAGCAATGGAAATAAAATAAAAGCACAAATTATTTTTGAATACTAGAAACTGAATTGTATCAGATTGCATTATTGACAAAATCTGCCAAGAATCTTTTCTAAAGAACTGCAAGTCAGATGGTTTTCTGTCAACCGTACTGTCCCTGCATGAACTGAGTAAAAAAGAAGGAAATACTATAAATGTAAAAAGAACGAAGGAAGAGAGGGGAGAGAAACTTTTATACGTCAAAACAAGGCTCGCTAATTGGGGCACCGCTTTTTGTTGTTAAATGAGCACTCCTTTTAACTTCCCCTCAAAATTTTTTTTGTCCTTTCTTTATCATGTGTGAGAATTCTGCTGTAGTCGCATGCTTATTATGCTCCTAGATTTAACGTGAATATGAAAAAAACAAAAAAGGAAAAGTTAGTAACGTTGACTTAATAATTTTTTATAAAAAAAAAAATTTGCTAGATTTCATGAAGGTGATGTTTGAGGGTGTATTTATTATTTAAGGTGGCGTTTTAAATAATCATGGATAATTTTGTATCTATCATATAATAGTTACTTAAAATAGATAAATTTATTTTTAAGTTTTAAAAATATATTAAATTCATTTGAAGTAAATATATTTTATTTTTTGGGATAGGGTAGGCACTACCAAATAATGAAGTTAAAATTCAAATATCATGTACAATTTAAAATCCTTATGTGATAAATAGACTCCTTGTAGTACAGATTGTTCCCTAATTTTATTTCACTCAATATGGATTTATAATTATTATTATTTATCGAGAGAAAGTGGCTAGTACGATAAGAATTATCTTTTACTTTAGTCGGAGTGCTCCGTATTGTAAGGACACTGCTTAAATAAATTGGCTAATTATAAAAGAATGAAGTTAATTCTTTAATACTTTCGATAGTAAAGGGAACCAACCATCTAAATTAATTAAGTAAATGTGCTGTCCCAGTAACTCCAAGATTTAGGTTCAATTCCAGTAATTAATTTCAAACCCAGTTTTAAAAATAATGCATGCCAAAAGAGAATAAATTGTAGCAAGCGGTTATATTTTATAAATAGGATATGTGGGCTGCCAAAGTTTCTGTTGATGGTTCCAAGTCTAAGTCGAAGGCTTGTTTTGGATTTTAAACACGAGCTAAACACGTGAGTAGGCAGAAGAACCAAGGAGGCATTAGGCAATCGGGTTACAGGGCCTTGAATTTTTAGCAAAACCCAACAGAGAGGCGCCCACACGAAAAGAAAACAAAAAAGGCCGTTGAAAGAGAGGGCGGCGTTGTAAAGTTTGCATGAGATTATGTGACTTATCCTCGTTTTCACGATGTATAGTGTATTTGAGAGGCTTTATAAAAATTTATTTATAAATAAATGATAAAATATAATTTAAAATTTTTATTATATTTTCTAAAAATTTTAATTTTTATTTTAAAAAAATTAAAATAATGAAAATAAAACTTTTAAGTGAATGTGTGACACTATTTTAAGTTACATAAATTGAGTTTGTCTTGTCAGTCTTTGTCTAATCCATTTCAATGTTCATTTAGTTTAATTTTTTAGAGTAAAGCTTTTATATGTAAAGTTTTTTCTGGTGTAAATTTTTAGTAAAAAAATATTAGTTATTTAATTATTACGAGTAATTTATAATAATTATTATCTAATTATTTTAATTAATTTTAAAAAATTTATGTTAAGAGAAAAATAAGATAATATTTTAAAATAAAATAAAATTATTTTAAAAAAATCTAAAATACCTCTTTGGACTTCTAGTAAAAGTAAAACCTTTTCTAATTATTCAAATTTTTTAGTAGCAATCAAATGATGCAAAATATTTTTAAAACAACTTTTTCTATTAAAAAACCCCTTTTTAACCAGTAATAAAGCTAAATTAAACAGACATTTGCAAAACTATAACCTTAATCTTAGGATGTATATATATATATATATTTATCAAATATTTTTTCAAAATTTCCATCCTTATAAATTACAATTTTTTTTTACATATAATGATAAAGAAGGAAAATAACTTTTATCCCGTATTTTTTTGAAGTAATATTAAAAGTGTTACTGTTTTTAAACAATTTATTTATTTGTCTAACATTGTCAGAATTTTTTAAAGACGGCTCAATATTCCAAATTTTCAAAATACTATTCAATTTTTTGAAACTAAATACTAAAAATCTTAAAATAATTACACAGGCCACATTATGATTAAATTTATATGTTTTCTCAGATATCAAAAATACTGTTCATACTTTGAGATCTCACCGCCTCGCCCTCTAAATCTTAAATTTGAATATTTGTGAAGATTTATTATACCATATAAATTGTACAATAATTTATGAAGAAAGCGATGTGGGACACGTATAACTGGTTATTTTTGTTCGGGGTCAACTTATTTCATTCCTAATGATTAAATATTTTGAAGAATATTTATATTCTCATCAAATCTGACCAATGACAGCTCAAGTAATGGGCAATAGTCTAAAAGCCCTTTTTAAAAAAAAGTGTTAAATCAGCAGGCATTATAAAAAATATTATTATTTTTAAAAGATAATAATACTGGAATATAAATTTTTTTATAATTTTATGACAGCGAAAACTTCCGAAATGTGTGGAAAAAGGGTAGAGTTATTGTGCAAGGAATAATTGACAGTTTGCACGCGAGTAAGAAATGACACATGACAGATTGATTGATTATCAATCTGAAATATGGAGTCAAAGCAGTTTAATTTAAATATTTTACTCGAAAATATAGTAAAATTGATGCAAATAACCTTATTTTATCCCCTAACTTTAAAATTAATTAGGTTAATTTTTTTTAAAAATTCCGCAGAAAATAATTTTTCTAGATGACATTGTATCTACATCTTTTAAATAAAATAAACTAAATAATTATGAAAAACTTTAAGCAAAAATTACTATTATTTTCTTTTTATGATAACTCTTTAAATTACTGTAAATTCTCTCTCTATCATTCTTACTTACCCACTCTTTTTATATCTTATTTTTAGCTATACAAGCAAATAAATAACATCACAAACTATGAGTTTTTGATTTTTTTAATTTTAATTTATATTGAATAAAAAATGTTAATTTTGAATAAATGAACATATACAATAGATATTGATTGTTGTGCGATGGTTTACATGTAGGAAAAGTAATTTAAATATTGTTAATAGCTAAATAATTTGTCAAAAATGGTTCGCTAAAGAGAAAATACACTCGCAATCTTTGAATGAAATGAACATGTATAATAGATTTTGAGTGTTGTGAGATGGTTTACATGTAGGAAAAGTAATTTAAATAGTATTAATGGGTAAATAATTTGTTAGAAATGGTTCGCTAAAGAGAAAATACACTTGTAATCTTGGTTGTTGCCATTTTCGAGTGTACCAATATTTGTGATTAAGAGTATAAAAATAATTGATTTTAAGAGTTTAAATACTAGTTTTGCGAGTGGTATTTAAGAGTGTAAAATTAACTTAATTCGAGAACAAGAAATAAGTGAATGAAAATGATTTAAAAAGTGACAATCAAATTGTATTCAAGAATGAGAAATAACATGATTTTAAGAGTGTGAATTAAATTATTTTTGAGAGGGACATTTGAAGTACATTCGAGAGTAAGAAACCAAATGATTCTGAAAATATGAATAAAACTGATTTCAAAAGTGATAATTAAAATCTATTCAAGAGTGAGAATTTATATGATTTCGAGAGTGTGAATTAAACTATTTTTCATAATGACATTCAAAGTGAATTCGATACCACTTATTCAAGAAATTGAATTGTTGTATGTATTATATTATTATTTTTTGATTTGGTGTTACTAATATATATATATGTTGTGACATTTTTATTGATGTTTATTCTATTTTTTTGGGTTTGTAAGTTTATGCAGTATTCACAATAGGGTGAATATATTTAGGCAAATATTTGATTACTCTAAATAGTTGATGATCTAGTAGAAGTCAATTATTATCTGTAAGAAACCAATTCCCGGTGATATACATAATTTTTAAAAGGATAGAAGTTGATAAAGTTTAACCCAATGTTAAAAAAGAAATTGTTAAACGAGAAGAAGAACACAAGAAAAAAAGCTTATGAAGATGGAGTAAATAATAAAAAAGAAGAAAGAGTTGATAATTGTTACTAAAGAGTATCACAAATACTATAAGACCGAGAAGGTCTTCCTGATTTTTTGGCATTTGTGGCATTGGCTCATTTACAACAATTATCAATTTTTACTTATTTTTTTATTTTTGACTCTAACTTTATGAGTTTCTTCATTGCTTTCTTCAACTTAATAT
Source organism: Trichilia hirta (assembly GCA_035221805.1). Lineage (NCBI taxonomy): Eukaryota > Viridiplantae > Streptophyta > Magnoliopsida > Sapindales > Meliaceae > Trichilia > Trichilia hirta. Next base: position 8,910,303 of record JAWDEX010000009.1, read on the forward strand.
TACAGAATAAATTGTTAAACGAGAAGAAAAACACAATAAAAAAGCTCATAAAAATAAAGTCAAAAATAAAAAACTTTATATAATTGTTGCAAAGGAGCCAATATTTTTAAAATAATCTTTAATATTAAAAAAAAAAGCCTTTTTTAACTAGTTAAAAAGCAAAATTAAATGAATATTGTAAAACTATAAACCTATTCTTAGTATGTATGTATGTATTCTTTATCAAATATTTTTTAAAATTTTCATCCTTGTAAATTTAATTTTTTTTCTACATATATTATACTAATAGATTCTTCGTTGATGGATCTTGACTTTTCAGTAATAATAAAGAAGGGAAGTAACTTTTATCCCATATTTTTTTTAAAGTAATGTTAAAAATTTTACTGTTTAATAATTTGTTTATTTGTCAATTAGACATTAAATAGTCATAATTTTGAAAAGGGCTCGCTATTCCAAATTTCCAACACACTATTCAATTTTTTGAGACTACGTCATAAAAATTTTAAAATAATTATTCAGAGTGCATATTAAAGATGAATTAAAAAAATAGTTTGTATTATAAATAATATTAATAGTCTATTATTGTACAATAATTCACTGCAAATGCGATTAGAACATTTACAACCGTCTTATTTTTCGTTTGGGGTCCACTTATTTTATTGCTGCTTATTAAATATTTCGAAGAATATTAATATTCTCGTCATATTTGACAAATGGTTGCTCAAAAAATAGGCAATGGCCTAAAAGCCCTTCGGGGAGGAAAAAAGTATTAAATTAACAGGTATTATATAAAAATATTATTATTTAAAAAAAATAATAATATTAGAAATATAAAATTTTTTATAATTTTATGACTACGTAAATCTCCTCCAATATCCGTGGAAAAGGTGGAATGATTGTGGAACGAAAAATTTGACAGTTTGCACTTGGGTATGAAATGACTCATGACATGTTGATTGATTATCATTCGGTAATTCAGAGTCGGAAAAGTTTAAACTGAAATATTTCACCCAAAAATTTACTAATCACGCTAAGCCATGCAAAAATATTGAATTGCGTTGTATATTATTATAATTTTTTTAATTTTTATTATAAATCTTTAATTTATACTTTATTTATTAAAAAATATTAAAAATTATAATTAAAAATACAATAATTATAATAATAGTTGAATGCATCTTAGCCTTGTTTATTTCATTAACTTTTTAAATAAATTTTATAAATTTATTTGCATTCTCTACATCTCAAAGAATGCTAATGTCTTCGTCCATTAAATTTTATTTATTAGATTTTTTTAAACACATAAAATAATCATTGTATTCAAAAAGTTTAAATGATATGAAATATTTTTTAATTTTAATTAATTAATTTATTTATTTTCTACACAATAATATGAAAGCATTTTTAAATACTCAACACCATCTGTTGCTTTGATATCAGTCTATTTTATTAATGAAACTCATTGCTATTATTCAGATTAATTATTGTTAACATAAAATACATTTATAACAAATTTTTTAAAAAAATAATATTATCAAACATATAAAATACTCTAAAATTAATTGTATACCAACTATTATTCTTCTATAATTTTCATGGTGATATAATATTTGACAACGGACTAATTAAACATAAGGTCACTATTAAAAGGGAAATTTTGCCAATCGGGAATGAATGGTGTTGATGAAGTCTTTGATTTATCATACCATCAATCACGTGCCATCAATCATTTTGTCAATCACCATGATTTGAAAGCGCGTGGCCTGCTTGTTCAGATACCATTTCAAAGTCAAATCAAAACCTGATTTACACTTGTGATTAATTTTGAATATTTGACATAATAATTAAAAATAAATTTAAATAAGTGAACCTTGAAAGTTCTCAATTTCTTTTTCTCTTTCGTTTTTCCCAAGAAGGTAATTTTAGATTAATTCCATCCTTTCCTTTATAAATAAAAATTTTACATATAAAAGAAAGATATTAAAAATATGAAAAAATTAGTCTTATTTGTGTACACACACACACACACAAATAAGACTATTTTTTTTTTTATATTTTTAATATCTTTCTTTTATATGTAAAATTTATATATATTTATTAGATTTAAAATATTTTTTACACATAATTCTTCGTATAAGATAATATAAGATACTTTTTATAGTTACGTGGAATATTATTTAAAAAATTAATAAAAAATTTAGAAAATAATATATAAAATTCAGATTCTAGAATATAAGAAATATATAAGTGATGTCATGTGTGATATGTATATGTGTTTAATATTTTTACTTTTTACCTTGAAATACTGGTTTCAATTAATCTTAACGAATTTTAGTTTAACGTTTTTATTTTTGTCTAAGAAAATAATTTAATAAAAATAAAAAATAACAATAAAATTTTAAATTTATATTTTAAGTTATGTATAAGGTGACGTTTTATTGTCACATAGTTTTATATATCAATTTTGATTAATTTAAATTAATAATTAATATATGAGAGAATAGTAAATTCATATATTAGTTTTTATATTATTTTAATTATAAATTGAAACATAAGTTGAGATTTTTAATTTAGACAAATAAAATGAAGTAAATAAGTTACGTAAAATAATATTAAGTGATGTGTGACTCTCACATAATGTCAAAATAGTATTTAAACATTAAATTTATATAAGATGTGAAACAATAATACTAAGTTACTGTCTTCGTATAATGTTCTCTCTCTTTTGACATTAACAATTCACTGTTGCATTCCAATTTTCAAAAAAAAAAATTATTATTTTGACAATTTTTTAATTAAAAATATGATTTAATAATAAAGAGATAATATAGTAGGCTTGAAACAGGACTGATCACCTCTTTTTATTTTTGTATAGTACCATTGATTAAAATTAAAATTTTTCAGTTTAGATTTGGTCAAATTTTAACAAGGATCAAAAATTGGTCCTCTGTTCAAATCGAACTAGTACTTAATTAAATTGGGTATCAATTTTATTTTTAAAATTTTCAAATAAAAACAAAAATTTTGTACCTTGTACAATTTAGTCCTTATTTTTTAAATAATTTTTAAAAATCTTACATTTTAATCCAAAAATAAATAAATATGAAAAATAAATAACTATTAATATAAATAATTATACAAAATAAATAAATATCCAAATTCAAATAATAAATAATTAAATTTTTAATATTAAATAATAAAATTATCCTCATAAACATAAACAAATTCAAAATTAAACAATTAAATATTTTTCAATTTTAAACAACCAAACAAAGAAAAAAAAATATAAGGATAATAATTAAACATCTTCTCATAATATAATTATACAAACAAAAGAAATTAAAACTCAATCCAAATAATAACTAATGAAACATATTCTCTTAAAATACTAAAATTATCATTATTAATACAAACCAATTTAAAATTAAATAATCTATAATTTATCATTCTTAATTTCAAACAACCCAAAAAAAAAATAATAATAATAATAAATAAATTATAACCAAAAAAATATGTTAACTACTTATAATATTGATATTAGTAACCACTGCATAACTATTACTAAAAATTATAATCAAAAGTTAAAAACAAACCCATATCAACCACAAAATATCAATCGTCAATGATAAATATTAGATCCAAAGTTGTATTTTGCATTTCTAACATAATAAAGTTTATAAGTTCATTAAAATCAATTGAAAGTATAAAAACATAAAGAATTTTTTATGACATAAAAAAGTTACCTTCAATTACGATATTCATTTTTTGAAACAACCCTTCAATAGTTAATTCAATAAGTATGTCTGATGATCGTAACCAATTACGAGTGTAAACAAGAGCCTCCATCATCTTCGAAACTAAAGAGCTCCTAAAAGGATCCAAAACACAGCTTTCCCTACTAAATGTCAACTTAGATGCAACTGTAGATACCAGCATAGCTAATACATCTTTCGCAATCAAAGATAACATTCGGTATCGATAACTATTAACCTTTCACTAATTCAAAATATCAAAACTTTTT
>JAWDEX010000009.1:8915841-8928075 GCA_035221805.1 Trichilia hirta
TTCGTCTTGAACTCAGTAATCGCGACCCTCTTCTTTAGGTCCTTTCTAATCTTGGCCCATCTTTACTGATCTCTTTCCAGCATTTTATTCAGGCTAAGGATCTCCTTCTTCAGTCGCTCATTCTCCTAGCCTTGGGCACTCGCACTCTGAATATGAGACTTCATCTGCTCTTGTTATTGGGAGAGCACATGGGTGATCTATATGAACAGTTGATAGACATGTAACCCTAAAAAAAATATGGAAAATACCAGGTCAAAAAAGACCTACCATGGCTAAGGAGTCACTCACGTAGTTTATTGTCGCCTTGGGAGTAAGGTTCCCCACCTCCTCGTCAATTGTCTTGCCCACCAGGGAAACTGTAGCATTAATAAGGGGCAGGAGCTGTGCCACCATTAGCTTCTTATCCATGCCAATGTCGAATAACTCCAACTTCGGCATTTGTACACTAGGTAGTGCGAGATGACGAGGAATCGTCGGCACTAAGACTCTGAAAGATGGGATCGGGACTGGTTAGCTTGAGCTTGAGGCGTCTATTGAGCTAGATCAACTGGTGCAGGCAATAAAAATGGCACTGCTCATCAACTTCTCTTGTCCCTCCCTGGTTCTTGGTCTCTTCCTTGTCAATCGAAGAGGGCTATCACTACTGTCAGAAGTATCTTGAGATAGGATTGGAGCCTTGTCCTTCTCTTTTAGAGAAATTCTAGGGGCTTCCTGCCGGTGCAGTGGGGGTGGAGGTGGCAATTAACCTCTTTCTGCCCCATTTGTTATTCTCCTGGCTATCGTGAGTCGCTCTGAAATCGAAGGGCGTTGATCTTTTTCTAACATTCCTGCAGAAAGAAAACAGAAAGTGTTAGTACCTTCGACATATAAAATCATGAACCTTTGATGTCCTATCCTTCGTCTTTGCTCGGTTCAGGGCAATGAGCGAGACATGGGAGGAGACTAGACTCGATTTCATCAATTTTGCTTTTGATAAGAGCTCCTTCTGGTCGGTAGCAATGTCACCAAAGGAAGTTATTCTATCTTTTGATTTTTAGCTTAGGGCGAGGAGACCCGATCACATTGTTACTGACCCAAATTTGTTCAGGATCTCTCCTCCTACGATAAGTTTCCATTCGTTCCCAATAAAAAATCATTTGTCTTTCTAGTACTTGGTATTAGAAGAATTGCCTCTTACCAAATTTGGGGTACCTGGCCTAGTTTATAGGTGTACTATTCGGGGCTCGAAGTTGAATTTTTCCTCAAGGTGTATATATAGATCATCTAAAGAATAATTGGGGGCTCGCCAAAGTACTTTTTCCATAATACGTATAGCCCAATTAGAATTCTCCAACTATTGAGGACTAGTTGGTACGAAAGAATCTAAAAATACGTGAGGAGGCTAGCAAAGAACAGTTGGAGTAGTAAACTAACCCCAAGTAAGAATAGCTCTTTATTGAAGGCAGTTTCATCTGGTAAAGGGTGGCTCGGTGTTTTCCTTCTTTTAAGAACCTTCATGGTCACCAGATTGTCTAATTGAAATGCCTCTCGATACACGTCAAGGTCATTGATGGTGATAATAAAGGAGAATCAATCAGCCTTGAACTTGATCCATGATTTGTGTATAGGGATCGAATTGGTTGTAGACCCCTCGTCGCTGGAATTCGGGAGAGAACTGAGTGTCAGGTCTTCCTTAGCAATTTGTCGAGGCAATAGACCTAACGCCTCTGTGTGATGACCCTTGCTACTGCTGCTCATCTTCTACACGCAGAGAATAGGACGTCAGGTCAAAAATTCTGCGTAGAATCGACGTAGCCAGAGGCTAAAAAAAGATAAGGGGCTTGCAAGCGCTTTCTCGTCTCGCCTGTCTTTGTCGCCCTGACTACAGGATGATTATCGAGAACTTTGGCCATGAACTCTGATTTTCAGACCTACGAATCAACATACCTGCCAAGTATCACAGCAAAAATAGTAATAAAATAAGCAAAGTAAATAACATCTTACTGAATAGATCAATAACAAACTAAAAATGATGATTTGCTAAAGACATGAAAATAGGATCTGCAAAGGAATAAGGTTCAAATGATTCGTGAATGAAAGATCGGAAGTGTCAAAAGTGCAAAATAAAAAAAAAAAGACAAACCGTGGGTATTTATAGATAGTCGCTCAGCACTTAAGCATCACGAGGCGTCCGAAGGATCGAGAGATGTACGGTCAGGGATGTGCCACATCTCTTAACGTCAAAAAGGTACTCTCAAACATTGGGCCCATTCAGTAGTAATTGCCAGTATACCCACACGTGATCACGCTGTGCTTTATATGAAAACGGCGCATTTAAATCCTGTCTTTTTGAGGTACAGCGGGTCAAAATCGAAGCAACTGCATTTAATAACGATCGTTAGTGGCTAGAACCATGATGACTCCCTGATCAGAATTTTAAATCGCCTCGGCCAATACAATCACTTAAAGTTCTACTATTGATTCGCGATAGCAGAAACTTGGGAGACTTATGTTGATGACTTTTATCGATCCGAGACCTGTTCAACTAAAAGTTTTCCAACCCAGCTGTTACTAAGCAGGAGGCTTGACCCGATTCTGATCGCCTCGATATCTCGACACCCGCCTTGATTATCGAGGCGACCCAATGCCTCTATTTTAAAAATGGGAGTTTTGGACGGGCCCGACAGGTACGCTGCTCAAATAATTGTTCAAGCGTCTCATCATATTATGGTGTGCCATGCCCTGCAAGTTGTAGGCACTCATTGTTACTCCAGGCCTAACGTGAAGGAGTGGTAAAAAGATTGATCCAATTACCATACCTACTCTTATCTAATCAAACTCCCGTTCTCCGATACTCACACGTGCTGAGACCTTATAAAGAGTGAAGGTGCTATATGAAAGAGAATTTTTTTCGAGGGGATTCCTTAAGGAGGCTATCTTTCAACAGTTAAGAGAGAGGAATTATACTCACAAATATTTTTCGAACCCAGTTTTTCGAGTCAGTAAAATACTCAAATACTTATGCTTTGTCTCTTTTTTTCCTTGACCCTAGATAATTCACTGACTTGAGCATTAAAATTTACTCGCCGGTACTTCGATTTTACTCCTACCTCGTTTTTCTGTAATTTTAAGTGCTCTCGAAGAGGTTTTATATCGATCGCAACAATAAAATTTGTATACTATACTAAATTTTTTATCTCTAAAAAATTTTAACATCTACAATCATTTTTATTTCGTGGAGGCAAGGACTCTTCAATTGACATATTTAATTGAAATTTCAATTCATTGCAGAATAGAAGTTAAGATCAACTATCAAATTTTCATATAATCTTCTCTTCTCTTATTTTATTTTACGTACTTTTCCTCGTTAATTATTCAAAAAATAAGAGCCTGACCACCATCAGTATTTATGAAATAAGGACGAAGAGTCGTGGAAGAAACAGAGGCACAAATGAAATGCATAAGGTAGCATGTGATTTTGAATAAGAATCAAATGTTGCCACGTAGATGTTATAACTTGGTAAAGTAGTGTTCCGTCAATTCAATGTTTGGATTGTATTGTGTGCTTTTGACTTTTGAAGCTTTTTCTAGCTTCAACGACTCTTCAAACAACGAGCCGTCATCCTACTTCCACGTAAGCATAGCATAACCATTGAATACATAGTTTCAATTTTATGTTTTTGAATAAATTAGTTTATTTATTACCAATATTAATAAGTAAGAAATTGTAGTTTATATCTCCCTGATTTTTCAAAATACAAACAAACAATTACAAGATTAAAAACTAAAATTTTTATTATATAATTTTTTCAAATAAAAAAATTAAATAATATGATAATATTATTTAAATAAAAATAAATAATATAACAATGGTATAATATTACAGTTATTAATTAAAGTTTATAGAAGCAAAAAACTTTAAATTTTTTTAAAGGTCATTGAAGTAGAAATATAACATCCCAAAAAACGAATTTTATTTAAAAACGAATTTTATTTAAAAATAAAATTAACAAATATTTAATAATTTTAATTTTCAATATCACTTGCACAATTTTATATTTAATGACTTTTAAAACTAAAAGTTAAGTCACCGTACCAAAGACTCGACGTACCGGAGTATATTCTTAGATTGGCAGACCGCAAAAGGGTTAGCGTTTGACAACCCGACCCACCTACCAAAAAGTGCCGAATAAAATATAGTCACCAAATTAGTCTAACCTACCAACCAAAATAAATAAATAAATAAATATTGTTAATAAATAAGACATCATGTTTAAGGGGACACGGCCCTACAAGAAGCGGACAAATCAAAACTACGGCCACGCCGTCTATCATCCCACACGTCATCAATTCGTGCAACTTCATGGAATTTTATCTACACCTCCGTGCACCTTATAATTTTTCTTCCCATTTTAACATGGCAGTTTAACATACGACCGGAACTCTTTCTTATTTGATAGGACGTGTATTACCTTGATGTTCTCAAATCTCAAAATACATGTACAATGACATGTAAAACCTCAAATGATCACCAACAATTACGAAACGATATCGTTTGATTGGCAAATTTGTCCTTTCAATAATGGACCCCACAAATACAGAATCTCTTTTCTTTCCTAGAAAATGGAAAAGAAAATTTTGAAGCAAACACAGTACCTGCAAATTTGGAGAGGTATATAAACAGAGTTTCATTTTGTGTTGATGGACTGCGTAGGTTAAGCCGTATTCTTCTGGAAGCGCATGTTAGCATCGACCCTTTTACTATTCCGGTGATGCTTGGTATTCTTTGTGCACGTCCGAAACCGTGGATCCTCAATACAATTTCTCTGCTCGCACACAGTTCATTGGCGGCTCACCAGAAACGGTTTGTTTATAATCCCATTCAACATGTTCAATTCAACGAATTAGGCAATCGCCGTAGACATCATTCGAGCGCCTGTACCCTTGGTATTGGCTTGACCAGTAGTGGAGGCGCCGCGTCAATATGGCACGCAATTCTTCCGTCAAGTGGAGGCAGCGGATGTGAGTGCCGGCGCCGGAGAGATGAGAGGAAGCCTGGTGAGGGTTCGTGGAACGCGGCTTGGGATGAGAGACCGGCGCGATGGCTTCACCGGCCAGACTCTGCTTGGCTGCTGTTTGGAGTCTGCAGCTGTCTCGCGCCGATTGATTATTGGACTGACAGGAATCCCGACACTCCGGTGGTTGTTGAGCCTTTCGATGGGAAAAGTGATGATTTCAATGAAAGAAATGAGAATCCTGATGCTGGTTATAAAGTCACAGGTTAGTTAAACACAGTAACTATGAATTTCAGGTTTCTGACAGTAATCATTTGCAAAATGAATGTTTCTTTCATCATTTCAATGAATGATAGTTAACTCTACCAGTAAGAGTCTTATCGATAGTTAAATTCAATAAAAGGGACAGTTAGATAGCATGCGAACTTTATCTGTTTCTGGTATATTTTCTTTTCCATAATAAATATTGAGCCATTTTGTGTTAGATAAAAAAAAAAAAACCATCTTTCGATTAAGATGAATCAATTTTATTGAGATTTTACAAGCAATGGACTTCATTTATCAAGTCTTATGATGCTTTTCTTCGATACAAATTAATATTAAAGTCCGATAGATATATAGATCTAAATCGTTGAGAGCATTGCAGGGGTGCTAGCTGATGGACGATGTTTATTTCGCGCAATAGCACATGGGGCATGCTTGAAAAGTGGGGAAGAAGCCCCTGATGATAATCGTGAGAGAGAACTTGCTGATGAGTTAAGAGCTCAAGTATAGACTCCAATTAACTCTGATACTAGCAGCAGATTTAATTGTTTATTTATTAAGTTTTGTACTTTGTACTTTGTAAAAATTATCTGCTGTTCTTGTTTGCTTAGGTTGTGGATGAGCTTTTGAAGAGACGCAAGGAAACAGAATGGTGAGTCTTGTGATAGCGTGATGCAAATGTTTTTGTGTTGATCAATTAATTTAGTTTATTGAAGGATATTTGGTTCAGGTTTATTGAAGGAGATTTTGATGCTTATGTCAAGAAAATTCAACAGCCAAATGTGTGGGGTGGAGAACCTGAATTGCTGATGGCTTCTCATGTTTTGAAGTGAGTATTGTGACCATCTTTATTGGTACTTTTAACTTATTTGCTTGTCTGAATCTATATTTGGCCATTCGACTTTAGGTCATTGCTAAACTACAAACTAGGAAGTAATCAAATTTCAATATCCTTATTATGACATCTTTCTTTAAAATTAAAGCACCGATAGCATTTACCCAAAGGAGTTAAAAGAAAGTTCCATGAAATGATTTTATTCTTTGTACACAAAAGCTTTAAGTGTGGACACATTCTTGAAGAAATTATGTATCTATCGCCGGTTGAGAATAATTTTTTTATTCCTTTAATATTGGAACTTTCTTCAGAATTCATCTTTGGAGGTTAAGCTCTTGGCAACATATATAACAATTTTCAAATTGGTTAAATTGGGAAGTTTGCTTGTTGATTCATTTTGTTCTTTTTCTCATGATTGAAAGTAAGGTGTATAATTGGCTGATGTTAATGCATACAGGTTTTCTCCTGATTTGTTCCCCCAATTTGTGCCCCAGTGTTTCATCATCAAAGTCCAACTTGAGAATTGAATAATATTTTTATTGTTTTACTTATTTTCGATTATATTGTTGTTGACCATTGCATTTAACACATTTTTCCCAATCTTTGTAGGAAACTGATCTCAGTTTTCATGAGAGATCAAAGCTCAGGTAATCTGGTAAACATTGCAAACTATGGTGATGAGTATCGGAAGGATAGAGAATCTCCCATTAACGTGCTGTTTCATGGGTATGGTCATTACGACGTATTGGAGACTTTCTCCGATCAAAGGTATTAAAGAAAGCAAACCAATAGGAGTTAGGTAGTATTTGTAGAAATTTTACTCATTTTGGATCCGACGAGTCCCCATTTTATTTTAAGGATAGCTTGTAATTTTCATAATGGTTCATTCCAGCCAAACTGGAACTTTCTTGAGATCAATAAGTTTGTTTCTGCTATGTCAATTCTAGCAAATAAGCTTGCTAAAATTTTGTAGGTTCTATGATTATGTTTGTTTGATTTTAAACTGAATTCATTGAAATATCAATCATCAAATCTTTTTCTCTTTGTTTTCGTTTGTAACAAAATCTTAGTTGCGTGCAAAACCATCAATCTTTGTTTCTTAACTCTAGCTTTCAAATGAATATAAATTGCAAAACGTGATCCTAGGATAACAGGGGATTGGAATCGTTTGTTTTTTGTCATAATACTCCCGGTGCCATGTTATCTTATTTCCTTGTGATCAAAAGTTGTGGTTTACTTTTAACATGATTTGAATCGTAGATGTTTTGCAGTTTAGAGTGCTTATAGAACAGGATTTGTGGTTTTCATAGATGGATCAAATGAATGGTGGTTGTTGCTTGGACCATTGATGTCAAGCTTGGCTTTGATATTGTGAGAACCGTTTTCTTGATTAGCATAATAAAACATGTTAAAAATATATATTATCAATAATGTATTTTTAATATAATAACATGCTATACATGTTTTCTTCAAAAAAGAAACGTCATACATGTAATGATGGGAATGCTGAATATCAATTATTTTGTAAGGCGATTAACAGTGACTGAATAGAAGTATATGTAGATAACGTGTTCTGCTTTCGTGAAGAGACGGTGTGCAATTTTCGAATGGAATGGAGCTCAATACATTATAAATCTATGCCATATTCTGTAGCGTAGTTGATGATTGGCGCATACCTGGTAGCATATTCCATTTCAAGAACGCTCAAGAACGCAAAGCAAAGCAATTCCGTCGGCTGTTGTGGATGGTTATTTTATTTTAAATAAAAAATATTTAAATTTTAAAAATTTAATCAAAAAATATTTTAATTTTATTATATTAAAAATATCCATTTTTTTTTTCTCTTAATGAGATGAAATTATTTTTTATTTTTATATATTAATATTTTCTTAAATTTAGATGTTTTTGGGTGATCGACTGTAAAAATTAATTATACTAAATTAGTTGCATTAAAAATTAGTGAAAATAAAAATGTTTTAGTTTAATAAAATCAAATTATATTTAAATTAAATTTTAAAGATATATATATATTATTTTTTTATATGAAATCTAAATGGATTTAATACTTTAATTAATCTGATTAGATAAATTTGATTTGAACTGTATTTAAAATTTTGAAAAGAAAAAACTTAATATGGTCAAAAGAATTTTTATTACCTCAGGAACAAAACCCTTTTGGGGGCTAAAAAAAATTAAAAACAGTCTATAGAGAACTTCTATTTCTTTTAGTAGACGTTCAAAATTTAAAGCTTTTAAAAATATAAATAATTTTTAGCTTAAACAAGTTAAATTATATTTATACTTTAATGATTTTATTTTATTTTTCTTATTAAATAAACTCGTAAAACTCATCTATTAAAGTAATTATATAATTTTTATTAACATATAACTTACAAAAAATTTAAATAATAACATAATTTTTTTAGAAGATGTGATCTATAACTAAAGAATTATTTATTTTTAAAAATTACCATTTATAAAAATTTTACTCGTGTAAAATTTATTCAAAAGAAAAAAAATTCCATTTAAAAACGTTGCATACTAAACTGGCCTTTAAGAAATGCCATATCATGGCAATTCAAGCCCATTTTAGAGAATTGTTATCAACTTTATTTATTTATTTATTTTTCTCTCTTTTATGTTTTATACATCCATATCATATGTTGGAACCACAGCCACCATCCAAGGCTTTTGGACAAATCGGTTGGGCCTAAACTAGCTTGCATAATTGCATTACTGCAACAGAATTAAGAAATTAATTGTCTTTTCCCGGAAAATTAATTTTCTAGTAGACAGGCTACCATTTTTTAACATTTTTTTGTTCAACTAGTGACTGTTAATGAGAGAATTTCTTTTAAGTGTCAATCTTCAAATATCGCTTTATTTTATTTTCTGAAAATGTGTTGTTTTGGAAATAATGCTATTTTCTATATAAATTATTAATGAAAATTGTAAAAACGAAAAAAATAAAGAGCAAGCAATGGAAGTACAGAACAGTATCTAAGAAGTGAACTCAATGAGCTGTAAACCAGCTTTATTTGTTCATGACAAAAATCTCAACTCACTCATTTACAAAATACAAACAATCAATCTATTCAAATGATCAAAACCCATTTGCTGCTTGTTTTCCTTCTTTGTCTATTACATTGCCAGCGAAAGTGCTTTCCTTCCCTTCCATTTCTTGATCATATCTATACATGTAAGAATTTATAAACCATTTCTGAAACATGAATTAAAAAGAATTAATAACCAACCCTTTTTTGTGTAGCAATATATAAAAATTGTGAATCAAAGAACTTTCGAATCACACATCATCCTTTGGGAGAAACAGAGATGCTGAAATATTATGCATTCTGGAGCTGATTCTTGACTGCAAATTCTGCTAAGAGTTTGGAACAAATGTACCGACGTAGCCGAAGCCGGCAATGAAGAATGCAATAGATTGAAGAAACAGAAATATGAAATAATGATTCTTTCCAAAAGCAAAATCATAGCAGCCGCAAAAGAAGAGGTATGACCCAACACCAAACTCTAGCAAATGTAGCCTGTAAATGCCCAAACAATAATCAGAACATGTCGACTATGTATTATATACATTACATAGATATACAGAAAATCCTTCTTCAGTCTTAAATATTTGCAGGATTTAATTCTTTAACGTTGCTTGAGTCTCAAGAATTCTTATGAGTTGAGCCAACAAAAAAATACCTTTCTCCAATCTTAATGCGGGGCTTTTTTAGAGATTTTCCACCTAGTTTTGTCTTGAGAGCATCTCCCAATTTCTCAGTAACAACCCATTCATTAACTCTTCCAGCCTCCAGCAAGCCGATGAATGTTGCCTTGGTCCGATGTAACGACATGACGTTTTCAAATAGGATCCAGAAAATCAACAGGTGGATTGATCTGCAAGATTATTAATGGAAAAATTAGGTATTAGAAGCTCATAAATGATTAAACGAATGAAATTATTTGCATTTGTCTAGAAGGAAACCTTGGAGTGCCAACTGCATTAAGAAGAGTGATGACTGAAGGAATATACACAGCTCCCCATTTAGGAACTTCAACTTCAGGAACCAAAACAGTTGCAGGCAAAAGGACACAGTAGAAAAAAAATGTTATAATGTGTGCGACAATTTTCCGGACAAAGAAGAAACTGTAAATCACATAGAGCTTCTTCCACATAGAAACTTTCTGCAACAAACAATAGGGAAAATGAATACATGGAAATAAGAAACAGATAAGGGAAAGGTAGCAAAGAAAGTATTATTAAGCATACCCACCCTAGTTCTCATAATTTCTGCTGCCATTTTCTTGAAGAGATTGGCGGGACCACAAGACCATCTGTGCTGCTGATATCTATAGGCCTTGAAAGTACTTGGCAGTTCATTTTTCACCTGCGATGCAAACATTGAACGTATTTAGGAATCAATTGAAAACCACAGGAAAGAAAGGATTACTGAATGTCTCAAATAATACCTTGAGGTCACCAACGTAAACAAATTTCCAGCCTTTGAGACTGGCTCTAACGGCCAAATCCATATCTTCTACTGTTGTTCTGTCCTTCCATCCTCCAGCTTCATCGACAGCTGAAATTCTCCATACACCAGCTGTGCCTGCAACATTTTAATCCAGCTCTTTCAAGTTTCCAATTCTAATACATATCATATGTATAATATGTCAATAGTTAGAAAACATTAGAAGATTGTTTTACCATTGAAACCAAAGAATGCATAGGTTGAAGAGCCCACTTCTTGTTCTACTATGAAATGGTAATCCAATGACATCTCTTGCATTCGTGTCATTAAGCATTCATCTGCATTAACTGTAATACCATCCAAAAATCCCACATCGCTAATTAATTTTTTTTGATCAGTAGTATCAAATAATGATAGTTCATTATTCAATCACACGACAGAAAGTGTTTTTTTACAGAAATTTGATCATAAATGGTCAGGCAAATTCAACTATTGATTACATACATATCGAATGAGATCATGAACATAGTTTAGGAAGTATCTAGACATCAATTCTGATACCTGCTAACTTAATGGTATTAAGTAACATATACATTATATTATATTTAATCCTCTACACAACTCGTGGAATCACACATCTTAATAACAAAAAAGATTGCTATATATAATGACAATAAAAAAAAAACAAGAAGTGATCTAATTACTGGAAATGACAAAATTAATAATCCCTAAAGGTAGAATTGTAGCCCTCAAATATTATAAGGCACAGTTAACGTATCAACATCACTTAATTGTTTTTTTTTTTTTTTGTGTTCTTTTATGTGTCTTTATTGGTAGCCTACAGACTCCCATCACTTCAAAATAAATTCGATGGCCAGGCCAGCAATGGTAGCTTAGCTACAATACATGCTGCATGTTCAAATTTAGTTGTCCAAATCTTGAAAGCTGGCAGCACTTGCTGCTCCTTATGAGAAAAGATTCTTTTGGGGCATATATACTTCCTGTAATTAATCTTAGAAGATCAAGAGAACAAAATATTTTTCTTTTCTTTTTTTCTTTTCGTTTGGCAAGATGAATATTAGTTAAGGTTCATGGCATGTGCATCAATATGGTCCCAGCAATGATGTGTCACATATAAATATTTTGTTAAAATAATACAAACCTTTATAAAATTAAACTACGTTGTCATTCAGATTTTTAAAATAAACATGATGAAATGCATAAAATAAAGCAATTTCGGACACATATTATGTATATCATCCATAAAAGCACTGGAAGCCAATCAAAAATTAAAACATTATAAAAAGACCACCGACAGAAGTTCAAAACCATATTAACTAAAGACTTAACATATTAAAGTAATTAATTAAAGTAAGGTTAATTAGTGAAGAAATATTACCAAATTTCCATCGAGCTTGGACCAGAGCAATTTCTGGGTTGTGTACGAGAAATGGAATAGTACGCCAGAGAAAATCAGGTTCAGGCTGGAAGTCGGCGTCAAAAATGGCAACATAATCACATTGTTTTACATAGCCGTGCTTCATTCCTTCTTTTAAAGCACCTGCCTTGTACCCATTTCTGTTGTCTCTTATCTCATATTTTATATTTATTCCTTTGCCTGCCCATCTTTGGCATTCGAGCTCCACCAAATCCTGTAAATTTTGAT
>JAWDEX010000009.1:8928175-8948803 GCA_035221805.1 Trichilia hirta
AAGTTTAAATTTATAATTTTAAATTCATAATTTTATAATTTTAATTTTATAAAATAAAAGTAAATTCATAATTTTTTATGAATATTAAATAAAAATATTTTAAATTAAATTTAAAATCGTTTTAATAAAAATTAGTTATTTTAATTAAGGGGTTTATAAGATAAAAGTTAGGGATCTATGTGATAAATATATTTATTTTGTCTTAATGAAAGAGGTATTTGTCATTTAAAAAAATAGTAGGGGGATTTTTGTTCCAATGTTACTGACAGGGGGTAATTATCATTTTAGTAAATCATAGGAAAAATTTTGTCTTTCTACCTTAAAAATAATTTTATTACTATATTTTGCTAAAGTTACAAAAATTCTCTCATGTTCTTTCAATCCCAAGGCAATTCATTATTTATGTTAATTCATAAAATAGATTGAGATAAACCTTTTACTTTATCAAGCAACTTCCAATCAGAATATGCATTAAAGATTCAACAATTATAGCTTTCCAAAAATGAAAATTTTGAGTTTTCTAGAAAGATATATTTGCCACCAAGTGGCATTCTAGTAAGGGAATCATCCATACAAGTGTAATATTTATGCTGTCCCCTAAGGTTATGCCAATATACTAGCATAAATAAAATCAAAATGAAATAAAATAATACAAAATTTAGCATGCTATTAGCATATGACAAGCCATAATATTCACATGTAATTTTTTTGCGTCAGTCCTTGTTAAGAATGTGTAATCTATAAATAACTTTATTATAACAAGAATAAATAACGCAACTTTATTGAAGTGATAGGCAATGTTAATAGACAATTATGGCATGATAGTTAAGGTAAAACTATTCAAAAAAGTTAAGGGAAAAAAAGAAATATGGCATTAGCGATTAGCAAATCTCTTTTTATAAAGCTTCAAAACTATCTCTTTTTATAAAGCTTCAAAACTTTGAGATAATTTTTCAGCCAGCTGCAATAAATCAAATTGATCACTATATGCAGTGCAAATATAACGCTAAATCTATCAGAATAAAATAATATATAATTAATCTTTACTTACAATTAGCTGCCAGTAAAACATATTGTCTTAAGCAATTGCAAACTAATAAAGCAATATATAATGTCTATTAAGTATAAGAGTAAAAAGGAAAAATTAAAGTAAAGCCCTGTTACTGTAAATTCACACTTTCATAACCCCAAAAGACATCCTCTCTCCTCTTCTAATTTGGAGTTCAAATTCCAATTAAGAATCTCTAGCATCTCTAAACTCACAGCATAGACACAGTCAAAAAAATCGCACATCGCAAGTATATAATTGATTGAAGATACACAATAAAAAAATTGAAAGGCCGTAATTTGTTAGTGTTGTTATAGTAGACACAAGAAAAAGTGTTAATCAAACATATTGTCTATGCTATCTGTTATGCTGATAACGTAAATAATATGTTGAGTAGGAATTAGTAGCCCATTCGATGCTTTTTTCTCATTTCATCTATTTGTATCAAATCATAAAAGAAAATAATAGAATAAGTGTTTAATACTTGGCACCTAGAAGAATAGTAGTGGGTGATAACGACGACAGCAGCTAGAATAGCAGTAAAAGAACAGCAGTTAAAGGACGACGACAACAGCAACTAAAACAGCAACTAGGGGACGACAATGACAATACTAGCTGGATCAATAGTAGATGAATAACAGTTGAAGAATGACAAAGACGACAGTAACTGAAACGATAGTGAAAGAGCAGCAGCTGAAGGACGACGACAGCAGTGGGTGAAGTCAAAGTTAAGAGAAAATGATTTAGATTTAGAAAAATAGGATAAATTTAAAAAGAATTTTATTTATGTATAATAACAATTGGGTACCGAATAAAAATTAGCACCTTGAAAGGCAGGAATGAATTCGATCCAATTTAAAATCAAAATTTAAATTTGTGACTAAATTCAATCTTGATTAAATAGGGATCCAATTTATCGAGTACCAAATTTTTGGAATTGGATTGAGACCCAAAAAATTCGGATATTTTGAACACTCTTATAATATAGCGTGCATGCTTCTTAGCTTTGACTTGCAAATCAATTTAATAAATAACTATACATTAAAGATTTTAATAGAATTTTTTTCATTTTATATATTTTAGATACGATATTTTAAAATTTTTTACTAATTTCTCAAGAATAATGAATTGATAGCTAAATTTAAGGTTAAAAGAACTCTGATATTACTTTTTTTCATAAACTTATAATATTTTCATGTGATAATTAAGAATCATATATTTATTTTTGTTGAATAATTAATGAAAAGGTTTTGAAAAAGCATTAATGTATTATAATTAATTCTTACAAGCGCATAATAAATGATAAAATTAAACAAGTTTTGAGAATAACAGAAACAGTTGTTGAGAAGACACTTTATTATAAAATAATGATAATTCTTTCATCATGATAATTTGTATTTTATAAAACAATAAATAAATAAAATGCAATTTTTCTGTCTCTGTAGACTCCTTATCTTTCAATCACTTGCACGCCCCTCGTTCAACTGACCCAGGAAAAATGATTTTCTCCGTTCATAAATTAAAACCCAAATGATCAATGTCAGCAAATATGAACAATAATAAATATTAAGATTATTTAAAATTTTAGATAAATAAATACCAATAATTATTTTTATTATTACATTTGGGTTTACCTCATAGGAAAGACAGGGGTATATATATATTTTTAAAAGTAGACGGAGTATCCTTAGAAAAATGAGAGAAAAAAGAAAAAAATATGCATAAAATAGGGATTTGTTTGAGACAAATTGGCCGCACATTTTATTTTCATGAAAAATATATAATTGCCTAAAATAATGCTTAGTACTAAAATAATAAATAGAAAATTATGTAGAATTGAACATTTCTTTGTAATTATAATATTATCTCTATAAAATTATTCAAATAAATTTATTTTTTCAAAAATTGCTAATAACAATATTATCAATAATAATAATATCATATTATTAGTCTTAAGTAATAATAAAAGTTTTAAATTATAATCTAACTTTTTAATTTTAAACGATATAATAATTAAATTAGCAGTTTTAGCAAATTCTATTAGTATCATAATAATTTTATTTATTTATTTTTATTTTTAATAAGTAATAAATATGACAATAATTAAACATGGTAAACGGGCTGGACTAGGCTATAAATAGTGTCTTCTCTTTCTATTCGATTGTAAACAGTAAAAAAATGACACGGCTTAACCCATTTGGAAGGCCATGCCAGGTTGAGAGATTATTCTCATAAGTCGAATTTGGTTATGAATAGTGTCTTCTCTTTCTATTTGATTGTAAACAGTAAAAAAATGACACGGCTTAACCCATTTGGAAGACCATGCCAGGCCGAGAGATTATTCTCATAAGTCGGATTTGGCACAGTTCATTGGCTTTACTTTTATAGGTCAACCGATTATTTTAATGTATATATATATATATATATTACACCGTAAGAGTTCTATTTTCACCAGTTTTATAGGGCCATTTGCCACCTAGGAGATAATGTTAAATGTATTATATAGTAAAAATCAAAAGCCCCTTTCTCTTATTAAAAAAAATTGACAACCACGAAGCCCAAATTTAGTTGTATAAATCTGAAAAGTGAGGTTTCTATTTACATTCTGTCTATTCTCTTCTCCGAAGTTAATACTTTTTGGTGAATACCGGTGGGTGTATTTTGAAGCTAATACTTATTCGTAAGAATAGCATGGGGTTTAAATCCTGGCTGTGTCCATTTATTCAACCACCCTTTTATCATTTGTTTTAAATTTTTCTTACATTTATAGATTAAGTTTTCATTAATAATGCATTCTTAAATTGGACTTCGTTTTTTATTGCGGAAGATTTTGGAGAAACAATATCTCTAATGTTTGGTATTCACTATATTTACACTTGGAGAAAAATATTTAACAAGGTTCTCGATTAAAAGAAAATTACAAAAATAAATAATAGTTAAAATCTTCTAACAATATTCTACAAACTTCCTTAAATTTGTTTCCATAATTCTTAAATATCGTGTCTATTTGATGAGAAGAATAATTATCAAAACTTTTCACCATTTATTAAAAGTAATTTTTTATTAGGGAGATTATATATAATTATTTATTAGTTATAATATGTATAATTGTAATATTCATGATTAAGCTTAAGGGTATTTTAGTCATTTTACTTATAAAGGATATTTTTGATTTTTTTATAAAATATATATTTGAGTGCTAAAAATTGATTTACTAATTCTATACTAGTGATTATTAAGTAAATAGAGATAAATTGACAAAAATTTAATAAATATAGAAAATTCTCCATGACACACTATTCGTATACCTGAGCTTTTGAATTAATTTTACGTTAATCGAAAAGTTTAATTGACTAGTCATTTAGTTTTATTGAAAGAGAATAGAATAAGAATTTTACAAAAAGAAATAAAGTAAAAATCAAAACTGAAATGAGAGATAATCAAAGTCAAAAAAATAGAAAAAATGTACGAGGCAGCATGAAGGATCAAAGTGGCTTAGGCAACAAATATCTAGCCTCAATGGGCCACCATCTAATTGGTGTCAGATTTGGGGTTGGACATGGTCGGAGACGGATGTCCAACGTTGAACCTAACTCTAATTTTTTGCCAAAATCCTCTTTGGCTAAAACGACGTGCAAATATGCATAAAACCTCTTTAAATCGACTCTCTTATCCCTCTAAAATTTCTTTTCTTTCTTCTCACCTATGGATTATTTGAACATTTCCATAACATTTATAAAAGTAGGAGACGAGGCTGAAAGGATCATTTCTCCCTTGATTTCTCTCCCATTTTTCCATTTTTCTCTCATTTTAAATTTTTTTCGTCTTTTTCAATTTGCTCAATTTTCAATTGATTAATCTTGTATTTTTTTATTACAAATCACTTGTACTCAACACGAGATAACTCCAAAACCTTTTTTTAGTTGATTTGGTCAAAGATTGAGTATGTAAAGGAAAAAGGCTACTATTTACAATTTAAATTTTTTAATATATCCTCGCAATTGAAACAACTAAGGGTTAGATTGATTCTTTGGTGAGATCCTAAGCACTATTACAATTCTAAATTCATATTTTGTATAATTTTGTAGTAATATTTGAGTTTTAATTACTGTTTATTACGAAATTTATTATTTATTTTCAAAAGATTTACAATTTTACTTACTTAAGATTAATTGAACTAGGAATACTATTTAAGTATTAAAATCAATTATTTAGTCGATAGATAGTGAGAAATTAGAATTTGGGGGTTTAGCTATATATTAGATGCTTTAGTATTTTATGTGTGTGTGTTTTGATTATTTTTATAATAGTTAGTAAATTCATGATGTTGATACGTTGAGGGAGCATTTGATTGATCAAGTTATTTCTGATTTTGTCTAATCTTTATCACAAACTAAGCGAGTGAGTTTACTTTCTTTAAATGCTTTCGAACTGTTTTATTAAAACTTTCTTCCTTTATAATTTAGGAAATCATTTATTTTATAGCTATTATTTTGAAATGAATATGGATGACTTGTTGAATGTGTTATAATGATTTATATATGTTTTGATATTTATATTTGAAAATCTTGATAATGCATATATTTGAATCGATTTTAGATTTCATTTATTTGATCTGATTTATAATATTGATAATGGTCAGAGAGTTATTTGTAGTTACAAAGTATTAAATAGCCTAGGGATAGATCGAGACAGTTGTCATTTTAGGTGAATGGTACACTGGTGGAAATAGTATAAGAGAGATTATAATTTTATATGTGAAATGACCTATTAAATGAGAATATCGAGAATAGAGATGTGTAGATTCACGTGCTACTCGACGTCGACGTCAATGATGGACAATCTTTATAAAACAATCATAATTTTACTTAAAATATATACATAACATTTTAAATTGATTTGCATGATTTTTCTATAAAAAAGAATAAGTCATCGACAACTTAAGTTTGCTCTTGACTAAAATAGACGCTGAGGAAAAAGGTTTGCTTGATGATTTTTAAATACATGCCATGTTTTGCATTAAAACAGATCGATTTCTATATAAATCTTAAATATTTTCTCAAATGATTTTATTATAAATATTTTTTAAATATATTCATGTATGTTTTGAATTCACTTATTAAATATAGTCATATAATTACTCAGCATTATTATTCAGTTTTGCAAGATTCTTCTCCTAAGTGTAGATTGATCGGGATTTTCTTGAAGAATATTGAAATGCCAAAATATCCGTAGTGTCACCTAGGGGTACTTGTCCTATATGAGCTCATCTATTTTATGTGTATGGGCATTACACCCGACGATAAATGAGTTGTATGTCATTTTACATATCTTTTTGGTGCATGTCATATGTTGTACAATTAGATACAGAGCCCTTTATGTGTATTTGTGAATTTATATATATATTTTGTAGCTGTCTAATTATGATTTTTATATATTTTGATTTATATATGAGTTTTGTTTAAAAACTTATAAAAGTAAGATGACTTTATCTTCACGTCGAGCATAAACCTAATTTTTTGAGTGTCAGAATAAAGCTTTTTTCATAAAAAAAATAATAAATAATCAATCAAACTATATTATATTTTGAAACGAAGGATTAGTTTTGTCTGGATAGGTCAATGTATTTCTAAAAATAAAATTAAAAAGTATATTTTATAACATTAATTTTTAATAAAATACACAAAATTTTCTATTAATATCTAATATTTAAAAATTTGGTCCTGAGAATCTTCCACAACAAAAAGAAGTCTAATTTAAGAATGCAATATTAATGAAATTTTAATCTGTAAATGTAAATTTAAAACAGTGATAAAAGGTAGTATTTTAATTTTATAATAATAATAATTATTATCATTATTTTATTTCTTGGTGTGCAAGACTCTTCAATTGCCTTATCTATTAACGTATTTAATTAGAAGTTTAATTCATTACATCATAAAAATTAAGATCAGCTAATAAATTTTCACAAAATTCTCTGTTTTATTATTTATTTTACATTAATTTCTTTTCAAGTTTTGCTCACGAGGACACAAATGAAACGGACAAAGTAGCATGTAATTACCAATGAAATGTTGCCACGTAGATGTCATAACTTGGTTGTATAATGCTTTCCACCCCCTAACGGCTCGACAAAGAAGGAGCCGCCATCTGGCTTCCACGTAAGCATACTCCGTGGACAACCATTCAATAAATATATACTTATATTTATTTATTTTTCATAAACTTATAATTAATATTAAATACAAATGGTTGTGTCACGAATATTAATGAGTAAGAATTTGCAGAGTGTACATGATATATCTCCTTAATTTTTCAAAATAAATACAAATAATTACAAATTTCAAAACTAAAATTTTAATGTATAATATGTGAAATAACTGGAAGTTTATTTTTTAAAAATAATAATAAAAATATAATATTTTTTTTATAAATTAAGATAACATGATCATATTAATTGAATAAAAATATGATCATATTTTCATTATAATATAATATTTTTTTATAAATTAAGATAACATGATCATATTAATTGAATAAAAATATGATCATAATTACATAATTTTCATTAAAAGATGTGAATTATAACTAAAGAATTATTTCTTTTTAAAAATTAGTATTTATAAAAATTTTACTCAAATAAAATTCATTGGAAAAAAAAAAAATCCATTTCAAAATATCATATTAATGGATCTCTAAGAGTTCAATGCTAAATCATAGCAATTCAGCCCATGTTAGAGAATTATTCACCATTATTCTTATCAATTACCTTTATTTATTGCATTTTTTTAATTTACAATTATTTTTTATATTTAATGTTTTACCCATTCATTTCATATATTGGAACCAAAGCCACCTCCCAAGGCTTTTGAACAAATGGGCCCCTAAACTAGCTTGCATAATTGTATGATCAAAAATTTTAATGTGTAAAATAAATAAATAATGCTATTCCCCTTCCCCCTTTACAAATGGAAATTGGAAAAAATTAAAAAAAAAAGAAAAAAAGAAAAAGAAAGAGAGTGCAAGGAATGGAAGTACGGAACAGAATCTAAGAATTTAACCCAATCAGTTGTAACCAGCTTTATTTGTTCATGACAAAAATCTCAACTTACTAATTTGCAAACTACAAACAATCCATCTACTCAAATGATCAGAACCCATTTGCTGCTTGTTTGCTTTCCTTTGTCGATTACATTGCCAGGGAAAATGTTTCCCTTCCCTTCAATTTCTTGATCATATCTATCTATACATGTAAAAGTCTATAAACCATTGCTCAAATGTGACTTAAAAAGAATTAATAACCAACCGTTTTTCTGTAGCAATATATAAAAATGTGATTAAAAGAAATTTAAAATAAAATTAAATCACACATCATCTGTTGGGAGAAACAGAGACGCTGAAATAATATGCGTTCTGCTAAGAGTTTGGAACAAATGTCCCGATGTATCCGAAACCGGCGATGGAGAAGGCAATGGATTGAAGAAACAGAAATATGAAATAATGATTCTTTCCAAAAGCAACATCATAGCAGCCGCAAAAGAATAGGTAGAACCCAACACAAAGCTCTAGTAAATGCAGCCTGGAAATGTCCAAAAAACAGTCAGAAAATGTCAACAAAGTGTCATATACATTACATAGGTATACACCAAATCCTTCTTCAATGTTAAATAGGAGCAGGATTTGATTCTTAAACTTTTCTTGTCTCTCAAGAAATCTTACGAGTTGAACCAACGATAAACCATACCTTTCTCCGATCCTGGTGCGGGGCTTTCTAAGAGATTTTCCTCCAAATTTTGTCTTGAGAGCATCTCCCAATTTCTCAGTAACAACCCATTCATTAACTCTTCCAGCCTCCAGCAAGCCGATGAATGTTGCCTTGGTCCGATGTAATGACATGACGTTTTCAAATAGGATCCAGAAGATCAATAGGTGGATTGATCTGCAAGATTATTAAAGGAAAAACTAAGTATTAGAATCTCATAAATGATTAAAAGAAAGAAAATTATTTGCATTTGTCCAGAAAGAAACCTTGGAGTGCCAACTGCATTAAGAAGAGTGATGATTGAAGGAATATACACAGCTCCCCATTTAGGAACTTCAACTTCAGGAACCAAAACAGTTGCAGGCAGAAGGACACAGTAAAATACAAATGTAACAATGTGTGCAACAATTTTCCGGACAAAGAAGAAACTGTAAATCACATAGAGCTTCTTCCACATAGAAACTTTCTGCAACAAACAGAAGGGAAATGATTACACGGGAATCAGAAACAGATAAGGAAAGGCAGCAAAGAAAGCAAAAGAAGTGCTTAGCATACCCTAGTTCTCATAATTTCGGCTGCCATTTTCTTGAAGAGATTGGCTGGACCACAAGACCATCTGTGCTGCTGATATCTATAGGCCTTGAAAGTACTTGGCAGTTCATTTTTCACCTATGATACAAACATTGAACAAATTCAGGATTCAATTGAAAATCGCCGGAAAGAAAACAGCTGGTTGCATATGCGTCTAGCAATAATTTATTGAAATAGTGTATTGCATCAAGAGTACAGAAGACTTTCTTGAGCAATTGAGTATCTCAAATAATACCTTGAGTTCACCAACATAAACAAATTTCCAGCCCTTGAGACTGGCTCTAACAGCCAAATCCATATCTTCAACGGTTGTTCTGTCCTTCCATCCTCCGGCTTCATCAACAGCTGAAATTCTCCATACACCAGCTGTCCCTGCAACATTTGAAGTTTCAAATTTAAGACATATGTCGAATATGTCGATAGATAGAAAATATTAGAAGATTGATTTACCATTGAAACCAAAGAATGCATATGTTGAAGAGCCAACTTCTTGTTCTACGGTGAAATGGTAATCCAATGACATCTCTTGCATTCTTGTCATTAAGCATTCATCTGCATTAACTGTAATACAATCCAAAAATCCCACATCACTAACCATTTTTTTTTTAAATCAGTAGTATCAAATAATGATAGCTCTGCTTTCAATCACATAACAAAAATTGTTTTTAACAGAAATCTGATCACAAATGGGGGGGCAAATTGAACTGTTGATCATATATAAACCGAACGAAATTATGAACAGAGTTTAGGAATTATCTTAGACTTTAGTTGTGATTCCTACTAACTTAATGTTATTAGGTAAGACATATTAAATTTAATCTGCTACACAACTCGTGGAATCAAATTCTTAATGCAAAAAACCATTGCAATATGTAATTACGAGTAATAGACCAACAAGTGATCTAATTCTATGAAAACGACAGTCCTAAATCCTCAAAGTTATAATTCTGGTCCTCAAATATTGTAAGGCACAGCTAATGTATCAACATCACTTAATTGTTTTTCCTTTTTCCTTTCTCTTCATATTTCTAAAGATTGTTGGTTTACACCAATCAAATCTTTTGTCCCGGAACAAAAGATAAATCAAAGAAAGTGTCAATGTCAATATTGGTAGCCTACAAACTCCCATCAGTTCAAAATAAATTGGATGACCAGGCCAGCAACGGTAGCTAAGCTGCAATATATACTGCATGTCCAAATCTAGACAAAAAAGGGTGAAACAGACGGCTAGTCCAAATGTTGAAAGCTGGCAGCACTTGCTGCTGCTTATGAGAAAAGATTATTTAGGGCATACACTATCCTTTAATTGATCTTAGAAGATCAACAGAAGAAAATCTTTTTCTTATTTGTTTCGGGGGAATGATTATTAGTTAAGACGCATGGCTTGTGCATTAATTTCGTCCCACAATGATGTGTCACATGAATATTTTGTCAAAGAAAATAAATAAATAAAATTGGTTAGCAGCCACCCACCTTTATAAAACTCAACCATGATATCATTCATTTTTTAAAAATAAATAAGATGAAATGCTCAAAATAAAGCTCTTTTGGACACATATGCTCGATATATCATCCACAAAAGCATCAGAAGAAAATCAAAATTAAAACATTATAAAATGACCACCGACAGATGAGTTCTAACCGTTATTAACCAAAGATCAACATATCCTAGTAATTAATTAAAGTCAGATTAATTACCAAATTTCCATCGAGCTTGTACCAGAGCAATTTCTGGGTTGTGTACGAGAAATGGAATTGTACGCCAGAGAAAATCAGGTTCGGGCTGGAAATCAGCGTCAAAAATGGCAACATAATGACATTGCTTAACGTAGCTGTGCTTCATTCCTTCTTTCAAAGCACCTGCTTTGTACCCATTTCTGTTGTCTCTTATCTCATATTTTATGTTTATTCCTTTGCTTGCCCACCTTTGGCATTCGAGCTGCACCAAATCCTGTAAATTTTGATCCAAAAATGACGCAAACAACACATATATATACAATTAAAATGTGTACAAGAATTGGACGATGCTAGTATACTTTCTAAAAATGTTGAATTTGACTACCGACCTTGATAGTTGGGTCCGTTGAATCGTCGAGAACTTGAATTATAATCCGATCAGACGGCCATGAAAGCCCACATGCAGCACCAATAGAGAGCTGATAAACCTGCAAATTGAGATACAATAAAACGAAAAAAACCACCATAATTCATAACGCAAGTTATAGCCATGAAAGTTCAGTCTTTCAACTGAAAATCATATAAGCAGAAGATGATATGAGCATTACCTCTTTTTCATTATACATTGGAATTTGCACTAAAACCATAGGATAAGCGGAATTTCCAAGCTCAACATCATCCTTCATAGTCTCCCATTTGTATCTCTTCTCAGGTTTTCGACCAAACAACTTCAACAAAACAATAACAATTCCCATGTAAACTCTTTCAAGGAAGAGCATTATTGACATGGCTAAGCACAAAAACACGAATACTTTCAACACTGGTACAATCAATGGCGCTTTCGTTTGCTCCAAAATCAGTCCCATTTGACCTGAAATTTCGCTTCCGGTACCCGGAAAAACAACCGTGGCCGACGAAAGCCTGTCCATATTTTTTTGGGGGTACTCGAAAGACTAAGTAAGCTCTATGTGTGCCCAAAAAATATGTCAGGTGTTCGTTTATAAAGGAGTAGTAGTGTGCTTTGCGAAAAGAACACGGGTCTAGTTGTATTGCTTATGCTGGGTTGTGTGCTCTATCAAAAAGAGAGTTCAGATGCTGTGATTTTTGCTTCTGAGTTACGTTTAGGCAATGTGAAATGGAATAAGAGCTGGAATTCTGTCAGAGAATTTGATCACTGACAGCCAGCACACTTTATATCATCACAAAACAGAAATTGAAAACAAGAAATTATAATAAACCCCCCACAAAAAAATTTAACGAAGTGTGCATTCAAATGATTGCACAAAGAGAGAGCAATTTATTTTTTATTTTTTAATTTTTTGAAGAGAAGACATTAAGGGTTAGAGATATATATATGCAGGCTTATAGGGCTGCAAAATATACAAGTGAATAAATGGACAGAACAAAATAGTCAAATGGGAAAAGGATTGAAGACCCGATACCGGAGAATAAGCGTCAGAATCAAGCAGCCGGAATTTGATTTATAAAAAATAATTAGAAAAAGACTAAAATATTACAGATGAGAGGTTTACAAAGTTTTTTTTATCAAGATTTGAATAGATAACTTCATCTCATTTTTTATATGTTCAACTGACTTAAAATGGTTTAGCAATCACTTTCAATTTCCCCTTCTTGGTCGGTCTAATAGAAAAGCTGGAAAATAATACTATCGATGGGTTTGGTAAATATGAGAATTTTTTTTTTCTTTTATTTAAAGAATAAAATAATTAATTTGTTTAAGAAAATTCCAGTTGCTGATGCTAAAATGTATTATTGACGAGTAGATACATATTCGAAATTTATTTTGTTTGTATTGAATGTGGGAGAAAATGTGCTTTATAGTAATATGTGGTTCTTGAGATGAACGGAAGATCTAAAACTTTATTTTGAATTTTTGTTAATTTGTTAAAAGCAGTTAACTAATTAATTTGATTTTGCTAATTATGCTGTGTATAGAAATTAGGCTCGATTAGATACATGGGTAATGATTGATTTTCTGGCTAGACTATAGCTTTTGTACACGTGGAGCTGGTTTTTATTAATTGGTTCTTGAGAAAAAAAAGAAAAAAAAAAAGAAGAAGAAGAAGTCATTTTTAGGAGAAACAAGAGGGACAATATGGATTGCTGACACAATTAATTAGCTCTTTTCTTTGAATATTTCCAATTTATGGCCAATTTTCTAATCGATTGTGATCTTTACTTTATTTTATTTAAATAAAGTGAAACCCGTATTTGATATTCTAGTGGATATATAATCTTGACATATTCGAGGTCGATCTAATTAATTTATGAGTGTATATAAGTGGATATTTTAGGGCATAAATACATATATTTTCTTATTATTTTTATAATTTCTCCAGCCCATTATTTTTTTCTTTTACACATTATAATTTTTTATTTTACGTAAATCTAATGTCAATTTTTAATATAAACCTAGTATCAATTTCTAATTTATTAATTTTTTTTATTTTTGTCGTTATCTATTTTTACTTAATCGTTATTATTAAAGTATAGGATATTATATTTACGACCACTTTAATTACAACCAAGATTTTTTTCTATTTATATATTATAAAATATAAACTTAAGTTTTTGAATTTTGCTAAAATATTATTGGATTTTCGTAATTGCAATCGATATGATAACGAATGAATTTTAAATGCTAATGGGGCTATGTACTTATATTGTAATTAAGTAATCTCCAAACTAGAACTAGACTATATTGACAGGCAATAATTCAGCAATTATACATGATTGTGAAAAGGAGATCATATCACGTTAAGCAAATTTTCATTCCTAAAGTATGAAAAACATTAAGCAATCATGTTTTAAAAGAAATTTTGCATGATGAAATTCATGAGCTTGATTTAAGGATTAATGTTCTTAACTTAAGTATTTTATAAGAAAATTATATATTAATTACGTTAATTTCAAGAAGCTTTTTAAGGTTCAAATTTTATTATATAATTTCTATAAAAAAAAATTCTTTTACAAAAAATAAGTTATAATTAATTGTTTGAATTTTTGTGTAGTCAATAGTAATCATATACTAGAAATGGACAAGACATCTTGATTTGTTATGTTCAATGATTTTACTAATTTTTAACAAATTTGATGATTACCATATTTTCATATTAATTTATTTTAACTATATTTTTCCTTAGCGACTTGGCTTGTTTAAATGTCATTGGTTAATTAGTTGTGCCTTAATAATCAATGTAGTTAATTATTAGTTGGACCTTAATATACAACAATCAAGCTAGTTAATAGTTGTAAGTTTCTACCTTAATTTTTAACAATCCTAATACGCTATAGTAACAAAGAATAAGAGTATATTTGCTATTTTTATCTTTACTAATTTTAAAAATAAAGTTATAAATTTAATAAATAATAATTTTCTTTATGAATTATTTAATATTTTATTAATATTAGGTATTTTATAATTTTTTTCACAATAATTATAACTTTAAAGTCTCAATAATTTAATTTCAAATATACATACAAATAAAAGTTATATATATTTTTTATTTTATTTATATTCTCTGAAAAAAAAAAAGTATAAATTATAAGGGCATCAATTGTGCCAACGAATATATAATCTTGACTACTTGCACTTAATTTTTTTTTTTAATATTCTTTTACAATCACAATGTTTGGTTTACATTTTTTTTCATCACACAAAAAGTTTTGAGACCTTGGATAAAAAATTCTTCCTCTCATAAGTATATGAATAGCATTCAATGAAATAATAAAATAATCAAAAAACAAAAAAAAAATCTATTTACTAAAAGATTTGAAAATAATTTCCAAATTAAAAGTTTAAAATTAAACCAAAATAAGCCCCAACGATGACCTATTACAGGGGAGAGAGAGAGAGGTGCATAACTTTGTTGATTGTCATGGAGACCGAGAACCATTAAATATGGTAAAGTAAAATTGTAAAAAAAATAAGAAATTGGTAGTTAGAAAATCACTTTCCCTTGTATGATTTGCTAAAAAAAATGCTTCTTCAAGCAAATTGAATCAACAATTTTTTCTGGATCTGTCGGTATATAATTAAGATGTCAAATACTTAACAGGATGTATTTTTAATTAAATTGCTGACCATCAGCTTTATTTGTTTACTATTTAATTTGTATTAATTAATTTTAACTCGATACCAAAAAAAATCTCTGTAATTATATTATTTATTTGTTGGTAGAATTAGCCAGATCATCTATCAACATTAATTGACATATCAACTGATGGAGCCATCACTCGAGGCACGACGAGAAATATCCCATATCCCAAGTGGTAGGAATTGAAATTAATTAAACTAAATTAAATTTATGACAACACATACAGCCCACATATACGTCATTGCACCGACAGAAAGACACAAAAACAAAAAAAATAAAAGAACACTTTTTCAATATGTTTTTTTCCTAGTTAGACAGAATCAAGTTTGAGGTAATAAAAATGTTTTTCCTTTTCCTAAAAATGGATGACCAAATTGATAATGGGGTCAGAATAATTAAGCAAATGATTGATAAAAAAAGAGGGAAATTATATTTTTAGTGACCATTGAATGGGCTTCGGATGCTTAATTAGATTGGTCATTGGTGTTCCTACTAACGAAAATTTTAAAGATTTCTTCTTAGTATATATATATATATATGATAAAAACAATTCATGCAAAACTATAAAACTGTAAGACCAAGAGAACAATTATATAAAAAGCATTAAGGAAAAGCATGAGTAGCATAATTAGTGGGCCAACAATGAAAAATAAACAAAGCTATCTAGAGAAACTACATGGAAGTTTGTATCATGCAACTTGTTTTTTGATCCAAAATCAAGAGAAAATCAATTAATTAATGAGCAATAAAGTTGGTGATTATTAAGAATCAAACTTGTTCAATGCATCCATACGAATCATGATCTATTAACAAGAAATTAAAGTGGAGTGAATGGCTACTGGTTTGTTATTACATAGGGCACCTAATCTCTTTAGACCATTGACTAGGTTAAAAAGGGCAAGAGTCTCTTAACCTGTAGGGTCATTGCTTAATGGTTATTATTATAAAGAGAGGGAAACTCGTGGTCAACCTTGAGATCTAAGTTTAAAATGATTGTTAGATGAGAAAGAGAGTTGTAGTGTCCAATTCCATATCAAACAAGAAGAAAGAAAAGCAAAGAAATCATGATGATAATGGGATAAAAAATTTGACAACAAAGAATGTATCGATCTCATTAAATATTCATCATCTATATATCATCAATATATATTTTTTAAAATATTTGTGATGGTTGATGGCACATCATTTTAATATTATGTAAAAGTATTACAATACCAGCAACCTTCAGCAACCAATGATGTATGATTGCCATAGAAAATTTATTAGCTTCAACAAGCCTCAAATTAGACAAGTTGGAAGAAGACACCAAGAAAAGGAGAAACCCAATTTCATTTTGTCTAAATCAAACATAAATCCTCACATGGTACCTATTTCAATCTTTTTTTTTTTTTTTTTTTTTAAAGTATATTTTATTTTGGTTTCTAATTTTCGCTTAAACATTGTTAGAACTAATGTTCTGTCATCGAGACCTTTTATAATAGTTTCTGTGTTTGTTATTGTTATTATTATTATTGATGTATTATATTAATCAGAGTTCTATCAAAAATTTAGACGAATAAGATAGGAGTTTTTGTCTAAAAACCTATGCTTAGATGAAATAATTTTGTAAAATGTATGATTAATTTAACTTTTAAAATATTATTAATTTTTTTAATAATTTCATAAATTTTAAAAATAAAATAAGCACAAAAAAATAATTATATTTATGTATAAGTATTTATAGTTTTAAAATGGTTCATATTTCTCTCTCCTACAAGAAGAGAGAGACGAAAACATTGTCAACTTATGAAGCAAAGGACTTCTCCTCCACTCTTTTTATTTTTTAATCAAATTAGTACTAACTAATCGTCGATGAAAGAAAATTTTAATCATAATTTTAGTGGAAAAAAGAAATGTCAACATAATAAACTTTATTCATTTTTTTTTGAAAGTCAACTTTTCTGATTTTCTTTAATTAATTAATTAATTATAAATGACTTTAAGCTTTGAAGTACATTATCCTTTAATTTTAATTAATTAATATGAATTACATATTATCATAATAATTAAAACAATAATTTTTGCACATGATTAATGATCCAATTCATTTAGTTAATATATTAGTAACTCGACACCTGTCATTTTCAAGTCTCGTGATTTAATAAAAGGACTATGCTTTGAGGGTTTTGATTCTTAGGTTTTTTATTCTCTATAATAGCCTTCAATTATTGGAATTATATTAATCTTGTGGCTCTTAAAACGATAATTTAATAAACTAAATTAGAAGGGTCGTACAAGAAAATACAATTGATTGTGAGGTAAACCATGCAAGTCTCTTTATCTTTCATCCCCTGTTTTCATTATGAACCAATTTTTTTTTTGACAGCTAATAGTAAGATGTCAAACTTTATGGTTTTAACATCTCAATCCTTAGAATAATAATGTATAGGAATAAAGTAAATGCAAATTCATTGAATTTATCTGGGTTCTTAGTAACAAAAACAGAAAATATGAATTATGATTTATCTGTTTCCAATGATTTCTAGATTGCTCATATCTTGCTTGCCATTCGGCCTGTAATCCCTTTTTCTTTACTCGAATTTCTTTGTCATGCTACACGTTCAAAACCTCTTTGTACACTCGATGGCAAGGCTCCCCAACATGTTCCAAGCAAAGTGAATCAAAGATCTAGGATATTTGGAAACTTCTAACAGAAAAGCAAAACTTGATGATTCATTCCAACATGGTTGATGATGTAAGACACAAGTCTCTTAGAGACTCAGGCACAACCTGACCACATTGTTGTAGGATTTCAATCATTTGTCCCGAATGTGTGCTGTCTTCTTTAGTCAAGAAGCTATGCAAAACGCCATGGACTGTGTGACGAGCCATGCTGGTCAGGATTTCAACATAAGTCTCTACTGTCAGAATGAAATCTGGGATTACTACAACTTCATATTCCCCTAACTCAACTCTACTGATCTCATCCTTATCAATCATTGAAACTACAGGTCTCTTTCTTCCCTCACGTTCCAGACTGGAAAAACAAAACAAAGAATCACAACAGCAGAAAGTCAATTACTTAATTGACCATAATCTCAGTTTGGACCTTCTAATCTAACGTAAAGCTAATTTTTGGCAGACTAACAAGACGAAACCTAGCAGTAGTATTACAAACAGTTTCAATCTATATACTGTAAAATTTTTTATGAAACAACAGCTTATATGTGAAGGGTTGAGATTAACCTGTTTTTAACATGTGAAACAATAGAATTTGAGATGGTTGAGACAGAATAACCCTTCAAGTTAAGAGTTGATACTAATTTTTGATACATGCTGTCTTCCCCAACAACATATAGCACCTTCAGAGGCTCAGAACAGAGGTGATCACTATAAGCCTGATCCAAAACTTGGATGCCCTGCATAAATTATTAACAATGAGCATTAAGGAAAATGCAATATATATAGTCAAACTGATTAAATAAAATAAAAAAAATAAAACAAAAAAGAAGAAAGAAATGGAAAAGCTACCATTGACAACACAGCCATTTGAAAAACTAAGCGCTTGCCTAAACTCATCATACAGCCAACTGCATTTTAAATGTGGTCCACAAATCGATACAGATTTTTTCCACGTCAAGGAGAACCATGACAACTAATGAATGATAATACTGGAAATAAGATAACGCAGATGCACAGAACATCGCGACATTTTAGATTGGATTGGAAATTAATGAATCGTAAAATTTCAGGCACGACAATGCGCTCCACTATTTAGCAACTGCAGTAAAGTGTTTAAATGCAATACCTTCAATAATTTTTCTTCCTCCGTGGCACATGCAGTAATAGATTGGATGATGCATGCGCTTTGACTGGCAATAGACCGATTAAAGGATAGCCTGTTGATTGATCCAAGCAGAAGAGTTTGCACCACCGGAACATAGGCATAATTATGGCAATCATTGAAAACCACAGTGTGAGGTTTTCCAGAAATAGACTGCCTAATGGAATTTAGGATACTAAGATAACCACCCTTACTAAGGGAA
This sequence comes from Trichilia hirta, assembly GCA_035221805.1. Classification (NCBI taxonomy): domain Eukaryota; kingdom Viridiplantae; phylum Streptophyta; class Magnoliopsida; order Sapindales; family Meliaceae; genus Trichilia; species Trichilia hirta. The sequence continues at coordinate 8,947,397 of JAWDEX010000009.1, forward strand.
TCTAATCCATCAACAACCTATTCAAGTGTCAAAACAACAAATAAGAAAGAGACTACGACTAAAAAGAGTACAAGCAACTGAATGAAACAAGAAAGTCAATTCTACAGATCAATATGATATTGGAGTAGTGCTCACTTACATCATGCACAAATTATATTAAAAAACAGCAGTCAAACACAAACATAGACTATTTGCACTCCAACTTTTCACACAACAAATGACGGAATTAAACTTCTTGGATGAATTAAACATCAAACTGTGACAAAACTGAACCAACGATAGCAAGTTGCAGGCAAAAATTCATTTGAGTCAGTAACATCTACATCCACAACAAAAGTAACAAGGTTGAGTGGCATGTCTGTTAAAAGAATATTATACATTTTTATATAATGGTCATGATGGAGACTGCAATGTGGGGAAGATGATTGTTGATAATTTCAGTAAGTGTAAACTGAACGACAACGGTTCATCTTCCCTATGTTGATTTAGCAGAGAATACTCAAAACAGGTGCATCGATCATAGCACAAAGCTGATACAACCCTGCCAGTCCTTAAAAAGAGTATGGCTGTCAACCAAATAACATAGCATGACATGGTAATATGTTATGGTAAATAAAATAAATGATCAACACTAAATTTGACCAACTTTCCTAACATTATGCAGGCCTAAGTTGTCAGAACACAGAACCACTTCTTCATCATTTTAAGATTAATCAGAATTAACGGCCAACTAAAGTAATCCTGAAACCACAACTTCAAATCTCTCTATCTCTCTCTCAATCAAAATCCAACCTTGGGCACATATCAAATATATCCTCTCCGACGTTAATGTAAACCAAACCAAACCCCAATCTTAAATCACCTTAAACTCAATCTTCATGCTCTATCAAAATTTTCATCGCCACTGTGGTCAGATTTTCCATCCCCCCTTCTTCTCCCATGGGTTTTGATAACCATGGAAACAGAACTTCTCAACCTCAAGAAACCTCTCTCAGTGCAAGTTCGTAAAAATTCCTCAAATATGAGGGATAGTTCAGACGTTAATGATGATTTGTAATATGCAAGCTTGACGGATATCATCATAAACTCATCAACAACAAGCTACGCAGGTAACCTAAAGGAAACTACAATTTCAATCCGTCAACCATCATCATTAGAAACCTTATGATGGTGTCTGTATATGTTCAACTGGCAGCAATTACGGTAAACAAAAACCAATTATTTTGTTAGTGTTTAGGCAAGGATAAGGAGTAGGGCCGAAAGTAGTTCTTGTCAGAATGTTCACATGAGAAATCCTTTGCATACTAGTTTCAATCTGATTTATAGGTTTCTTGCTTGACCAAGTAACTTCTCCATTTTAAAGAATATTATCATAGTAACGAGGGGAAGATGATTGTTAACAATTTC
>JAWDEX010000009.1:8948903-8960920 GCA_035221805.1 Trichilia hirta
GATACACCTCCACCAGTCCTTTAGAAAGAGTGTCAACCAAATAACATAGCTACATGGGCAACAAAAATAACACTGGGGCACGCGTACATGTGTTTCTGTGTGTGTGTTTGTGTGTGTGAGAGAGAGAGAGAGAGACAGACAGACAGACAGAGAGAAGAAATACTCATTGCTGCCACCAAGCATATTATGCAACTACACTGATATGGACAACAATATATTCTGACTTGCTAGAATAAAGAGCTATATTTCTTGCAATGCAAGGAAACTTTTCTAGACGGCATCAGGAAATCACATCAATCAAAGATTCAATTTCCGCAGACAACAGTAAAATAATATGAATGATTATGGAGTAACGTCAAAATGATAATGCAAATTATGGAAAATTGCCCATCGTATATGATTGCCTTTAACATTGTTGTCCAATTAGTTTTGCATATTTCCTAAAAGCATAATCAATGAACAAGGATGAAAAGGGAACAAAGATAAACTATTAACCAATGGAATATAGATAATTGAGAAAAATGTACCAGCAAGGAGACACTAGATATATCGATGGCCTTCAAGGAAACAAGCTCAAGAAGTCTCTCAGGTGTGGACACAAGAAACTCAGGCTCACAACTCTTCAAGCTGCACGACAAAGAAACTTTATGATGTAAAACAGAAAGTAGAAAACAAAACTTAAATTCAAATCATTTCGAGCAGTAGAAAGTATATGCTCTGAAGGTGAACAATCTTATATCTTTTGATAATAAACGAGATTGTATCACAATAATACCAGTATGAATGTGCACTATAGGCAACTATATCCATATATGTGTATGTCGAGAAAAGCATGCACAAAAACGAAAGGTACAAACAAATCGATCCCTATTTATGCATGCACACATATGCATATAGAAATAACACCATTGGTATAAAAATAAAAACTATACATGGAGTAACGAGCATTCCGCCCTTTTGTCCTCATAAACACTAATAAGACCCAAAACATGTACCAATCCAATGAAAGCAGCACAATTCATAAGCTCCCATTAACTCCAACTGTTGTCATATTCAGTATTCTAGCTAGAAGATGCCCGGAGACACAGTAACAAATGATGGGAAGCACAGACAGCTTGTCTAACTCTAAGATTATTTTGACTCTTGATTAACATCAAACTCTTAGAATATATTAACTGCAGATTTGAAGTATACAATTACCCATTAATTTGGTGATCTATGGCAGCTCCAGGGTGTAGACTCACTGTATGTATTCCTAGGGTCTTCAAAGGTTTGCACACTGCACGTACCTGAGAACAATTGAGGGAAAATCATTAAACAACCAAATAGATGACATAATAAGTCCCACTATACAAAAGCACAAAAGGAAAAATTCTTTTTTAATCAATTGCTCAATAAATTAGAACAACACTGAGGGTTTGTCACTAGATGAAAATGAAATAACACTAAATCCATTATATTTATTTACCTACCAAACATCCATTATATTTATTTACATACCAAACACAGGCATTCCATCTGAAATGGGTTTGTGGTAAGAAGTAAGAAACTCAACCAACTGTAGCACAAAATATTTCCCTTACAAGAGGTTCCAAAATTAAGTAAAACAGAGTACAAAAATGCCATGAAGAAAATATTATACAAACCTTAACAGCTTTTTCTTGCGATGGTACAAGAAACAAAAGGAAGGGGCTACTGAATGAATAACCTTCTTTCTCCTTTCTTGCTACGCCATCAGCGGCTGTAGAAACCATCCATGCAATTTGCTCTATGGTAGATGAAGAACCACTAGTCTCCAATATATCCTTTCCAGAAGAATAACATTTCCAGAACTCAATTCCCCAAGAGTGGACAAACAAAGGTTTTTCCTGCTCAAAATTGTAGGTAGCATCACTCTGCAATGAACTCTCTACAGCATTCAAGCACATTATAAGATACTTTGATGGACAATCTAAGTTTTCACAGGCTTGTCCTGGATGACCATTGGCACAACTCTTCCCATTCAACTGAATCTCTGTTCTTTCTGAGTTAGCAGGGCTTCTCTTGCCTGCATTGTCAATAGATGTAATTAATTTTCCCTCCTGGTTCTTCAAACCTATAACCTTATCATTTATCTGCTCTAGATTATCTGCTTTAGCATTATTCTCACTTTTATTTCCTTTCTTTGAAAAGACACTATCACCTTTAACAGATGCATTCTTATCCGCTTGGAAAGGTTTTCTCTTCTTGATTTCCCTTGTCCAAAATTCATTTTTACCATGCTTATCATTGAAAGGATCATCAAGAGTAGGAAGGCTAAAACACATGCCCTGTAATATAATGACAACACAATGTCATGTATATAACGCTACTTGAGGACTTCACATTATAGAACATAAATTTACCATAAGAATAATGCTAAAAATATAAAACTTTTTTACAAACTCACGTGTACAAACTGACATGACATGATAGTATTGGTTGCCCTTGGTCCACATCATATCTTTTTTGGTAATTCCATTGACTTGATGTTTTTATTAACCAATAATAACATGCTATAACAGTTTGCACGCAAGAGTGTAAAAAATATTTGTATCCCTACTACCACTCTTTCCTCTAGTTCAAGAAACCAAAAGATAGCTGATAAATGAGCAAGAAAAACACAAGATGAAACCTAAGATGAGCAAACTATAAAGTGCAGCTTCAATAGACATAATGAAAACAAAAGAAAAAGTTAATTATTTAAACAAAAGAAATTCAACTACAAGAATCAATAATCAAGATTTTCACTCAAATTTTTTTAAAGTTCCAATTTGCCACCAATTTTAGTAATCTCTTTTAGTAAGCAATAATCTCAACACATAATGTCGCTCCTCTTGCTCCATGGGCATACAAGCAAGTTACACGATAGTCAGTAGTCGTGAATCAAATACCATTAACATTATCTGAACATTAAATTTGATGATGAAAATTTTAAAATAAAACAATAAAAGAGTAACTTTACATCAATCCAAAAAGGAAAAAGCAACCTTGCCTATCTATCTATCTATCTATCTTAATTCAAACAACATCAAATAAATATTTTCATAAAAGACTTCCAATCACCGAAGCTATTTACACAAAACCAATAAAACAGATCCTAAAAACAACGCAAAATCATAATAATAAACATAAAAAGAATAATACTACAAAATGGGTACTACATGTCATGAACTTCGTTTATTTTCTTTCATGGGCAAAACAAAGTACCTGGCACTTGCGACGTTTACCAGTCATGCGGCGCTTCTTGGCTGCAATAATGGCGGCGACACGAGCAGAAACATTAGTAGAGTCATTTTTGTTTAGTTTCTTTCTCCTTGCCTTGTTCTTCTTTCTGGTAGCTGCATCGTCTCCTTTGGCCATCTCAATAAAAAGCAATGAAAAAAAGGCAAATAGTGATCGGTACGTAAAAAATTTGTTATTGTTGTTGTATGTACATACAGAAGAAAAAATGCAAACTTTGAGAGCCGTAACTGAAGAGAGGAAGGCGGCGGTTCCCGGTTTATGTGCTAGTTGGAGGTGAGAGGTCAGTGGCAACGTTGGTATTGTATAATAGCATGGAGGATCTTTTAGTCATTTAAGTATTTAATGATGGAAAGTTGGGCTTGTAATGAGCCCCAGATGTTTTAACAGTATAGTATTTGGCCCAATCTAGTAATTGCACCATGTGGATCCGTAGGGTACCTTCCTACCACTAGCCGAATAGGGCCTTGATTTGCAGTCAGAATAAAATTTTCAGTACTAGGTTAAATTTAGATCATCGAAGGGATATAAAAATTTTTGTGTTAAAATTGATGTGATATATTATTATTATATAAGAAAAATATAAAATTGATTCAATTATTAAAAATAAATTATGCAGATTAGGGATAGCAATGCAATCATATTATATGACATCAATTTTTATATAAGAGTTTATATAAAAAAAAATGGTATCTTTAGTATTATTCTTAATTATATTATCTTTAAACATATAATATTATATTTCTATCATTTTCTACTAATATATGATATTATATAATATACTTAATCGTAAATGGGTGTTAGCATGGCACATAATGAAAATCTCCATTCTCTGTTGTCATTATTAACAAATATTTTATTTTATTATTTTAGTTGGTTCTCTAATTCTTATATACTAATAAATACTTAAATTACAGCTGATTTGAATTTTCAATTGCATAGCCAATTCGAGTTATTATATGAGGCTAGTTATAGTATACAACTTACTAACGTGATGACGAGATAAAAAATTTAAAATAAATCGTATAATTTTATCGTACAATTTAACGAAAAAGATTTATCTGAATTGTTAGTTTATGTATCATTATCCCGTGTATTAAATCACTTTCGTATCTTCACCCTTCAATAAATTATTGTCATGCGTATTTAACAAAATTTTTAATGTATTTTAGCATGATCTTAATTCTGAATTTTTAATGATTAGATTCAAAATATGTATTATATGATAAATCAAAAAAACAAAACAAAACAAAGAATTTATTTGAAGCCCCTAATTGATAAGCAATGTTGAGTAATTAAAACACAATAGCAATATAAATTCAAAGTCCCAAAATTTAACTGAAAAAAAAAAAAAAAGAAAAGAAAGAAAGGCACTTAGTTAAAAATTTTTGGTATAAAAAATCTTTTCGCTATTTTGATTTTGCAGTTCTCTTTTTATCGATAGTGTTGATGATATTTGTCGATTAGAGATTAATTCTTATCTAAAGCTCCTTGATTTCAAACTTAACTAATCAAAAATTATAACTCGGCATAATCGCCTCGGTTTTTCGGTACTCACCTTAATTTTCGAGGCAATCCTCTCTTGATTACCGAGGTGACCCTTACGCTTCTTCCAAAAACAAGAGTTGAGGATAGCACCAATAATTACGCTGTTCAAATAACTGTTCAGGCGTCCCATTATGTTAGGTAACGCCATAAACGGCAAATTATAGGTACTCATTGTTAAGCCAGACCTAACGTAAAGGAGTGGTGAAAAGTAGTAAAAAAATAGATCCAACCACCATACCTATTCCTATCTAATCAAACTCTTGTTCTTCGATACTCACACGTACAGGAGCTCTATAAAAGGCGAAGGCTATGTATGTAGCAGGATTCGGATTCTTCTTCTTTGGTTGGACTTTATTTTTCTCCTAACTTAAGAACTTTTAGAGGGCCGCCTTTGAGCAGTCGAGATAATTACTGCACTAACAAATATTTTCTAAGCCGAGCCTTCTGGGTCGATAAAACACTAAAATACTCGTAATCTCTCTTTTTTCATTTGGTCCTGTAATATTTCACTGATTTGAGCATCGGAGTTTATTCGTCAGCAATCTGGCTTCACTCCTAGTTTGCTTTTCTGTGATTTCAGGTAGCTTCCAAGGAGTTTTTACGTCGATAGTAACGATAAACTTGTGTGATGTATTGAATCTTACTTATCTGAAAAATTTGGGCATCAACAGTTGGCGCTGTCTGTGGGAATCGAGCAAAAGGCCTTAGAAGAAAGTCCCAAAAGTGTTCCGTATAGATATTACAAGAAACACTTGCAGTCGCCTCTCTAGAAAAGTGTAAAAAGAAATAGTCGGGGTCCCCCTCACATTAGAGAGAAAGGAGACACTTCAGAATCATCGGATAAGAATGAAGTATTAGCTCCCCATTGAGGGTCCAGCCAGCCGAGCCACTGTCAGAGCAGAAGGATGTGAGTCCTGGCAAATTGAAAGAGGGACGGTAAAGCCAAGAAGTATAAGGGAGATTGATAATCAAAAGATTATGGAATTGGAGCGTAAGAATCAGTTGCTAGAAAAGGAGATGGCGAAGCTACAAGCATTGGTTCGGCGACAAGAACATGAAGAAAAGCAACAAATTGTGCCGAAAGCCTCACAAGTAAGGACCGATTGTCTTCTAGGAGGGAGAAAATAAAGAGCTCAGCACCTGCTTAAAGGAACGACTGTTAGAAATGCTCGATTCACCGTCTTGCAGACAGAAAAGAGCAAGGTAGATGCACATGATGAAGCAAGAATACACGGCTGTAACGAACCTATGATGTCCGCTACTCTATGCAGTCCCAAAATAGATCCAAGGAGTCCCACCAGGCCCAGGTGCACCACAATGGACTTGCGGTCTCAACTTGATGAAATCAGATCTTGAGACTACAGTGCTCGATCTGTGGACCCCCAAACGATCGAAGGTTGTGTCAGGAAAGTATTACAAGAAATCAGGATAGGAGGAGTGAGAGCTAATTTGCTAAGGAGCGAGGATAAAAAGATTGAACGGATAGATATGGTGATTCTCCCTTCACTAGGAATATAATGAAATTGATCATTCCTAGAAAATTCAAAATGCCACAAATAATGCCCTATATTAGGAAGACCGATCCTACATTGCATCTGAATACCTTCAGGGAAATGATGCATATCCAAGGGCTAAGCAAACTTTAGATGTGCCGTTTGTTCTCGCTAACATTGGAAGGACAGCTCAGTGTATGGTTCAGAAGCCTCCCGAAGGGCACTGTCAGAAGTTTTTGACAGTTAGAACAAAGTTTCGTGGAAGAATTTTGGGGCACTATAGACACTGCCTGCAGCGCAAGTGCCATATTCCTTTTGCGATAAGGCCCCGACGAGAGCCTCAGGAGCATTATGGCAAGATATCACGATGAAGTGATACAGTTGGAGGTTTTTCACCATCCATTAGCGTGGAAAGGATTGAGGAGAGGGCTCTGGATAGAGAGGGTGGTATGCCATCAATAAGCGATCTATCACCACCTATGAAGCCGTTAGAAGAGAACTCTTCGATGAGATAGACATCGAGGATAGAGTATTTTGAAGAAGCAAGAGAAAGGGGTGAGCCGACCCTAGCGACAAGATAGAGAACTATTCTCTAGAAGAGACTCGGAGAAATTCAGGAATGGCTGTTGGAATAACCTAAGCGACAAAAATGCCTGACCTCCCCGACAAAAAGAGAGGATGAAGAAGCAGGCTCTGAATAGGGAACGACCCCAAGCGGACAGGGAAAACGAGAGGAATTTCATCCAATTGAATGTTTCCCTCTTGCGAGCCTAGCAATATGCAAAGAATAATGGGCTCTATATGGCAGAGTTGACCCCAATTAGATCTGAGAGAGCTAACATCCTAGGCGATCGGTTTTCCGATTACCATAGGTACTACGGGCATAACACTGATAGTTGCTTCCATTTAAGAGAACAGATTGATCTCTTGACAAAGAATCGGTACCCAGATCAGTTGCTGGTCAGTTTTGAGGGTAAAGATCCAGCCAGGCCAAGAAACACCGAATCATGGTGATATCAGGTGGGCCCACCCTGGTAGGGAGTTCAAATCGATCCAAAAAAACTATTCAAAATACTCTTTGCCAAGTCCCAGTAATGATTTTCACATCATAAATATTCGAGAGGCTAAAAAGCCAAGGATCTCCTCGGTATCGATAATATTTACCGATGCAAACGAAGTGGGTATACACTATTCTCACGATGATGCTTTGGTAGTCACTATACAGATAGGAGAAAAGAAAGTTAACCGAATCCTCATTGATACAGGGAGTTTAGCAGACATTATTTTTAAAGACACCTTCGATGCCTTAGGGATAGAGGATGTAAGGTTAGGGGACCCGAAATCTGTATTATAAGGTTTCGGAGAATCCTGTGTCACGCCTTTGGGCAAGGTTTTATTGCCTATTACCATGGGAGACAAGCCACAAGAAAAAATCACAATGATCGAATTCTAGGTAGTAGACTTGCCAATCCCTTATTCCATCATTTTGGATCGACCATTTCTCCGAACCACCAAAATAGTGGAGAGTATCCATTATCTCAAGCTCAAATTTCAGGTTGATAACAAGGTTGGCATAGTCAGAAAAAGTCATAAGAAAGCCCGATCATGTTTTACGACTTCTTTCAGGTCCATCCACTGCATTCAAAAAAGAAGTCACGAGCTAAAAAGCGAAGACACCAATGTTAGCAGGGCAAAGCAATCCAGAGAAGCCGATGATCCCACTTTTGAACTCACAGAGAAGCTGAAGAAAGTTAATATAGATAAATTGAACCCCCAAAAGATAGTTCGAGTCGGTACCCACCTAAGCCTCAATAAGACCCGAATGTTGAAAGAATGCCTCAGGCAGAGCAAAGACGTTTTCGTATAGAGCTAGAGTAATATGCCTGGGGTCGACCCTTAGATCATCATGCACAAATTGTTCACACGGCCTACTAGCAGACCCATGCGACAAAAAAGATGGGCAACCAATCAAGGAAGAAGGCAAGACATTGGCGAGAAAGTTGACATACTCCTGGAGGTTGGGTTCATCAGAGAGGTTCGCTATCCTGAAAGGGTGGCTAATGTGGTCATGATAAGAGAGGCGAATGAAAAGTGGAGAATATGTGTAGACTTCACCGATTTGAACAAAGTGTGCCCAAAAGATAGTTTTTCTTTGCCTTGGATCGATCAGTTAGTAAACGCTATGACAGGGCACCAACTCTTAAGTTTTATGAACACTTTCTCGGGGAACAATTAGATAGCTATGCATCCTCTTGATGAGGAGAAGACTTCTTTTTTCACTAATTAAGGACTATATTGCTATCGCGTCATACCATTTGATTTGAAGAACGCGGGCGCAACTTTTCAGCTCTTGATCAATCGAATTTTCAAGACCCTTATCGGCTCGTCAATAGAGGTGTACGTAGACGACATGATAGCTAAGTCCGAAGAAAGACATGACCGCATTTGGCATTTGTAAGAGACTTTTGCCCTTCTTAAAAAGGATCACATGAAGTTGAACCCGAAAAAATGCTCCTTCGGGGTCAGATCGGAAAAATTTTTAAGATTCATCGTCAGCGAGCGAGGAATAGAAGCAAACCCTCAAAAAATTAAGGTAATCTTAGAATTGAAATTCCCTTCCATGATAAAAGAAATGCAGAGCCTAGTAGGAAAGGTAGCAGCACTCTACAGGTTCATCTCCAAGGCGACAGATAAGTGTCTCGAGTTTTTTCAGTTCATCAAAAAGGGAAAGTTGGCATAATGGACGCCAGAGTGTGAGAATAGTTTTCAGGTTCTAAAGCAGTATCTCACTTTGATCCCGGTGTTAACGAGCCCTAAGCTTGAAGACATTCTTTACTTATATTTGGCCGTTAGCGACCATGTTGTTAGTGCCGCCCTGACCAAGAAGGACAAGGATAAGGTACAAAGACCAAATCATTATGTAAGTAAATCTTTCTTTGCTGCAGAAACCAGGTACTTAAGCCCAGAAAAGCTATTTTTGACCCTAGTAACTGCAACAAAAAAGCTTCGCCTGTATTTCTAGGCACATCAGGTTATTGTTCTCACCAACCAGTCTTTGAGGCAAATACTACACTGACCTGAGCTCTCCGGGAGATTGGTCAAATAGTGCGTTGAGCTGAGTGAATTCAACATAGATTTCCAACCGTAAAATGCTATCAAAGGGCAGGTACTGGCAGACTTCATTGTTGAGCACGCCGTTTCTGAAATCTTGCTAGTCGTGAGACCTCACGATATAGGAACTGAAGAAGTATTACTGTCCAGTACGACCCTTTCATGGAAAATCTTTATTGACGGGGCCTCTAATGCCTAAGGCTCTAGAGCCAAGGTCATCCTCGAAAGCCCACAAGGTGAGGAAGTCATGGGGGCACTCCTATTCGAATTTTCTGCCTCTAATAATAAAGTAGAATATGAGACCTTACTGGCTGGTCTGCGAATGGCTCTCCTACTAGGTGCCAAGAACGTTGAAATACATGGAGATTCACAACTTGTTATACAGCAAGTAAATGGTCAGTTTTGAGCATTCAAAGCAAATATGCGGCTTTATCTTGCCCTCGTCAATGAGCAATTGATGAAGTTTTACTAGTTCAAGGCCAAACAAATCTCCCGAGCAAAAAATGACCGAGCTGACGCCTTGTCTAAGTTGGCATCCACCTTTTTTAAAATGACCCTTAGGCTCATACCAATAGCTATATTGAACAAGAAAAGCATAGATGGAGATGTAGACTCAACGCAAGTGCTTATTATGATAGAAGAGTCTTCATGGATGACTCTTCTGAAGCTATATCTATAAGAGGGTAAGTTACTAGATGATAGAAAGTAAGCTCGTAAAATAAAGAATCAAGCAGCTCGGTTCAGCATGGTTGATGGCATTCTTTATCGACACGGTTATGGCTCGCCGTATCTAAGATGTTTGGGAAAGGATGATATAGATTTAATATTAAGAGAAGTCTATGAAGGTTCTTGTGGTGATCATGGGGGTGGACGAGCCCTGGCTTACAAAATCCTGAGATAAGGATATTATTGGTCAATACTATTCAGAGATGCGGTCAGAACAGCAAGAAGCTGCCTGGAGTGCTAAATACACGGTAATGCAATTAGCCGACCACCAGAAATGCTTAGCTCATTATCCAACCCATGGCCATTTGCTCAATGGGGACTGAATCTGATTGATCCACTGCCTATAGGGCGAGCCCAAATGAAGTTTGCAATAGTTACTGTAAACTATTTCATAAAATGGATAAAAGTTGAGCCGTTAGGCATAATAACCGAGAAAAAGGCCCCGACATTCGTAAAAAACTACCTGATCTACCATTTTGCATTCTAGGGATAATAATAATAGACAATGGAAAGTAGTTTGACAATGCCAATTTTTGAAGTTTTTGCGACGAGCTGAAGATCGAGTTACGCTTCGCCTCTCTCGCATATCTCAAGTCCAACGAGCAAGTAGAAGCTACCAATAAATTCATTAAGTAGCTGCTGAAAAATAAGCTCGAAGACTATAAAGAGGCCTAGATAGATGAATTGCCGCTGGTCCTATAGGCTCTAAGGACGACCTTAAAGATGACTACGGGTGAAACTCCCTTTGACCTCACATATGGTGTTGAAGCTGTCACCCTAGTTGAGATAGGAACGTCCAGTTTCCAGGCCCGGTATTTCGATGAACTAAATAATAAGCAATTAAGGCGGCTCAATCTTGATCTGTTGGAGGAGCGACGAGAATTGGCCGTGGTGAGAATGACAGAGTATCAGAGAAAGATGGCTCATCATTACAACAATAAAGTTCAATCCTGATAGTTCTATGTGAGAGACTTGGTCATCAAGAAAGTCAGAATCGGAGCCCAGCTAACAGGTGTTGATGCATTGGCACCTAATTGGGAAGGACCGTATCAGGAGTTGGATAACTGCAAGAGAGGCTTACAGTTCTGGACTAGTAGAGGGATCACTAGAGACCAGAAGAGGCACGTCAGTAGGACCTTGTACCTATGGCTTATTTCCTGGTGTCACAGGAGCCTCCACGTTAGGCTTGGCCTCCACCTCGAGAATTGCCTCATCGTGTGGCCTTTTCACACCTAACTCTGTGTATAGCCAGCTGAAGTCCACCTCGGACAGGCATTCCTCAACTAGCGCACTAACGTTTCTGAGCTTGAATAGTATGTCCTCTTCGTATCTATCGCTTGCTCGGTCATTAACAGAGTAAAGGTCAGCCTAAAGTTTTCTTACAGTGGTCTCTGCCTTCAGTAATTCCCTACCTTGGGAGATTGCTTCCATTTCCAACCTTTCAATTTTCTCACGGAGCCTTCGTATGACATTCTCTCGGCTGCGAAGAAGGTCGAAGAATTTGTCGTTTATTTTTTGCAGCAAGTCCAACTCATCCTTCAGTTTTAGGATTTTTCGATTTGATTCTTCCATTTTAGACTCGACTATCGCGACCCTATTCTCCAAATCTTCCCTGATCTTGGCTCGGCCTTGGTGATCCCTATCCAACTTTTTGTTAAGGCTCAGGATCTCCTTCTTTAGCCTCTCGTTTTCTCGGCCTTGAGCAATCGCGCCTTGGATATGCGACTTCATTTGCTCCTGCTATCGAGAGAGTACATGGGCGATCTACATAGACAACCGTTAGATACATAAACGTAAGGACAGGGAAGAAAAATACAGTTTGGAAAAGACTTATCATGGTGGTGGAATCCCTTACATAATTAATCGCCGCCTTCGAGT
>JAWDEX010000009.1:8974567-8994672 GCA_035221805.1 Trichilia hirta
CAAGAGAGTACATAGGCGATCTGCACAAGCAATCGTTAGATGCATAAACCCAAGGACAAAGATGAAAAATATAGTTTGGAAAAGACTTACTATAGCGACAGAATCCTTCACGTAATTGATCGCCGCCTCAGGGGTAAAATTTCCCACCTCCTCAGTGACCTTGTCCACTAAAGGCACAGTGGCATTAATAAGGGGCAAGAGCCGCGCCACTATAGGCCTTTTATCCTCGCCTATGTTTAATAGCTCTAACTCCGGTATGGGTGACCAAAGAAGGGCGAGGCGATACGATATAGTTGATACTAAGACCCTAAATATAGAGACTGACGCCCATTGGCTCGACTCCAAGGAGTCAAACGAGCCAAATTGGTTGATACGTGTTATAATAATAGCGCTACTAAGCAGTTTTTCTTGACCCTTCCTGGTTTTGGGCCTCTTTCTTACTAGTCGGGGAGGGCCGACGCTGCTGTCTGAGGTTTCCTGAGGTAGGGCAAGAGCCTTGCCTTTATTCTTGGGTGAAACCTTAGAGGCTTTCTGACGGCACGGCGGGGGTGGAGGTGGAGGTGGTAGCTGACTTATTCCTGTTCCCTTGTCTTCCTAGCTGCTGCAAGCCGCTCTGAGACGGATGATCGCTGATCTTTCTCGGATATAGCTACAGAAAGAAAACAAAAAGAGTCAGTACCTTCAATGTCGAAAGTTAGACACCTCTGATGTCCTACCCTTCATCTTAGCTTGGTTCAAGATAACGTGCGAGATGTGGGAGTAACCAGGTTCAATTCTATCAGATTTTCCTCTAATAGAAGCTCCTTCTGATCAACGACGATATCACCCACGAAAGTCATCCTGCCTTTCGACTCCTAGCTCAGAGCGAGGCAACCCAACTACACTGTTGTTAACCTGAATTGGTTTGAGATTTCTCTTCATGCGGTGAGGTCTCATTCGCCCCTGATGAAAAATCATTTATCCTTCTAGTACTTAGTACTCGTCAAATTTTCCTTCACCGAATTTGGAGTGCTTGGTCTAATTTGTAAATAGTATTATTTGAGGCTTGAGATTATATTTTTTTTCAAGGTATATATATATGCTACCTTGAGAATGTTGGGGGGCTCGCCACAGTACATATGTTGCCACAGTACGTATAGTCTGATTAGTATCCTCTAAAACGAGCTAGTGTAGTGGGATTTAAAAATATGTGAGAACGATTGCAAAGAAAGGTAGGAGTGTTAGCCTCACTCGCAGCAAGAACAGCTCCTCATTAAAGGCAGATTCATCTGATAAAAGGCGGCTTGGTAATTTCTCTTTTTTGGGAACCCTTATCGTCATCAGGCTATCCACTTGAAATGCCTCTCAGTATACGTCGAGGTCACTAACAATGACGATGGAAAAAAATTGGCGGCCTCGAACTCGATTTCTGATTTGCGTATCGAGATCGAGTCGATTGTTGATCCTTTATCACTTGTATTGGGTACAGAATCCAATGTTGGGTCTCCTTCAGTAATTTCCCAAGCCAACTTGTTTATTGCCTCGGCATGATGGCTCTTGCTACTGCTACTGCTCATCTCTTACACGCAGAGAACAGGACTTCAGGTCAAAAATTTCACGTGGAATCGTCGTCCCTAGAAGCCGTGAAAAAGAAGGGGCTCGTGAACACTTTTCTCGTCTCGCCCACTTTAGCCTCCCAGAGTACACGGTGATTATCAAAAGTCTTGACCACGACACCGACTTTCAGTGAATGATTCCCAGCCCCCTCCCACGAATCAACAAACCTTCCAAAAAATCACTACAAGAAAAATAATAAAATGGGTAAACTAGACATCTCACCGAATGAATCAAAGACAGGCTGAAGATAACGAGTTATTAAAGATAAGGAAGCAAGGATTGCTGAGAACTGAAGTCCAAACGACTGATGAATAGAGAATGGATGCTCAAAGTGTGAAACAGGAAGAGAAAAGACAAAGCAAACGATGGGTATTTATAGGCAATTGCCTGGCACTCAAATGTCACAAAGCTTTCGAAGAGTCACGAAATGAACGGTCAGGGAGGTACCGCATTCTGTAATGTCGAAAGGGTACCCTCAAACATCGCGCCCTATCAGTGGTAACCAACAACATGTCTACACGTGGCCACGTAGCACTTTACACGAAAACGACACATTTAAGTTCGGTCTTCTCAAGATACAGCTGGTCAAGACTAGAGCAACTGCATTCAACGAAGACCGTTAGTGGCTAATGATATTACGACTTCTAGATCAGAATTTTAAATCACCTCAGTATGAACAATCACTTAAGTTTTCACTCTCGCCTCACGGCAGCAAAAACTTGAGGAACTTATGTTGATGACATTTGCCGACTTGAGACTGATTCCAGCTAAAGTATTTTCTACCCTAAACTTCACTAATCAGAAAACCTAGCCCAGTAGGATCGCCTCAGTATTTCGACACCCACTTTGATTACCGAGGCGATCCCTTCATTACTATCGAGGCAACTCCACCCCTCCTTCAAAAATGGGAGTTGGGGATGGGACCAATGAATACGCTGTTCAAGTAACTATTCAAGCATCCCATCACGTTAGGTAGTGCCATGCGCGATAAGTTACAAGCACTCATTGTTACACCAGACCTAACGTAAAGAAGTGGTGAAGAGATTGACCCAATCACCATACCTACTCATGTCTAATCAAGCTCCCGTTTTTCAATGCCCACACATGCAAAGACCCTATAAAGGGTAAAACCATTACATGTATCAGGATTCTCTTCCCGAACTTTTGTGAGAGCTTCTGATTTTTCTCCTAATTGCGGAGCTTTTAGAGTGGACCATCTTTGAGCAGTTGAGAAATCGATACTGCATTCACAAATTTTTCTCGAGCTCAGTCTCCTGAATTAGTAAAATACTCAAACACTAGTAATTTCTCTCTTTTCATTTGGTCCTGCACTATTTCGCTGACTTGAGCATCGGAGTTTATCCGCCGGTAATCCGACTTCACTCCTAACTCGCTTTTCTGTGATTTTAAGTAGTCTCTGAAGAAATTCTATGTCAATCGCAATAGTAAATTTGTGTAATGTGCTAAATCTTTTGTCTTTGAAAATTTTGGACATCAACGTAATTTATTCTTTTGAGGCTCTAATTTTGAGAACCAATGCATATTAAATGTATATTTTTAACTATTGATTAAATTACGAATCTTTCTATTTTTTTTAAGGCAAATATAGCACCCCTGCTTAAAGTTAAGATGTTGAACGGGTTGTGCATATGCTATGTAGTGATAGTCAGCGCATATTTCTGCGTTGCAATATCTGGGTATTGGGCATTTGGTAATCAGTCCATGCCAACAATTCTTACAAATTTTATGGGTGATGTAAACCCATAGCTCCATAATTGACTTCTACTATTGACCAAAGTCTTCATTCTTATGCAGTTAGTTGCCATCATTCTGGTAAGAGTCATTGATTTAATTTCTGGCAATGGTTATGAATTTTCTCTCCTGGTTTGAGCTTTTATCCAGGGAAATAGTTTTTGCATTAGTTGTTAACCACTGAGAATATAATTAAGAAGTAAATCTTAACCTTACTATTCTATTAAGAGAGATTACATTTTTTTTTTCTTTTTTAGGAACCTACTTAGTCTTACTTATCCCGTATTGTAAGAGATACACTTATTTTAGTATTGCCTTCAAATTCAAACAACAGTATATAAACCCTTTTAACACTGAGATCGAATGTTGGTCACAAATTAAGAACACTATTCTGTTTGATGTGAATGATGATGCCTGCCCATATTTTTCAAGTGCAAGATCAACTAATTTTTTAAACAGAAACTGTGACACCTAACAGAAGTATAATTTACATACCACACTTGGAAACCTTAATATATGTGATCCAGTTACAATTTTTATGCAGATTTACTTGCAACCAGCCAACGAATTGTTTGAAAAATGGTTTGCAAATCCGAAGATGGACCAATTCCCTATCCGTAATGTCATACCAAGGCCGATATTCCGGTCACTTTCCGTGATCATTGCAACAATCATGGCCGCAATGTTTCCATTGTCTGGAGACATCCAGGCATTGTTTGGAGCCCTGGGAGTCATTCGTCTAGATTTCATTCTTCCAATGATATTTTACAATGTGACTTTCAAGCCATCCAAACAGAGCATAATATTCTGGGTTGGTGGTAGTTGGAGCACTTGCATCTGCTACGAAAATACTTCTTGATGCTAAGACGTATAGTTGATTTGCCAATGTGTAATGGTAACTATAAAAATCTTTGTGTTTTACAAGCAATGCTAAGATAACTTATTACATATTGCTTTTATAAGTTTAATGAGTGTTAGGTTGAGTTTGAGACTGAAATTTGAAGTTACAATTATTGCATAATTTACTAGATGTGAAATACTTATGATTAGATTTGAATTTTTAGTCCCTGGCTTTGTTGTAATAGGATCATTATATGTTATTTATAAATGAGGTGACTAATTATTAAGTAAAAATAATTCTTCATGGATTTGTAGTTGTTGGGGTGCATAGTAACGTTGAATCCTCTTTAAATAAAAATAGATTTTTGAGCTAAATTTTAGTAATATTTTTACAGAAGTGATTTCGATGGAACTTAATTATAATATAACGCTAAATATTTGATAAAAATATATTTATTTGTAATAACTAATTAGAGTTGCGTTATTTAAACTCAAAACTTTTATCTTTTTTAATAAAACTTCGTTGAAGAGGCAAATAAATCAAATAAAAAAAGAAACGAGCAAGAAGAGAAGAAAAAAAAAATAAAAAAAAAAAAAAAAATAATCCCAGCAAGAATAAAGAACATACAAATTAAAAAATTAAGCATATAATTAACATAAAATATTATATATCAAAATAAAATATCACGAATCTCACTAGAATGATCACTTCATCAAATGAAGAAAGAAATATTAATACTTAAATTAACAAGTTTATTAGTTATTATTCTTAGAAATTATAGTTCGATGATTTAATAATTATTTATATTTATTTTTTGATCAAGTTTAGATGTAAAAGCAAGCCAGATGAAGATATAATTATATAAAAGATTTATCAATCAAATTATCTTCTCAAAAAATATTAAAAAAAAAGAAAAAGAAAAGGTAATAAGCATGGAAGTTGTCTTTTTATGATAAAACAACGAGAGACACTTAAAATATTTTATTTAAAAATTAAATACCTAAATGACTAAATTTATCATTTAAAAGTTAAAAATTTAGTAAAAATAATATTAATCATATTAATTGGCCCTTGCCTTACCCATTCTTATGGCACCATAATATAGACTCTTTGTATTTCTTTTCAGTAGATTGGTATAAAAACTTTAGTTCACCAATAATTATAAATACTTTTCAAACTAGGAAAAATATTATAATTTTTTTTAATTAGAAAAACACATATATTATTGAATAACATTTTACAGAAAAATATTTAAAATATATTAGTAAAAGAATATTTTTGCTCGAGTGCTTTTTTCATTTAATAAAATTACCATCAAATATTCAAACACGCTTTCTATATAATAAATAAAACCTTTTTTTAGGGGGGTTTGGAAAGTGTCAGCAATCAAACCTTTAAGTTGCGTAACCCAATTTTCACACTCATTAGTCAACATTACTCAAGTAGTCATCAAACAATTGTAGATTATTAGTCATAGAACATTATCTTTTTTATTTTATTTTTTTAAAAAAAAATTTTTGTGAAACACAGCATTATCTTGAACAACAAGCATATATAGGTTGTTTAAAACTTACTTAAAAGAAACCTAATTATACTTACTAATTAGTCAAAATCAAATCATAGATTGATTAGATACTTCCTAATTAAGATTAAGAAAAAAAATCAACATTTTCCTAATTTTTTTTTTTTTTTACTTTTTTCTATTCGAAGAAGCCAAATTACTGTAATTAATTAGTCAAAATCAAATCAAAGAATTATTAGACACTTTATAATTATGACAAAAAAATTGACATTTAAAAAAATTATTTTTATTATTTGTTATATAAAAAAAGATAAATTAAATTAATTAATTAGTTAAAATAAGATCAAAGTCCTGTAGACCATCACTAAATATATTTTAGTTAAAATTAAAAAATAATCATTTTAAAATTCTTTTAAAATATATATATATATATATTAACACTTCACTAATTTTAATGTGAGTCAGAATCAAACCCAAATTTCTTACACTATATCACAAGATATTATAAGTTAAATTAATTGACGCTCATAAATTATTAAATATATTATCTAAAACACAAAAAATATATTTTTATAATTACCTCTTTTTTATGCTATTAACATTTTTGCACGAAACTAAAAGAGAGAGAGAGAGTAGCAACTTCAAAAATATTTATTAGAAAAATATCTTTGGACAAACTGAATTTTCCAACAAAATCACTTAAAATAAGTTTTGTTTAAGGATGATATTTGGCATGGGTTTAGGACAGCAGTGCATTCATGTCTGAGCCCGACTTTCTATTATCATATCCGTGCCTTCTTCAAAGTTTTAGATTAGGCTTGGGTTTAGATACGATCTAAATATATTTTAAAATTTTATGGATATCCATAAATATTCATACATACGTAATATTTAGCGAAATTTAAAATTATTATTAATTTTAATATATTTCGTTTAAATTCTTTTAAATGAACTTATTGATAAAAATAATATAATTAATTAAAAAATTTAATCTTTAAAAATAAAATATATATAAAAGAATTTAATTAAACTATAACATATAAATATTTTATATATAATGATAATAAAATAGCTTGTTTTGATACTTATTTTTAGTCCTTTTAAAACTACCAAATAAAATTTTAAAAGTACATAATAAATTAGAAATTTAAAGTATACAAATATTAAAAATACTTTTATAAATACTATATTAGTTAATAATATTAATAATAAAATTTGTTTAACAGTGTATTTACTGGAATTTCTAAATTTTTAAACATAATTTGTGCTCAAATTCAAATTCAACTGGGTTTGAGTAATTAAATTCATATTCAACAGGATTTTGTAGCTTAATAACAAATGTCCATCCAAATCGATCCGAGTTTTGACAGATCCAGAGCTACCGAACATGAATGCCATTACTAAATTTTTCAAGAAAAATCTATCAAATGTTTGTTTCAGAATATTTTTATTTAATATTGAAATATTTTTAAACACAAAAAAAGAAAATGTCCAACTACTAATAACCAAGCAATAAATAGAGATCCACAAAAATAATTAAATTAAACTAAAACCATGGTCAAGTACAAGTCAACAAATCATTGGACATTCCTTAATTAAGATTATCGATTAAAACACCTTCCCAAGCTTATTGTCTATGATTAAGGCATAAAAAAAATCCGGCATGATTCCCGGATCCTGGATCGGATCAATTTTGGTGCCTTCTGTTTCTTATTGAGACGTCGGTAGTATCCGGTCCGAACAGAATGTGGTTTTGTAATTGGCCGTGGAAAAGGGGTTAATTATGTAAAACGACTACTTTCCGCGCGCATGCCATTTATGATTGTGACGGATCTATCCTTTTTGATATTTTCCACTGAAGTCCTTAATCTTTATTTTATTTTTGTTTTTCAGTGAAGTTAGTATACTTTAAAACTCATCACCCATAGCAAAAAGACTTTTACAGCCAATGAACTTTACTCATTGCTGGAGGAAAATGTATATGAGACTTCAATTAATCTATAGGTATTTCAAATTATGATAAAAATAAATAATAAAAAATATATTAATGATTATTATTTATTTTTTTTTTTTACATCTAATATATCTATAAGTTGAATATAACTCATAAAAATATTAAAAAAGAATGATTTTTGTTTTTTAACGTGTAGTATTAATTTAGATCTTTGGAGGGTGACTTTCACGTTTCTAAAATGTGTAATTTTTTTTTTTTAAATACTTAAAGCAATTCTTTATAAATTCAACTTAAAAGATGGAAGTGAGGATTGTATCACATTTTTTTCTTTTTTCATTTCATTATTGTGTAAAACTTTATTTGACATCTTTATATCTAAAAGATATACTCAAGTATATGCATTCACACTTGTTAGTATGATTTTATCAATTTTTTTTTTTTTTAAATAGCAAACCAACCACATTTATTTATATGCAGAAATGGATATAAAAAAAAAAAAAATGAAAGACGCAATTATTATTTGATTAATTATTTAATTCGAGTTTATAAAATAAAAGTTAATGTCTCATCCAATCTCGGGTTAAGATGTTCCTTTTCTTTTATGAGTTATGGTTGACCAAATTTAATTTTGGGAGTTGTTGATGAAAATTCTGCTTATTATTAAGATTTTATCTTAAATTATGATTTTTTATTCTTTTTTTTTTTTTCAATTTTTACTTATTCTAATTCAATTTTATCCGATTCATTAAATACATATTGAAAGGAAATTTCCAAAATTAATTTTAAAAAATTAGTAATCAATTTTTAACCCTTTTTTTATATTAAGATGTCAAAATAACAAGTTATTTTTTTGAAAATAATTTTTATATTATTTAACAATATTAATTTTTGATAAAAATATTTTTTTTATTATTTAATATCTATTTTTTTAATGTTACGATTCTTTAAATTACAAATGATATATAAGTCATCCAATGTGGGTATTTATTTCGAAATTTGACTTAATTTAAAATATTTAAATAAAAATAAAATAAATTTTATACCTTTACAGTCATTTATAAATTATACTTATTAATTAATTTAGATATTTTGTCATGTAAATTAGAATTGACTTGTTTCACATTCACTTCTTTTTATTATTCAAAGCAACACTAAGATTAGGGTTAACCTACTTTCAGACACAAAATATTTAGTAGTGGGTTGATATCAAATATAAAAATGTGAAAGGATTGAAAAGCAAAAGAAGCACTGAGATCTTTTTAGAACTATAATTTCACTCGTTTTTCCTTTCCTTTCCTACCTGTTTTCTGCTTTCTTTCTTTACCCATGCGGCTCGTCTTCATCCGCTTCTACCTTCTCTCTCTCATCCACTTTTAATTCTCAAAGATTCCAG
This sequence comes from Trichilia hirta, assembly GCA_035221805.1. Taxonomy (NCBI): domain Eukaryota; kingdom Viridiplantae; phylum Streptophyta; class Magnoliopsida; order Sapindales; family Meliaceae; genus Trichilia; species Trichilia hirta. Next base: position 8,983,626 of record JAWDEX010000009.1, read on the forward strand.
CTTCAGTTCCCTTCTTCATGTGATCAGTAAGCTCTTCTTCGTTTATCTTTCTGTACCTTGTTTTCACAGTTTGTTATTTTTATTTTTATTTTCTGCTTAATTTTTGATGCAAAAGTGGAATGGCATGATATTGTTGGGTAAAAGTAAACAAAGGGTATTTTTTTTTTCTTGATTTTTAGGGTTTTGATGAAGGGAAGGTCCTAGTTTGTGAGTAATGAGGTTAGGATTATGTTGTTTTTGTTTCTACTTTTAGCATCTATATTCTTCAATTATTTGCCACAAAAATACAATAGTCGTTTAAAATTGTCTCTTTTTTGTTAATCAGTTGACAAAACTTGACGCGAAGGTGTGGAGGTTATGCTTTGTGTTAGATATTGTAAAGTTCTAACTTTATTGAGTTAAAGTAGGATCTGCTCCTTGGATCCTGTTATTATTTTAAGTTTAATTTCAATATTTTGGATCGTAACATTTTTTTTTTATATATTTGTAAGTAATATATTAGAGATTATGTTCAATCATTTCTTTAGTTGAAAATTTAGACTTAATTTGAGATGATAAGAATAAACCGAGTCTCGAGTTGAATAATAAAAAGAGAATTCTTGATTCAAAGGTACTTTTCTTATTCCATTTTCATTAATTGTGCTCAGATTTTTTGAGTCACATGAAGTTGATGTCTTGTTTAATTTTGCTGTCTGTTCGATTCATTCATCATGATTGTTTATGGATTTTTAATTGAAGCAGTAATTATTTGCCTGATGAGTTTGGTTCATTAATCAGCTTCTTTTATTATTGTAGAGTTTCTGGGGCAAAAAATGGTTGCAGAGTCTTGGTTTCGTAGTTTGTGGAGACTTCCTCGGAAGCACGAGCCTGGTCCACACAAAGAGGTGATTGCTGTGCTTGCGTTTGAAGTTGTGAGTTTGATGTCTAAGCTGGTTCATCTTTGGCAGTCTTTGACTGATAAGCAAATTAATAGATTGAGAGAGGAGATAATGAATTCTGTGGGCATAAAGAAGCTTGTATCTGACAATGATGAGTATCTTGCAAGGTTAATATGTGCAGAGATGATTGAGAATTTGACTCACGTGGCAAAATCTGTGGCTAGGCTTGGGAAGAAGTGTAATGATCCTGGTTTGAAGTGTTTTGAGACTGCTTTTGATGAATTCGTTACGACCAGTGCCAACCCATATGGGTGGGAATTTTCATTGAAGAAGATGGAAAAGAAAGTCAAGAAGATGGAACGTTTCATTTCAATAAATGCAACTTTATACCAAGAGATGGAAATACTTTCAGATCACATACAGACTCTAAAGAGATTGAAGAGTAATGATGGTGAAATAGAGCATTTGCTTGAGTTTCAAAAGAAGGTTGCTTGGAAGGAGCAGGAGGTGAAGAATCTAAAGGAAGTCTCTCTATGGAATAAGACTTATGATTATGCTGTTCTTCTTTTGGCAAGATCAATATTTACATTATTTGGGAGGATCCAACATGTATTTGGAATAAGCATGAGTGTAGATGTTGAGGATTCAAGAGATTTGTCTTCTGATTTTTTTTACCGCAGCCAATCAGTTTCTTCATTAATGCAATCTTCGGTTCATCCATCAGAGAATACTGGTCTTACTAGATTTTCTTCTGGTCCCCTTGGAAGGTTTGCTGCTTACTCGGGCCCAATTTCAAAACCAAAAAGAACAAATTACTATAATTCAGGTCCTCTTACTGCTATGAGCACAAAATCTGGCCCAATTTCTGAAAAGAATAACAATGTTAACTTCTTTTCTGGTCCACTTGTGAGGCCAACGGCAAAGTCAAGTTCAATTTTTGGGAAGGATAAAAGTCTCAGGAAGTTGTGGCAGACTCGTGACAACTCTGCTGCCCTTCACAGAAAGAAAGCTCACTTAAAATCCAACCGATTGACTCAAGTTGGACCATTCAAAGGATGCATGACGGCTACAGATATTTCTCCTGTTGCAAATTATTATTCAAATCCGAATGTTTTGGGAAATCTTAAGGGAGCCCCTGATGTCAATATGGAACAGCTTTCTCAGGAAAACAATGTTCATGCTCAATCTTCAATCTTCAGATTCAAGTGCAGATTGGTGGATGCTCCTCCTGAAACCCTTGGCGGTGCTGCTCTAGCATTGCACTATGCAAATGTAATTATCGTAATTGAGAAGCTGGTGGCATCTCCTCACTTGATTGGTCAAGATGCAAGGGAAGATTTGTACAATATGTTACCTGCAAGTGTACGAGCTGCTTTGAGAGCTAGGTTAAAGCCATACACCAAGAGCTTGGTTTCATCAGTTTATGATACTGTGCTTGCGGGAGAGTGGACTACTGCAATGGCTTCAATATTGGAATGGCTGGCTCCACTTGCTCATAACATGATAAGATGGCAGTCTGAGCGGAGTTTTGAGCAACAGAGTGTAGTTTCCAGGACAAATGTTCTTTTGGTACAGACCCTGTATTATGCAAATCAAGAAAAGACAGAAGCAACCATTACTGAGCTTCTTGTTGGCCTTAATTATGTCTGGAGACACGGTAGAGAAATCAATGCAAAAGCTTTGGAGGAGTGTGCTAGCAGTAGGGTGTTTGATGAATGCCTGGATCTGGAAGGGTAAAAAATTATTCACAGGTTGTGGAAATCTCCAACCCACGCCAATTGATTGGCTTCTGGGATAAGGGTGCAAAAGATTCTACCTCAAAGCCAGTCCACGAGGCTTCTCTGTCACCTCGACAACAATCACTTGGAGCATATGTACAAGTCCTATCCACTGTATCAAAATTCTCAATACCTAAAGGTAGTCCTGGTGAGTTAAAGATATAGTTTTTAGTTCTTAAACAATATACTTTTGGTGGGAGAAGCTGATGGTTTTCTAGGGGACTCTTACATTGACTGCTGTTCCCTTCCTCGTAAAGTATAGCCTGCACTTTCTGGTGAAGCTATCATTCCATGAAATTTGTATTTATATACCTGGTAACAAACTTCTATATCAGTTGTAAATTTTCTACATGAGGGTTTTTATTCATGCACACGGGACTCCTCGTGGTCTGACATGCTTCCTTCTGTTGGTTTGTGCAAACGTTGTTATGTGAGCTTTGTACTGCAAAAATAACTGAATATGTAATTCAGTTTGCAGAAACAAGATCTTAGATTCAATTTTGAACCTTTATCTGGTGCTCGCATTAGCTTTGCATGTTCTTAACTCGACAGCAACCAAAGTTTTTGTGCTCTCTCACTTGATGCGTATGCTGTTGAATGACTGCAAATTTACTCGTTTCCTTCCTGTGATCAATGGTACTAATCTACCTTGGAGTTGTATTGTACCTGTCCATCTGTACGTTAGAGTTTAAATATTATTGTTAAGTTGTAGTGGTTTGAGCTATTTGTTGAGAGTTGAATTGAAGAGATTCCTATTATATAAAGTGAATTATGAGGCTCTGTTTGAATCCGCCTAGTAAGCTCATATATTAAGCTACGCATACTATGGATGGAGCTTCCATGTTGGAGTCCTGCAAGTGTGTGTTCAATCTGTGAAAAATGACTTCCATGTCTTTAAAATTTATATGGTTTATTGGACCGTAAAAGTCTCAGTTTATGAGTACAGTGACTCTTCCTGTTAAAGTACTCAATTTTGGTAAAAATTTTGATAATATAATATTTGTTAATAAATTGTAACTAGAACGTAAATTTTTTATTTTATAATATATTATTATTTTCATTGTTTTATCTATATATAGATATATTTTATTTATAATATAATAAATATAAATAGGACAATTATTTGTTAAAAAACTGTCATATTTTGGTCTCAAATAATGTGGAAATATTCTGGTGAGAGAAATTAAATTAATGCATAGGATAATTAATTTTTAGCAGTTGATGTGGTAGTGTCACTTTATTGGAAAATTTTACTTGGACAATTATTTGCTAAAAAACTATCATATGAAGAATAATATGCAAATATTCTGATGAGAAAAATAATATTTATTCATGGGATAATTTATTTTATTGCTGTATATTCTATATGCATGGAAGTAAAAGCATAATATAATAATATAATATTGTCACATTATTTTGTATAAATAAAATTTATATAAAACTTTGTATTATGTTGTTATTACAATAACGAAATAATAAAAGAATTTAAAATGCTTTATTATATAATTTAATGGTTAGTTTTATTTTTATCTTAAATTTTTTCATATAAATAAATTAAAATAACAGTAAAAATATTATTTTTTTTACAAACTAATGTAGTAGTATTTATTATAACGCCACATTATTATATTATATTAGTTTGCAAAAAATAATTAGTACAAAAAACTATACTTGACAAAAATGCTATACGACCCGATTATTGTAGCCCGAGGCCCAAACCAGCCCCGAAAGTTAACTAAATTATGTTTAGGTCATTATATTTTGATAAAATAATAAGTTGATTTTTATTTTTTTATATATAAGAACTTAAATTATTATTCCACCAATTTAATAATATGTCTCCTTAAACTTTTTATAAATAATAAAAGAAAGATAATAATAAAGAAAAAATATTTTTTTCTTTTTTATATATTTAAAAAAATCTGAAAATTAAAATAGATTATTATTGTGGGATGATATTTTTTTCGATGTTATAAAAAATTAAAAAAAATTGTTATGATTTTATAAATTTAATTTATTGATTTTTGAAGTAAGAATAAGCAAATTAAGGTTAAAAATATTTATAAAAGATATAACAAAAAGCAAAATTAAAGAGATATAATTTATTCCTAAAGAATTATTATAAAATGTAAGATTTAATTTTATTAATTGTATGCAATGTTAATTTTATTAAAAGATAGTAATTTAAGAATCTTTTAAAATGGAATTAAATTTATTTTATTAAAATATAACGACCTAAACATAATCTACAAGCCATTCGATACAGATTCCGGCTATCTAGCATCGTTGATTTATTTTTGGAGAACCCGTTATTTTGATTTTGATGAGAGATAATCGTTGACATTTAATATAAGGGTGGGTAGCTTTAGTTTCGCACCGTAATTTTTATTCTGGATATCTTTTTATTTTACGTATTCATTGAAAAAAATTAAAAAATAATTTTTATTTTATATATTTTATAAATATCTAAAAAGTCCTCAATTACTTTTTATTAATTATTTTAATTTTTTTAACATCTAAAAAAATTTTATCCTGTTTAACTTTTTATAATATAATATATATAATCTTTATATATAATAATAAAAAATGGCAAAATAATTACCAAAATAAAGAAGAGACCATGGGCATGCTTACAAACAAATCAAATAATTTATAAATTATAGAAATAATTTATAAATTATAGATATAATTTTTAGAATTAACATGAAAAATTATATAGAATATTTTAGTAGGTCAAAAGTAATATTTTTTTTATATATTTAAATTATATCGTGTTTAATAATAATTTATATGAAAGATATTTTTATAATAAATTTTTTATCAAATTATAAAAATTTAAAATAAAAATTAGGGTATAAATAAACCCACTTTTAATACATTTTACAGATAAAAATATAAAAGAAATTGCAATTAGACAACAGTGGCCAGAGAAATACAGAAGAAACCGTTATTAGACGACAGAAGTGAAGTCAGCAGAACAAGATTAATTATTTACTTATCATCAATTTTAAAATTTTAAAAAGAAAATGATCATAAATAATTTAAAGATTAATTTATTGTAAAGATCAATATTCTGGATGCAATTTATGGATAACTATAACAAATTTCAGTATTTAGTTAATAAGTAGGTATCACCATTAAATTTTCCTTTCTAAAATTTAAAAAATAAAAATCAAATATATCCATTAAAAGAGTGATCTTGTAGTTAATGTGTTGGATATTATCATCTTAATTACATTTTATAAATAATAAATAATTGGAGATGATGACTATAACTATATTTCTAAATTCAGATCTTTCATTGTAATTCACACTCAATGGACTTAGTGTTTTGTTATCAATTTTTAATTTTTTTTCAATCGTTTTCACACAACTCAAAGACCACTTTATCTATATACAAACACACGCACACACACACACACACACAAGCCAAAAAAAAAAAAAAAATTTAAAGAATTTGTTTTTTTAAAATTAATGTCATGAATTATTGATATCTCTTAAAAACAATTAATTAGATGTACATTTACTATTAAATTATTTTTTAGTTGGCATCAAATGCAAAATTTTTTGAGCATGCGAAACGCATTAGTTTGTTCATATACCCTTTTTTTAAGAAAAATTTATTCATAAGCTTATCATTTCTTTTCCACAAGTGGAAAGGACGGTAGGTAACCGTGGCATTGCTTTTCCATTATTTTACAAATAATTAGGGAATCTTTGCTAACTTCCATGTTACAAGAAGACAATCTTTTCATACATAGCATAGTTAATACAATATAATATAATATAATATAGTATAATATTTTTTTCATATAATTAATATATTATTTCCAAAAGAAAAACACAATTAATATAATAAAATTAACATCTTTAATCTACCATATTTTACATAGAAGTAAGTGAAAATGTGTTCTTTTTTCTTTCCTATTTTATAATATCACGGGTTAAGTTAATTTTTAATAAATTTAAATTCAGCGCATATTTAAATTAGTAAATGATGTAGTGTAAGAAATTAAAAAAATATATCAATTTAAAAAAAAAAAAAAAACTTAAATATTTATCCCATAATTTATTTAATAGTAAACCTTAGATAAAAAATTAAAAAAAAAAAAAAAAAAAATTTGAATTGAACTCTTGTGGCGAAAGGCAAGCATAACAGCTCGGTTGAGAGACGCTACGTAAAGCCTAGGTTTGCTTTGAACGGCGGATAGAGGCAGCAAGCTAGCCAAACACATCAGTAATACGTCTCTGTCTTCTATCAACAAAAATTCCTTCAGTTCAAATTTGAGGAAGTTTTTTGCATTCTTCTTCTTCTCGGCAATTCAGTCTTCCTCTGTACCCTGTTGCATGGCCGCGCCAAAGCCTAGGTCAGCTCGGTCAACGTCTCTCCGTGACTCCTCCGAGTTCGAGAAGCTCGAAGGCACCGGTAGCTGGGACGCACTCGAATGGACCAAAATTGAGGTTTCCTTCATTTCGTTTTCGATTCTAGGGTTTTAGTTGGTTTTACAATCTTTTTATTTTCTTTTTGGCTATTTTTTTATGCTTAATTATCGACAGCCGGTTACGCGGTCGGTGTCACATGCTAATCTTGATATCTTGCTTGGAGCTGAGCGAGTTGTAGTCGAGGTATGTTTTCCTGAGTGAATTACGTGTGCAATTTTAGTTAGAATTCTTGAATGTTTGGATGTTTCTTTACTGAGCATCCAATTTAGCAGTTGTATCGATGGTATAATGATAATTGTTGCTGCTGGGAATGAAACGTTAGAGATTCGTTGAATTTTACAGTGCCAAACATTACTCTTCAGACTTCCATTTGTTTCTTTGTAAGAGGAGGAAATGAAAACTTGTAACTTTGGAAGAAACAGTGAAGTTATTGAATTATATGCTTATTTATCCATCTGCTTCTGTATCTTTCAATGAATTTTGTATTATTTGTTGGTCCTTGAAATTTTTATTATGTTGGCAACTAAGCTTGCACCTGAGTGACATATGGTTGAGGACTTGCCTCAGAGATGTAGCATTTTCTTAATTTGTTTCAGAGTAAGCATTGTAAATGCTTCACAGATTGTGGGAGTGATCCTTTTAATGAGCCATAATGCCATATGGCAATGTGTCTTTTTGACGGAGACAATGGATGGCACGTTTTAAAAGGTTATGGGCATCCATGTTTTAAATCGTTTTTGCATTATTTAACACGTGCTTAGTATAACATCAGGATACTGATAATGGAGCCAACTAGATGTAATTTTTAGGAAACTAGAACAATTCCCCAATATATAATGACAGTGAGTGGGCAATTGCATTTTTCTCACAGAGTTTTAAATTCCTAGCTACAAATTCTGATGTATAAGAAAAAATGTCGTAAAACTTAGCTGATGGATATCTGAGCTTAATAAGAGTTCCAACTCTAGATCACCCTACTTATTTATTTCATTCAAGGTATCATTGTTTATTAACTCTGATAGTAGGGGATCTGGTTGCTGCCTCAGCATCCTATGAAAAGTTGGACGTATATCTATATACAGGCAGATACATGGGATAAGAGAATAGATATTCATTCTTATGTTGTCTGCAAACAATAAAGCTACCATTATTATGTATGAATTACATTTATTCTAATCTAGGGTTAGTTTAGAATTGTTCATTAGCACACAATTCTAAAATTGAATATTATTGCTTGCATCTGGGAAAGAAATAGAGAGGTGTAGCGAGCCTTGATATGTTATTGAAATGGCTGTTTCTTTAAATCATAATGAAGCAAGAGCAAAAGTCTTGAAAATTTATGGTGAGAATCTAAGGAGTTTTAGGACAGTGTTTCCATTTCCAATCTATTATCGGTATCCCTCATCAACAAAAGGTTTCCCGTCAGTTTAGTTCTTGTTTTCTTGCTTTTACATATCTGGCTGGGGCCAATACTTATAGATTATATTTTGAGGCTTGGGCAAGGATTATGATGGATTGCCATGTTAGTGACTTTAGCTTGTTTTAGTTAAACTGCCTCAGCTCAGTAACATGTTTTAGGTTGTAAGACTTGGGTTTTAACTTCTTAGAATTGTAAGCCAATTATGCTTGGTAGAATTGTAATTTATGCTTGATGGTCTGTTCATTTGGGAATAGTAATTAATAATTGGGGGAAGGATTATGATGAATTGCTGTGTTAGTGACTTTAGCTTGTTTTAATCAGCTTCCTCAGCTCAGTAACATGTTTTAGCTTGTTTTATAAGACTTGGGCTTTAACTTTTTAGAATTGTAAGCCAATTTGTGTAATTTATGTTTGATGGTCTGTTCATTTGTAAAATATCCTTTTCTATCTTTCTGCAAAAATAGAAAATAAGAAATATATAACTTCCACTCATTTTCCATTTGTAATAAAATTAGTTCAATGTTATAAATATTGGTTTAATTAGTCGTCTATTTTCTGTAAAGATGATTTCCTAGTTATTGGTTCCTTCCAATTGTCTGCATAAGTTAGTTGATTGAGATTTTGGACTATGTTTTCAGGGATATGGTGTTGTTCTTGTTAATACGGATGAGGCAGGCACCTTGATAGTGACCAATTTTCGTATTCTATTTTTGGTGAGTGCTGCTGTAACTTTTTCTGCGGAGTGAATACTTTTTCTTTGTATTGACCCATTAGATTTTATTTAATCTGCATTGCACATATGAAAGGTGAGAGCAGTATTAATATTCGTGTTTCATTTATTTTTGAGATTGTTTCCCACAAATAAGCAGCACATTAAAGTATAATTGTTTCTTTATTCTAGAAATAGATGTTAGTTTGTTTATTGATTGAAATTTGTTTGATTTCTAATAGGTCTTTTCTTCCTGTAGGAGGTCTATGGCCAACAGGTTTTAGCCAATTAGTTTTAATTCACTGTGTTTCTCAGCAATCTTTTGTTGAATTCATAAATTCTAGAACATTAATAAATCTGGAAAACAAACATTGTGCTGTCTGTGTAATGGATGATGTATTATGATGAGAAGTCAAATGAGGTTTCTCTTAAGACAAGTCAGAAGAAAAAGAGGAAAAGAAGAACATTCAAGAATTTCAGAAGACACTTCAACATTCTCATTACTAACAGAAATGGAATGTTAGATAGTGCTTGGTTTTAAAGAATTTAGCTTCAATGGGACTGTTATCCTATCTATCATCTTTTGTTTGCTAGGTGTATGACTTTTTCTATTTTAGAAGAACAAAATGTCTGACTTCACTCTTATTATATTTATTTCTTATATTCTGTTTTCTCTTCTGAATTTTTAATTGCTGCTTTGACTTCCCTATTCAAGAGTGAGGGACCCAGAGATATCATTGCACTGGGCACAATACCATTGGCAACTATTGAGAAGTTCAACAAAATGGTAAGATCTTATTTCCGTAGCCTTTCTCCTCCTTTCTCCTTGTAATGTCTGTGTTTCGATGTGGTGACTACTGCAGGAAATTATTTCATTTAAACTTATCACCCGGTAAGTGTTTTGAGCCTGTCTAGCCCATGTATTGCTCTCTTTCTAATCTTCGACAGTTCTATTCATCGACACCCTTCATTCTGTCTGCCCTCACACCAAGAGGATTTCTTAAATCTTCTGAAGCTGTCTCATGGCTGCATTCAAGCCAATGCTCTCCTCAATCAGCTTATATGTTTATCCTTGTGTAGATCCAGGAGTCCTTTTCCTGCAAGAGATTGTTGAGTGTTTATATGTTTTTGCTAATAGCTCTGATGGGGATGTGCGCAGGCAGTTAAGATTCCATCAGCCCCTCGTCAAACTGACAAGAATCCTTCACAACGACTTCTCCAGGTCATTGGTATGCTTCTTAAGTATTATCTTTGTGCATCTTTATGGATCTAAGTTGTTTTGTTTGCTAAATATCTATTATTTGTGCATAACTTATGGAAATCATGATTTTTTTTATTTTTTTTTGATATTAGGACATGTAATTGATTCGAGGATTCTTAATAAATCAATTATTGACATCTTGCTTATATCGATATTTTGTGCATTTTGCTCTTTATTTTATTTTATTTTATCAATCTGTATTATCTAGAGTCAATGCACCAATTATCAGGAATAACCCTGATTGCAAATTTGTCATCCACTTTTGGTTAGTGTATCAGATCAGAAGTTTATCATTGCGGGTTTTTTTTGTTAAGACACGATTCTATGTGGTTATCCACACTATAAACTTCTCTAAATCTACACATGTTACTGTGGTCATGGTTGCATACAAATAATTGGTTATGGTTATTTAGTCTTGGATATTGGATTAGAATAAAGCCACTCTTGCAGTCTTTTTCTAGCCTTTTCTATACTTTGTCCTGTATATTGTCTAAAAATGTGGCATGTTGGTTTGATAATTGAATTGGTTCTTTTTTTGTGAAGCTAGTAATGGTTTTT
>JAWDEX010000009.1:8994772-9012165 GCA_035221805.1 Trichilia hirta
TGTGCATAAAATGATTTTTATCTTCCGATTGAGAAAACTCTTTAGTTTATCTCAATTGAGTTATAAAATGGGATCTAATTTACTAACCATCATCCTGAAATATTAATTTCTAAAGCTTTGGTATTTTAATTTGAATCTAATTTTTACTTAGTAATTATTCTCTTAAAATTTGTTTATCATATATTTTATCTTTACTATTAGACATTTACTTTCAACCTTACCTTGGACATAAACTAATTATACTCTTAAAAAAATACTCCCTGTGGATACGATATTTGAACTCACTGGACTATACTATAATAAGACTACCTATACTTGGGTATAATAATTAATATGTGAATCATCTGGTGGTTAGGCACGATGTGACGACTGTTTAGCGTTTGTCCCGTGTTCAAATCCCAGAATTTTATTTTTTGTAAGAGTTTAGGACAGTTAAAATTTTATCCTATACTTGATACTACTGGCGTATGGTTCTTATTCATACGTCTTTATCGATATAAAATAGGTATTATGTGATCTGCGAACATGTATATCAGAAATGAGTGTCTGATCTCGTGTATTGCTAGATACTGCAGTAATAATAGAGTACGGAATTTTTTCGTCATTCAAAAAAAAGAAAATAATCTATCAAATGTTTGTTTGAGAATATTTTTATTTAGTATTAAAATATATTTTAAACATTTTGTTATAACACAAAAAATATCGAGTTACTCAAAAGTTATATGAGCGAAAACTATGAATAATCGAGCAATAAAAATAGATCCACATATACGATAAAAAAACAGGCCAACGAGCCATCATACATTCCCTTGTTGCAACGAACAATTGAAAGTCCTACCTAAACTTATTGGCCATGATTATCCCCGGATAATCAATCGGATCGATTTCGGCGTCTTCTTTTTCTTATTGGCACTTTCGTATTATGCGGTCCAAACCAAATCGTGGCTTTATTATTCGCCGAGTAAGCGAGGTTAATTCTATAAAATGAATACTTTCCGCGCGCTTGCCATTAATGATTGCGACGGACCTATCCTTTCAATATTTTTCATGGAAGTCCCTCATCTATATTTTAATTTTCCTTTTAGTCAAGTTAATAAATTTTGATACTTATCACCCATTAGCAAAAGACCTTTTTATCGGTTAATATAAACTTTATTCGAAGAAAATGAATATGAGAATTCAATTAATGTATAGATATTTCAAATTATATTAAAAAATTAATAAAAAAAATATATTAATAATTAATTTTTTTTGATGACGAGAAAACTCTTATACTCGGTCATCATTGCGGCGGTCGGCCATATACGGGCCAGACACTCATCTTTTTGAAGTACGTATCCGCAGATCACACAACACCTGTCCTGAATCAATTAAGATCATGTACAGGGATTACACTGCAGTGGTACTAAGTACAGGATAAAATTCCGACTACACCAAACTCTTACACTTGAATGTACTCTAAAAAGTTCGAACCCAGAACTAGCACAAATACCTCTTTAAAATGGAACCACTCGACTACACTCAATAGGTGCATTAACGGTAAGATTACATCTAACTCATAAAAATAATTAAAAAAAGTTTTTTTTTTAATGTATAGTATTTACTAAGTTAGATTTGTACAGGTCAACTTTCACATGTATAAAATGTATGACTTTTTTAAAATTATATAAATCAAGTCTTTATAAATTCAAATCAAATTTATAAATTCAAATCAAAAATAGAAATTGAGTGTAAAACTTTTAACATCTTTATATATAAAAAGATGTACGCATCAACCACATGCATTCACACTCGTTCGTATGATTCTTTTATTTTTTTTAAACGATAAAAACCAACCTATTTATTTTAATGCATAAATGCATATAAACAATGAAAGATTCAATTATTACTTGATTAATTATTTAATTGGAGTTCATAAAGTTAAAGTTTATATATATATATATATTCAGCTTTCATTTAAAATTATAGTATTTTTATCCTTTTTTTTTTTTTTTTAAATCACGCACTCTGAATTTTACTTCATTTCATATATTAAATACAAATTTAAAAAAAAAAATCTTTCCCTAAATTAGTTCAAGGGAGAAACATCAATAAAGTTTTTGACCTTTCACTTTTATGACAAAAGATCAAAATAATTAGACTATTCTTTTGAAGATAATTTTTATAATATTTAATAATATTAATTTTTAATAATTTTTTTATTAATATTTAATATTTAATATTTTCGATCAAGTGTAGGTCATCTAACATTATATATATATTTAAATTTAATTTAACTTAAAAAATTTAAGATAAGAAATTCAAATAAAAGTAAAATAAATTTTATATGTTTACTATAATTTATCAATTACACATATTAATTAAATTTAGATATTTTTAATATAAATTAGAATTGACTCGTTTTACATTCACTTTTTTATTATTTGAATTAACCCTAATATTATTGTTAATGTACTTTATTTGACCTAATTTGAGGTCAAAACAAATTGATATCAAATATAAAAATGCGAATGGGTCGAATTGCAAAATAACCAACGAGATCTTTTTAAACTCTAATTTCACTCATTCCACCTGTCCTTTTCGTACTAGTTTTCTGCTTCCCTTCCATCCCCACGTGGCTCTAGTCTTCACTTACTTCTTACCTCTCTCTCTCTCTCTCTAATGCATTTTTACTTTTCGAAGATTTCAGCTTCGGTTCCCCTCTTCATGTGATCAGTAAGCTCTTCTTTGTATGTGTTTCTGTTACCTATTTTTCACAGTGTTACGTTGTTTTTCATTTCTTTTCTTTTTTCTGCTTAATTTTTGATGCAAAAATGGAATGACATGATATTGTGGGGTGAAACTAAGCAAAGGATATTTTTTCTTTCTTTTTGGGTTCTTGTTTTTTAAGTTTTTTGATGCGGGAAGTTCCTTGTTTTGTTGTGAGTAATGAGGTTAGGATTATATCATTTTCATTTCTACTTTTAGCATCTATGTTCTTCAATTATTTGTTTAAAATTATCTCTTTTTTGTTAATCAATTGACAAAAGTTGACGAAGGTATGTAGGCTATGCATTGTGTTAAAGATTGTAAAGTTCTAACTTAATTGAGTTTAATAGGATCTGCTTCTTGGATCCTGTTATTATTTTGAATCTTGACATTTGTTTTATATATTTCCAAGTCATATAGGAGAGATTGTGTTCAATCATTTCTTTAGTTGAAAATTTAGACTTAATTTGAGATGATAAGAAGAAACTGAGTCTTGAGTTAAATAATAAAAAGGGAATTCTTGAGTCAAAGTTACTTTTTTTATTCCATTTTCAGTTATTGTAGAATTTTGCAAAATTTTCAAGTCAAACGAAGTCCATGTCTTGTTTATATTTGTTGTCAGTTCAATTCATTCATCATGATTGTTTATGGATTTTGAATTGAAGCAACAATTGTTTGCATGATGAGCTTGGTTCATTAATCATCTTCTTTTGTTATTATAGAGTTTCTGGGGAAAAAAATGCTTCGAGAATCTTGGTTTCGTAGTTTGTGGAGAATTCCTTGGAAGCACGAGGCTTGTCCACAGAAAGGGGTGATTGGTGTGCTTGCATTTGAAGTTGTAAGTTTGATGTCTAAGCTGGTTCATCTTTGGCAGTCTATGACTGATAAGCAGATTAGTAGATTGAGAGAGGAGATAATGAATTTTGTGGGCATAAAGAAGCTTGTGCCTGATGATGATGAGTACGTTGCAAGGTTAATATGTGCAGATATGATTGAGAATTTGACTGACGTGGCGAAATCTGTGGCTAGGCTTGGGAAGAAGTGCAACGATCCTGCTTTGAAGAGTTTTGAGACTGCTTTTGATGAATTTGTTAAGACCAGTGCCAACCCACATGGGTGGGAATTTTCATTGAAGAAGATGGAAAAGAAAGTCAAGAAGATGGAACATTTCATTTCAATAAATGCAAATTTATACCAAGAGATGGAAATGCTTTCAGATCACATACAGACTCTAAAGAGATTGAAAAGTAATGATGGTGAAATAGAGCATTTGCTTGAGTTTCAAAAGAAGGTTGCATGGAAGGAGCAGGAGGTGAAGAATCTAAGGGAAGTCTCTCTGTGGACTAATACTTATGATTATGCTGTTCTCCTTTTGGCAAGATCAATATTTACATTAGTTGGGAGGGTCCAACATGTATTTGGAATAAATATGAGTGTGGATGTTGAGGATTCAAGAGATTTGTCTTCTGATTTTACTTACCGCACAGTTTCTGCATTAATGCAATCTTTGGTTCATCCATTTGAGAATACTGGTATTACTAGGTTTTCTTCTGTTCCCCTTGGAAGGTTTACTGCTAATTCAGGCCCAATTTCAAAACTGAAAACAACAAATTACTATAATTCTGGTCCTCTAAATGCTATGAGCACAAAATCTGGTCCTATTTCTGAAAAGAATATCAATTTTAACTTTCTTTCTGGTCCACTTGCAAGGTCAACGGCAAAGCCAAGTTCAATTTTTGGGGAGGATAAAAGTCTCAGGAAGTTGTGGCAGACTCGTAAAAACTCTGCTGCCCCTCACGGAAAGAAAGCTCACTTAAAATCCAACCGATTGCTCAAGTAGGACCATTCAAAGGATGCACAATGGCTGCAGATATTTTCCTGTAGCAAATTGTTATTCAAGTCCTAATGTTTTCAGAAATCTTAATGGAGTCACTGATATCAATGTTGATCAGCTTTCCCACGGAGACAAAGCTCATGCTCAATCTTCAATCTTCCACTTCAAGTGCAGGTTGTTGGATGCTCCTCCTGAAACTCTTGGTGGTGCTGCTTTGGCATTGCATTATGCAAATGTAATTATTGTAATTGAGAAGCTAGTGGTCTCTGCTCACTTGATTGGTCATGATGCAAGGGAAGACTTGTACAATATGTTACCTGCAAGTGTACGAGCTGCTTTGAGGGCTAGGTTAAAGCCATACACCAAGAGCTTGGCATCATCAGTTTATGATACGGTGCTTGCTGGGGAGTGGACTTTGGCAATGGCTTCAATATTGGAATGGTTGGCTCCACTTGCTCATAACATGATAAGATGGCAGTCTGAGCGGAGTTTTGAGCAACAGAGTGTAGTTTACAGGAAAAATGTTCTTTTGGTACAGACCCTGCATTATGCGAATCAAGAAAGGACAGAAGCAGCAATTACTGAGCTTCTTGTTGGCCTGAATTATTTCTGGAGATATGGTAGAGAAGTCGATGCAAAAGCTTTGCAGGAGTGTGCTAGCAGTAGGGTGTTTGATGAATGCTTGGATCTGGAAGGGTAAAATAACATTCTCAGGTTATGGAAATCTCCAACAGTATACCAATTGCCTTGCCAATTGATTAACTTCTGGAGTAGGGATGCAAAAGATTCTACCTCCCAGCCAGTCTATGGGGCTTCTTAGTCACTTCAACATCGATCACTTGAGCGCAGGTAAAAGTCCTATCCACTGTATCAAAATTCTCGATGCCTAAAGTAGTCCTGGTGAGTTAAAGCTATAGTTTTAGTTCTTAAACAATATAATTTTGATAAGAGATGCTGATGGTTTTCTAGGGGTATATTGGCTCTGTCATTCCCTTCCTCATAAAGTGCAGCCTACACTTTCTGGTGAAGCTATCATTCTGCAAAATTTATGTTTGTGTACTTATTTAGTGACACACTTCTATATTAATTGTAAATTTTCCACATTAGTTTTTTATTCATGTACACGGGACTCTTGCGCTCTGGCGTACTTCGTTTTGATGGTTTGTACAAATGTTGTTATGTGAGCTTTGTACAGCGTACATAACTGAATATGTAATTTATTCTGCAGAAACAAGATCTTAGATTCAATTTTTCACCTTTATCTGGTGCTAGCATTTGCATGGCATAGCCGTGTCTTTGTGATGCCTCGCTTGCATCAAGAAGTTGAATGACTGCAAATTTACACAGTTTCTTTCTGGTGATCATTGATGGTGTTAATCTACCTTAGAGTTGTACCAGTACATTCTGTATGTTAAGAGTTTAAACATTATTGCTAAGTTGTAGTGTTTGAGCTATTTGTTAAGAGTTGAGATGCTTCTGTCTTCAAACCTCCTATTATATTAAGCGAATTATGAGGCCGCGTTTTAATCCGCCTGGCAAGTCGGTGTATTAAACGACATATAGCATGGGGCATGCTAAAGCTTACGTATTGGAGTTCAGCAAGCGTTTGTTCAATTTAAGGAAAATGACATTTGTGGCTTTAAAATTTGGTTTATGGGACTTTTAATGTCCTGATTATTGACTTGTAATATACTAATAAATAGATTTTGGTAAAGATATTGATATTGCAACTACAGTATAAATTTACTTCGTTTATAATGTATTTTTTTTGTCCTAAAAAAATTATTTTATTTCTAATACATCAATAAATAATACAAAATGAAAAGACCCCTGATGTTTAAATATTATAGTGAGTGAGATTATATTCATCAATAGGATAATTAATTTTTGTATGAGGTATTGGGTAATTACATAATATTATCACATCGTTTTGTATTTTGTATGAACAAAATGATATAGGAGTGTACCATGTTCTTATTGTAATCAACTGATTGGTACAATAAATTATACTTAAAAAATAGTATTTATTTATTTTTGAAGAATTTCCTATTTTATTTTTTTAATTTTTTAAAGACAAATAATCATTATTAATCGTTTAATATAATTTGGAGAGAAAATACAGAAGTTGTTATTAGACAACAGCCGTGAGAGTATAATTAGTTGATCGGTTATCACAAATTTAAAAAAGAGAATTAACTTAAAAATAATGAAGATTAATTTATTTATAGATATCAGCTTTGTGGTTGCATTTATGGACAATGATTGAGATTCCAATATTTTTTTGATAAGTTGGTAGCACAATTAAATTTTAAAAAGTAAAATTTAAAGAATCAAATATATCAGTGATTTGATACGATAATTGTAATCAATGTGTTGGATATTAACATGTGAATTATATTTTATAAATAATAAATAATTAGAGATTGTGACTATAACTATATTTTCTAAATTCATATCTTTACACAATATAATTCGTTGCAATTCACATTTATAGTAATTAGTGTTTTGTTATCAAACTTTTTTTTCTTCAATTTTTAATATTTATAAATATTTTCACACACAACTCAAAAACCTGCCTTATCTATGCACAATCAAAAATTAAAAAGTTTCTTTTTTAAATTAATATCATTAAGAATTGATCATTTACCTCTTAAAAATAATTAATTAAATGTACATTTATTATTAAATTCTTCTTCTTCTTTTTTTTTTTTCATTGGCATTAAATGCAAAATTTTTTAGCATATACAATGCATTAGTATTTACATACACCCTTTTTTTTTTTAATAAAGAAATTGTTGATATACTTATCAAATGTATTCAAAATATTTGTTTAAAGTTGAATTTTCAACCATAAAATAATATTTCATTATTTCTTTTAGACATGTAAAAAAGGACAGGTCCTCAAGGGGTGTAGCCTGGTGATATGGTATGATGTAATGGTTATTTAGTATTTGTCCTGTATTTAATTTATAGAATTGTATTTTTTAAAAAAATTTAGGACAATCAGAGTTTTATTCTATATTTAGTATCACTGGTGTGTGGTCCATGTATATGCGTCTTTATTGATACAAGACGGACGTTATATGATCTGCGAACACATATGTTAAAAAATAGACTCCTGATTTAGTGTATGATTAAATATTATAATAATGATCGAGTACAAAAGTTTTTTTATCATAAAAAAAAAAAGAAGTAGAAAAGGACGTAAGGTAGCATGTCTTTTGCATTATTTTAGAAATAATTGCTAACTTCCACATTACAAGAAGTCAATTTTAAAACATAACATAATTAATATAGCGTAATATAGTATAATCTTTGTTCATATAATTAATACATCATTTCAAAAAGAAAAACATAATTAATATAATAAAATTAACCTTTTTAATCTATCATATTTTACATAGAAGTAATTTTTTTTTAATAATATCACGGGACAAATTAGTTTTTAAGAGATTTAAATTCAGCGCATATTTAAATTAGTAAATGATTGGTTGAAAGAAATTTTAAAATATATATCAAATTAAAAAAATGAAATATTTGTCCAATAATTTATTTAATTGTAAACCTTGAACAAAAATAAAAAATAATATTTTGAGTTAAAACTCGTGGCGAAAAGCAAGCATAAAGGATGGCGCGTGAGGCGCTACGTTTGCTTTGAACGGCAGATGGAGCCGGCAAGCTAGCAAGACACATCAGTAATACGTCGCTTTCTTCTGAATAAAAATTCCTTCAATTCAAATTTACAGAAGTTTTTTCTTTCTTCTTCTTCTTCGCGGCAATTCAATCTTCCTATGTACTGTGTTGCATGGATGTTCCCAAGTGTGGGTCAACTCGGTCAACGTCTCTTAGCGACTCCTTCGAGTCCGAGAAGCTCGAAGGCACCGGTATCTGGGACGCGCTCGAATGGACCAAAATTGAGATTTCCTTCACTTCGTCTTTCAGTTCTAGGGTTTTAGTTTGTTTTCTAACCTTATTTCTTCTTCTCTTTTTTTTTTGCTAATTTTTTAATGTTTAATTATCGGCAGCCGGTTACGCTGTCGGTGTCACATGCTTATCTTGTATCTTGCTCGAAGATGAGCGAGTTGTAGTGGAGGTATGTTTTCCTGGGTGAATTATGTGTGCAGTTTAGTTAGAATTCTTGAATATTTGATGTTTCTTGACTGAGCATCGAATTGAGTAGTTATGTCGATGGTATTATGGTAATTGTTGCTGCTGGGTATGAAACCTTACAGAGACGTTGAATTTTACAGTGTAAAACATTACTCTTTAGACTCCCATTGTTTCTTTGTAAGAGGAGGAAATGAAAACTTGTGACTTTGGAAGAAATAGTGAAATAGTTGAATTATACGCTTATTTTGATTTTTAATCCATCTTTTTCCGCAACTCTCTGTGAATTTTCGATTATTTGTTGATCCTTGAATTCGATATTATGTCAGCTACTAAGCTTGCACCTAAGTAGAGTGACATGAGGTTCAAAGTCTTCTTTTTTTGATAGAAGAGGGCTAATCTTGAAGATGTAGCATTTTCATAATTTGTTTTAGAGAAAACATAGTAAATGCTTTAAGTGTTGTGAGAGTAATCCTTTTAATGAGCCAGGTGGCAATTTCTCTTTAAAAGGTTGTTGACATCTGTGTTTATGTCATGGTAAATGTTTTTTGCATTATTTGACACGTGCTTGGTATAACATCAGGATACTGATTATGTGTCCAACTAATTTTTAGGAAAACGGAAAAATTCCCCAATATAAAATAACATTGAGTGGGTAATTGCATTTTTCTGATAGAATTTTAAAATGCTAGCTAAAAATTCCAATGTATAGGGAAAAATGTTGTAGAACCCCATTTAGCTGATGGATATCTGAGCTTAATAAGGAAAACACTTTTATGCACAAAATCTTGGTGGTACCACTCTAGATCACCCTACTTATTTATTACGTTCAAGGTATCATTGTTTATTAACTCTGACAGTAGCGAGCTGGTTGCTGCCTCAACGTGCTATGACAAGTTGATGTATATCTGTATACAGACAGATACATGGGATCAGTCCATATATATTCATTCTTATGTCGTCTGCAAACAATAAAGCTAACATTATTATGTATGAATTACATTTATTCTAATCTAGGATCACTTCATAATTGCTCATTAGCGCACAATTTTTAAAAATGAATATTATTGCTTGCAGTTAGGAAAGAAATATACAGCTGTACTGAGCCTTGTTATGCAATTGAAACGGAAGTTTCTTTAAAATCATAATGAAGCAAGAGCAAAAGTCTTGAAAATTTATAGTTAGAATCTGATGATTTTTAGGACAGAGTTCTGGTTTCCAATCTATTATTGGTGTCTCTTACAAATGAAGGTTTCCCGTCTGTTTAATGCTTGTATTGTATCTTGAGTTCACATATCTGGCTGAGGTCAATACTTACCGCAAAAGGAACATATGAGCACAATTTTTCTTTGTTCATTACAATGGGGGAAGCAGCGGTAGCTTCAAGGGGAATTTTTTTGTTGTACTTTGGCCTTAGGATCTTGAGCTGACTATAATTTTTTGAGCTGAGTCATTCTCTATTGTAAAGACTTTTTGATCCCTTTTAGAGTTTTAGGAAAGCTTGTTCACTTTTGTTTCTTTTCTTTAACATGATCTCCCCTTGTTTCATAGCAATCAAAGAAAAGGTGGGACATACGAGCTCTTGTTAGTATTCTAGAGGCTAATTTACTGTAGTTCTTGTGTGATGAGGTTGAATTCCTTTCTTCTTTTCTGTATGCTTTTGATGGATGCTTAATCCTCTCGTTACTGAAATGGACACTGATATTGTGATATTTCCCATTAAAGCAATAAATAATGTGATTGCTGTATGCTGGACGTTTACCTAAGAATTATGTTTTTCTCTTTTGGCTTGAATCGTTTTAATTCCTCAATCTGCCTTACACACTGCTTAAGATTTTTAATTGATGCAGTGGTCATTTTATACTTTAAAAAAGCGTACTGTATATCAGAAAACAGTTCATTTTTGTACATAATCAATATCTATTACTTATTAAAGCAGAATTTCCTATGCATAATTATTTTAGAACTCAAAATTTATAGTACTACAGTGGGTTATCAGGCTTAGGTTGTTCATAGATTATATTTCGGGTGATTTGGCAGACTGGTGGAACAAAGTTGGGACTAATAATCGTTAATTGGGGAAAGGATTATGATGGATTGCTATGTCCGTGACTTTAGCCTGTTTTCATTAAACTACCACAGCTCAGTGACATCTTTTATCTTGTTTTGTAGGACTTTGGTTTTGACTTCTTAGACTTGTAAGTCAATTTTTGTAATTTATGCTTGATGGTCTGTTCCTCTGGAAAATATACTATCCTATCTTTCTCCAAAAACTGAAAATAAGAAATATAAAACTTTTACTCATTTTCCATTGATAATAAAATTAGTGCAATGTTATAAATATTGGTTTAGTTAGTAATTTTTTATTTTGTAAAGATGATTTCCTAGTTATTGGTTCCTTTTAATTTAATGCATAAGGTAGTTGACTGATATTTTGGACTATGTTTCCAGGGATACAGTGTTGTTCTTGTTAATACCAATGAGGCAGGCACCTTGATAGTGACCAATTTTTGTATTCTATTTTTAGTAAGTGATGCCTGTAACTTTTTCTGCAGAGTGAATATATTTTCTTTGTATCAACCCATTAGATTTTATTTAATCTTGCACATATGAAAGGTGAGAGCATGATTAATTTTTTGTGTTTCATGTCTTTCTGAGATTGTTTCCCACATATAAGCAGCACATTAAAGTATAACTGGTTCTTTATTCTGGAAATAGATGTTAGTCTGTTTATTGTTTGAACTTTGTTTGATTTATAATAGGTCCTTTCTTTCTCTAGGAGGTTTATGGCCAACCAGTTTAGGTTACTAGTTTTAATTCACTGTCTACCTCAGCAATCCTTTATTGAAATCATAAATCCTAGAACTTTAATAAATCTGGAAAACAAACATTCTGCATGTTTGACCAACTGGTATCGCTTATGTATGATAATGTAAACTGTTAAGCATTCGAGTATAATTAGCTTTCCTTCTGTTTATTGATCTTCTTTTCGTTGATATCAAGTTGTTGAATGTGTAATGGATGATGTATTATGATGAGAAGTTAAGAAAGGTTTCTCTTAAAAAGAGTGAGAAGAGAGAGAGAGAGAGAAAAAGAAGGAATAGTCAGGAATTTATTGTAGTTTATTTTTGGTGTGTGGGGGATTGGGGGGAAGGGGAGTTATTTTGAAAGTGGTGTGATGCCTTTCGTTACTAACAGAAATGGACATATTATATATTGCTTGGTTGCAAAGAATTCAGCTTCAATGGACCTGTTATCCTATCTATCATCTTTTGTTTGCAAGATGTCTGACTGAATTCAGTCTTTTTATATTTATTTCTTATATACTGTTTTATCTTCCATATTTTTAGTTGATGCTCTGATTACCCTGTAGAAGAGCGAGGGAACCGAAGATATCATTGCACTTGGCACAATACCATTGGTAAATATTGAGAAGTTCAACAAAATTTTATTATCTTACTTCGGTAACCTTTTCTCCCCCTTTCTCCTTCTAATGCCTGTGCTTTGTTGTAGAGACTACTGAAGTTAAACCTATCACTCAGAAAGTGTTTTGATCTAGTGTACTGTTATCTTTCCAATCTTCAACAGTCTATTGATCCACACCCTTCATTCTGTCTAGCTTTACACACTAAGAGGATTTCTTAAATCTTCTAAACCAGCTTCATGGCTGCATTGAAGCCAAAGCTTTCATCAATCAACTTATATGTTTATGCTTATGTAGATCTTGGAGTTCTTTTCCTACAAGAGATTGTGGAATATTTGTATGTTTTCGCTAACAGCTCTGATGGGGATGTGTGCAGGCCGTAAAGATTTCATCAACCCTTGTCAAACTGGCAAGAATCCTTTGCGGCGACTTCTCCAAGTCATTGGTATGCTTCTTAAGTATTATCTTTTGTGCATTCTTATGGATCTAAGTTGTTTTTTTGGCTAAATATCTATTATTATGCATAATTTATAGGAATCATTTGAGGTTTTGTTTGGATATCAGGATATTTAATTGACGTGAGGATTCTTATTAAATCAATTATTGACATCTCTCTTATATCAACATTTGGTTTGTTTTATTAATGGTGTGCTCTTTATTTTATTTTATTTTTTACTTTCCTTCACCATATCAATTTGCATTGTCTAGAGTCAATGCACCAAGTATCATGAAGAACCTTAATTGCAAATTTATTTTTAACACTTGTTCTAACACTTATCAACACTATTGTCAGTTTTGGCCCAACTCTTGTAGCATCATAATTTTATTTTTGGTAATGGGCCAACACCCATCCCAGAAGGTCTTGTTAACAATTTAGAACTTATATCCACGTATAGAACCTAGTAACTTCTTCTTTCATTCTGATGTGGGATTGGATTCAATCCTACTCCAACCATTTTTGCAGCCTGTTAGCTGTCGCTCATTGCTTAGACCTTCTTACTTCAATGCCGCTCATTGCTCTCTAAGATTGGGATGTTACAGGCCTACCAGGTTTTGCCTAACTCGTCCTCGAGCTCACAATCGTACTGGAGGAGAGTTGGTTCTGATACCAATATTAACAGTTGTCCCAACACAATCCTACCTCAACCATCTTAGCAGCCTGTTAACAGTTGCTCCTTACTCAAGCTTTTTTGCCTCGACCCACTCTCTGCTCTCTAAAACTGGGATGTTATAGGCCTACTAGGTTTCGCCTGACTCATCCTCGACCCTACAATCGTACTGGAGGAGAGTTGGCTCTGATACTTATATTAACACCTGTCCCAACACTTGTAAACAGTATTGTCTGCATTTGCCCAACCCTTATGGCCTTATGATTTTGTTTTTGGTAATGGGTTAACACCCATCCTTAAAGGTGTTGTTGACAATTTGGTATTAATATCTACATATATAGCTTAGTAACTTTCTCTCCCATTCCGATGTAAGACTTGATTTGTTCCTACTATCCCAACCTTCCTAGCAGTCTATCAGGAGCCACTCCTTGTTAGTCTCAGTGCCACTCCCGCTTTCTAAGATTGGGATATTACATTATCACCCACTACTTGGTTTTTGTTTAGTGTATCAAATCAGACACTTATCATTGCTGTGCCTTTTGTGTTAAGACATGATTTTATGCAGTTATCCACACTATAAACTTCTCTAAATCTTACACGCATTGTTTCGGTGGTGGTGGTGGTGGTGGTGGTTGCATTTAGATAATTGGTTATGGTTATTTAGTCTTGGATATTGTATTAGAATAAAGCCAATCCAGCAGTCTTTTGCTGGACTTTTCTATACTGTCTTGTATATTGTGTAAAATTGTTGCATGTTGGTTTAATAATTTAATTGGCTCTTCTTCTTCTTTTTTTAAGCTAGTAGTGGCTTTTATATTTTGCAGGTAAAGATATGAGAATCATTGTCTTTGGTTTTCGCCCTAGAACAAAGCAGGTGAATTGAAGCTGTCAATACTTCTTGTATTTAGCTGTTTATGTGTTATTCCCATAATCATGTCATAGCTTCACAAATTTGACTTATTATCTAACATTGTTGATTGCTATTTATGTCATTTGTTTCAGCCATGGAACAATATTAGATACATGTAAGAGACTAGTCTAAAAGGCTTAAAATTGTATCCTTGAACATAAATGCATAGCTGGTGGTAGAGAGAAAGTCTAGCTAGATAATTCAAGTTGTTGGGAAGCTTCAGCCAAGATTTGTGCTTAAGCTCCCCAAGAGCTTAAAGACATTGAAAAGTAGAAAGTAGATTGGAGGATTTGTTTATTGCCAATTTCTTTTATTTAGGATTTGTTAACCTCTCGAACATTGATGTTTAAACTAATAATCAGTTGAATGCATTTTTAATCACAATTGTTTTTGGTGTTTGTTATATGATAATAATAATTGGAAAGGAGAAAATTCAGGTGTAGTGGAAGAGCTTTTCTTGCTGTTAGTAACAAAAAATAGCAATTGAGTGTGATGAATTTGTTGTGGAGGGAGAGAGTTTATATTGTCATCGAATAATGGTAGTCTTTGGTGCTAGCAAATCAGTGGCACTGAAAGTTCTGATGTTGTCATTGGGGTCTGTGGTCCCCTGTTCTGCTTTAAGTAGAGTAGTTGGGCATATCCTGTGAAGGCATACCCAGGTGGGCACCTGAGTGACTGCTAAGTCGTACAGCAGCTTCATATAGAGGAAACGGGGACTTGAAGTTCTACTGCATTTATGCTTCTTCATCCTGCTGGTAGGGGGTTGGGTCGCTGTTTCCCCAGGGATAACTGAATAATATATCTAAATCTTCCTCTGAGGACCTATGGGAGGAGGGAAAGAAAGATATGGATACAGTGATTTCTTATAAGGATCATAAGATTTGGAATTCTTACTCACCTGAATGACTTTAGACATGCACTCATTGGCTTTCTAGTCGGAGTAAGGACTATGTGTCTTTGCAATGTCTTTAAAAGTTTATGTATTTTTGGAGTGCACTTGATAATAGGAAAAATAGATTTCTTTAAATTGTGGATGACGCAAAACTGCAGTAGTTTGTAGATTATTTCCCCTTATACATCATGATTAGGAGACTCAAAAACTTTCGGGGATTCTATTTTATTGAGATACTTTAATTTGCTGAATCTGAAATTCTTTAGAAGAGAAACAGTGCCCGTATAATATGTTCAATTTTTTTTTCTTTTTGTCCAGTAATTCTTTTTTTTAATAAAAAAATAAAAATAGTATCAGAAGGTTTTTAAATTTGGAATAAATGGAGCATTTTCTTGTGCATTTTCGACCTACAAGATTTTTGGGTTTGTTTTTGAACTAGCTTTTGTGCAATTCAAGTATGACTGGTGCAGTCACGTGGGACTTACCTACTAAATTATCATAATAGTTTTTTCTGAATTCATCATGTAATAAATTAATGATTTCTTGCATACTCAGTGAAGGTATTATTGTTGTTGTTAAGATTGGTTCTACCTGTGTTGCTAAACATATATCATGTTTATATCTAT
The DNA here is from genome assembly GCA_035221805.1 of Trichilia hirta. Taxonomy (NCBI): domain Eukaryota; kingdom Viridiplantae; phylum Streptophyta; class Magnoliopsida; order Sapindales; family Meliaceae; genus Trichilia; species Trichilia hirta. The sequence continues at coordinate 9,010,423 of JAWDEX010000009.1, forward strand.
GTCATCGCGAATCATATAGAAGCTCCTTTTAAAAACTGATTGTGCTACCACTTTTCCAATTGGAAACGAAAGAAGTTAGTATTATAGGTGTACATGTTATATTATGCACTAATTGCAACAAGTCCTGCTACGTGCTTCTTGGGTATGATTGTAAATGGATCTAAGTTAATTATTAATTTTACAGAGACGTGCTGTATATGATGCATTGGCGAGGTGTACAAAGCCAGCTAGAATCTGGGATATTTATGCCTTTTCTTCTGTGCATTCCAAATTCGGTAATACTAGCCCTAAGGCACGGTTACTGGATGAGTATTTTCGTCTTCTTGGAAAAAGCTCCCACTCTGCATCTATGGATATGATTGAGAAGCAGTCATTTAAACTGTATAATGAGCTGTGGAGAATTAGTGATGTAAATTCCAACTATACAATGTGTCAGAGTTATCCATTTGCTTTGATTATTCCGAAATCCATTAGGTGAGAATTGATCATCATCCAAAGAAAGAAGGAAATTCACTTCAGTCCAGTTAGTTTTTGTATTTGTTCTTGCAAGGTTTACTTTCTGTGCAGCTAAATACTTCCCTTAATTGCTGGTGCTAGTGATCAGGAAGTGCTCCAGGCTTCCTCCTTTCGTGCAAGGTGTCGATTGCCTGTAATTTCATGGTGTCATCCTGGTATGTAGAAAATTTATATTTTCTATATTTATTGTTTCTTATGATTTCCATACTTCAATGTCTTGATCTATATGGTGAAAATAGGAACTGGGGCAGTCCTTGCTCGTTCATCTCAACCTTTAGTTGGCCTTATGATGAATGTGAGAAGGTATGACAAAGTTCCCACTGACAGTCTCTTGTGGCCTGACCAATGAAAGAACGCACACTGGAAAACACACAAAAAGCTGTTAAAAAATGATGTTTATAAGAAATGTCATACTAGTTATTTCTAAAAGCTTGGCTTTTGAATTTTAATTAACTTTTAATACAGCAATGCTGATGAAAAGCTTGTTGCTGCCCTCTGCACGCAACTCACTGGTGAAAAGTTGTCACGGAGGTATATTTGTTCATCTTTTGTGTTCTTCTTGTTCAATAATACCACTGTGCTATTACTTTTGTTGTTTGTTTGTATTCTCAGTTTACCTTTTGTAATGTTTTAGTACTGCTTTCAAAAATGTCATGCACATCATTCTACTGAAATGTGAATAAAGATTGTACTATTTGCCAATTTTCGTAATGACTGATGTGATTTTTAGCAATGTATGGCACCTGTAACTACAGTTGCTATATATAATCTATGTTTGAAGCCCATAAACTTTTAGGAGCTTTTTTGGGTCTTTTTCCTTCTTCAGTGAAACCACTTTCTAATGCATCAATATGATTTTGGGCCTGAAGGATACACTTCAATAGTTATTATTTTTATAATTATGATACTCCTAGTTTGATGAGAAATTGCTTTTCTTTCCCTTCATTTTAGTTTGTTGAATCAATCATCTTGTATAGGCTTTTGTTTCTTTTTCTTCTATGCTCTGATTGAAATTTAATATGAGGTAGAACTCTTTTTAAAGGCTCTGTCTCTTCAATTTTTTCTTGCTTTTAGGAAATTATATATTGCTGATGCAAGACCAAGAAAAAATGCTTTAGCAAATGGGGCTATGGGAGGTGGTTCAGAGTCATCTTCGAATTATTTTCAATCTGAGGTCTGTAAATAGTTTGAGCTGTCCTGTAATGCTTCTATTGCACAGATTTTGAA
>JAWDEX010000009.1:9012265-9046712 GCA_035221805.1 Trichilia hirta
AATACTAGCCCTAAGGCACGGTTACTGGATGAGTATTTTCGTCTTCTTGGAAAAAGCTCCCACTCTGCATCTATGGACATGATTGAGAAGCAGTCATTTAAAGTGTATAATGAGCTGTGGAGAATAAGTGATGTAAATTCCAACTATACAATGTGTCAGAGTTATCCATTTGCTTTGATTATTCCAAAATCCATTAGGTGAGACTCGATCATCAGCGATGAAAGAAGGAAATTCTCTTCAGTCTTGTTAGTTTTTGTATTTGCTCTTGCAAGGTTTACTTTCTATGGAACTAAATACTTCCCTTAATTACTGGTGCTAGTGATCAGGAAGTGCTCCAGGCTTCCTCCTTTTGTGCAAGGTGTAGATTGCCTGTAATTTCATGGTGTCTTCATGGTATGTAGAAAATTTTATATTTCTGTATTTATTTTGTTATAAGATTTCTATACTTAAATGTCTTGATCTATATGGCAAAAATAGGAACTGGAGCAGTCCTTGCTCGTTCATCTCCACCTTTAGTCGGCCTCATGATGAATATGAGAAGGTATGACAAAGTTCCCACTAAGACTCTCCATGACCTGACCAATGAAAGAATGCACACTGGAAAACACACAAAAAGCAGTTCAGTCATGATATAAATAAGAAATGTCATATTGGGTTCTCTCTAAAAGCTTGGCCATTAAATTTGAACCAACTTTTAAAACCTCTTCTACATTTAATACAGCAATGCTGATGAAAAGCTAGTTGCTGCCCTCGGCACACAACTTATCGGTGGAAAGGTGGCACGGAGGTATGCTTGTTCCTCTTTCTTGTTTTTCTTGTTCAGTAATTGCTACTGTGCTATTATTTTTTGTTGTTTGTTTGTAGTCTCAGCTGACCTATTGAAATGTGAAGAACAGTGTACTATTTGCCAATTTCTGTGATGACTGATGTGATGTTTAGTAATGCATGGCATCTGTAACTGCAGGTGCTATATATAATCCATGTATAAACCCCTAAACTTTTGGGAATTTTTCTTGGGTCTTTTTCCTACTCTGGCGGAGCCACTTTCTATTGCAGTAACATGATTTTTTAATGGACCTGAATGATACACCTTACTAGTTATTATTTTTATAGTTACAATATTCCTAATTTGATGAGAAATTGCTTTTGTTTCCTTTATTATACATTTTAGTTTGTCAAACCAATCATCTTAGATAGGCTTTTGTTTCTTTTTTCTTTTATGCTCTGATTGAAATTTAATATGAGGCTGAACTCTTTTTAAAGGCTCCGTCTCTTCTATTTGCTTGTCCTTTTAGGAAACTATATATTGCTGATGCAAGACCAAGAAAAAATGCTTTCGCAAATGGGGCTATGGGAGGTGGTTCGGAGTCTTCTTTGAATTATTTTCAATCTGAGGTCTGTCAAAAGTTTGAGCTGTTCTTGTGTATTGCTTCTATTACACATTGATTTTGAAAATATACTGTTTACTAACAATGTTCCCTTTGTGTTATATGTGATTAGGTAGTCTTTTTTGGCATAGACAACGTACATGCAATGCGAGAGAGTTTTGCTTGATTGAGGGACTAGTTGGACACTTATGGCGCTGCATCATCTGATGGAATGTCATCATTTTTGGTTAGTTTTGAGACCTACGAAAATTATTATTATTATTATTATTATTTTTATTTTTTATTTATTTTGAACCAGTGCTGAATTTGGTGTAAAGAAAATTTTCATTTTGACAACAGCTGCAATCTGCTTGATACACATCAGTTTTAGGAAGACTATTTACTTCATGGTTCTCACATTTACTTTGGGACTGTCTCACTCTACTGTTTTACAGTGTCTTGAGCTTGAGTCATTCCTCACTTATCCTGTCTTTATAACTATGACGGTTTAAATCTTTAAATATTTTTTAAGTGTTACAACTGTGGATATCAGTTGACAAGATTTTCTAGATGTCTGCTGCTAAACTTCCCTATAAATGTTGTCTTCCTAGCATTTGTTTATGCCATTTACCAATTTTATTGACAGAGACATGGTGGTTGGACATGGGGTGGAGGCAATCTCAGCAGTATGTCTGCTTCAGTGTCAACCCTTGGAGACAGTGGTTGGTTAATACATGTTCAGAGTGTCTTGGCTGGTTCAGCTTGGATTGCTGCACGAATTGCTTTGGAATCAGCTTCTGTGCTTGTACATTGCAGGTCAGAAGCTTTTGATTTCATAAATGACTCCTGCTATTGGTCTTTTATTTGAAAGAATTCTGCCAGTTGGTCTTTGTCAGAAATGGATGACATTTAATTCCCTAATCAGAGATTAGATGTTTTGGATTTTTCTTTTGACAGATCAAAGAAGTATGATGTCAAGATTTGCTGTCTCAATTCCCTCAGCTTACTCAAGACAATGACAGCAGCTATTTGACAATCTGTTGTGTCAAGACTTATGTAATATAGAATTTTTTGATTTGACTTTTCCTGCTGAGATTTGGATGATTGTTCAAGGGCATCATCAGCCATTGTTTTTTATGTAAAAGAAAATGAGCCCGTTCCTTCTGAAAATCTGGGTCTACTTGATAGATAACCAGCCCATTGTTTTAGTATGTGAACTTGGAGGGCTCTTTATCCAAAATCAGTTTTTAATATAGGTCTGTTCCTGGTGTTATTCATGAACATTACTGACAGCAGGCTTTGAAAATTGATAAGAGGCAGAACACAACTAGTTCTAACACCTTGGCTTTAAATCAAAGTGATTAGACGATTTTTAGGTTCTCTAGGAACTTGTCCAATCGAATAAGAGCAAGAGAGAGGGAATATCTTTCCATTTTATGCTCCTCCTTTGATTCGGATAGATCATAAAATTTTTTGTTGGAAGTCCTAGATTCCTTGTTTGATGTCTAAAAGACAACTAAGAGGAATAAACATTGTTTACCCACTCAGCAAAGTAAAAAATGTCTTTCAGGTGTTTACCCAAAATACTAGGCATTTAAGTTTTACTTGCATGTATTTCAATATTTTAACTTGTAAATGTGCTTTTATGTTGTGCAGTGATGGTTGGGATAGAACAACTCGGTTTCACTTGCTAATCTACTGCTTGATCCGTACTACAGGACATTCGTCGGATTTCAGGTATTTATTTTTTTTGCTCTTTTAGCTCTTCTTGGTAGTGGTAAACCTCCTTTTCTGAAGTTTCTGCCCCAAAGCTCTTAAATGTAGTATCTAAGGTAATGTGAGTAATATAGTTCTCCAATTTCTTGTCAATTAGGGGGGCTAACCAATGAAAGATAATGTGAGAACACTTATTTCTTGCAGCAACTTTTTGTGTGGCCCCTGTGTTTTGGCTTTTACATTTATTAGTTTTTTCTTTTTGACTTTCGCATTGCCAAATTCGAGCACTGGCATGAAGATAATTTATTTTGGCTAGTTATTGGGTTTCGTTTAGGGTTTTCCTGTTGTTCTTATTTGTTGTATCCATATTAGATGCTGACATGGATATCATTCTCCTTGTCAATTCAGATATGCACTTACTGCAATGTGACTACTAAATTGTAATATCTTTCATCTTGGTGCAGGCACTTATTGAAAAAGATTGGCTAGCATTTGGACGTCCATTTTCAGATCATTTGGGAATGCCAACCCTCTCTGGAACTGGTGACGTGCCATTTGAATTAACTAGGCAGTCTTCTACTGGGAGTTTTCCATCATCACCCACGTGCCAATCATCAGGTTCGTTAACATCTCAAGCTCCAAGTCCTTCTCATGCACAAAACAACTATTCTCCCATATTCTTGCAGGTGCTTGCATAATATTTTGATAAGTATTGAGCTACTAATGCAGTAGAATCTTCTTTTAATATATAGAAAATTCTGTCCAATTGTTCTCCTTTATTAAATGTATGTTGTTAAAGGCAATCTTTAACTAGGCTCATTCAGTAGAAGTCCATTCCTCATTGGTTATCATAGCATTGGTAGCAATAAACCAATGTGGGCAGTTTTTAGGCTTCTTGAGGAAGGCACAAATGGCCTGCCCAGCCTCTGTATTCCCTACCTTAGCTGAAAAAACTCTTGCTATGGTATAAACATTAATGCAGGGCCTTGGATGGGCCCCATATTTCTGTCCAATCCTGCTATGACTTGCTAAACCCAAAAGGAGTTGTTCTGGCCCCAGATAAATGCCAGCATGTTCTGATGCCCTTGATCACTCTTTGCTTTCTGAAGGGAGCGAAGGCAATTCGGGAGGACTTATGTTGTGTGTTGTAAGTTTCTCTGCCTAAATAAATAATGCCATGTGTGGATTTGTTTCTGCAGTGGGTTGATTGTGTTTCACAATTGTTGCGGATGTATCCTTTGGCTTTTGAGTTCTCGTCGGTATGTGTCTTCTTCATACTTGAAATGTGTTTGTCATTTCTGTAATAAAGCTGATCATTAAATTTGTATGGGCTGCCTAATTATTTTCCTTTTCACTGTTTAGTATTTTTCAGAGAAAACTAATTCCTGACTTTTCTGTTCTTTGTTGATCCAGGCTTTTCTGGTGGATTTCTTGGACCGTGTGCTTTCTTGTCAGTTTGGAAATTTTTTGTGCAATAGGTAGTTTCACTTTGATAATAGCATTGGTATAGATACAGTGACTATTAAACATGTTGTACCTGGCTTGCATTTATTCAGTTTGCTATTTCAATTTGGACAGCGGACTAAGCCAGTTATTTATCTTAAAGAAGAGTAACATTCTTTTCTTTTCTTTTTCTCTTTTCCCCGCGTCTCCTGCAGTGCAATGGTTTTACATGGTTGAGGTCTTGGTCTTTGTGATAAACATGAGCTCGTCAGTCAAGTAAAATGAAAAAGTTGAGTTGATACAAGTCTTAGATTCTGATCCTACCAAACAGAAGAGGATAAGGGAAAAATGTGTGAGTTCTTGATACGATTTAATAGATACTTTGTGGATTTTTGTTTGTGATATGAATAAAAAAAATGCCAGAAATGCATAGAAAGTTAATGATTAAAGACTTGAGGATTAAGACTATTAGAAGATATAATAGTCAATGGTTCAAAAAACTCTTTGAGCTGCATCTTTATATTTTACAAGTTTGCAGGCTACCAGGCTGTAGGTTCTGGCATCACTGCCCATTTTAGAATACAGTGGACACAGAAAGGTCAAAGAATTTTTGGGTATTAAAAAGAAAATTGCCGTTTTTATGTTAATTAAGTGTTCTTATTTTGTTTTCTAGCTTGTTATTGAGGTTTGGATGTCTGTTTTAATAATTTTTATATTGTCTTGAGAACTATTGCTTACCTGTATTTCTTCACCTTAAGTGATGTTGAGCAAGTTTTGGTAGTCATGACCTAGTGTATAACATCTATACTTGCCAGTACACTTATTCACTTTTATCAGATAATGTACTCTCTTTTATGTACTTTTTGAGATTCTTTATATTTTTAATTCCTTTATGAATGTATGTTCCAAAAATTTCTGAAAGCTTAATGGCATGTTGCATCCTGATTGCATCAAAATATCTATAATTTTCTTGCAGTAAGGAAACATATAAAAAAAGTTGCAATGAAGGAGTTAATCTTTCAACTATTGATGCTGACTACTAAGAATGTAATTATAATTATCTGATTGTTTAATTTTAATTTTCAGTGAAAACGAGAGGCAGCAATGTGGTGTCTTCGAAGCTTGTGGATGCTTGTGGGCATAACTGACTGATTGGCATTCTTCGGTGAGGTCACATGTGCACTATAATCTCTTTTATGATCCACTGAAACATAATGGTCCTCTTTTACCTCCAGCAGCAGCTTTAGCTCCAACTTTGTGGCCTCAATTCCATCTTCGTTGGTCTTGCCCCACTGAAGCCCAAGCTGGGGAGCTGGAAGCAAAATGTAGGGACATGGCTTTAACGTTCTCTGAACTGAAGCAGGTAAGAGGTGTTACTTCTGATTAGATGAATTGAAATTATGGAGTATTTGTTTTGATGTAAACTGTGTAGATTGGAGCACCGAGACCAACAGCATTATATCCAATATCAGAATATTTCTTCTCCTTGATTTAGTTTTCCAAGAGTCCTTGGGATCAAATTTCTCATTTAACCCTTCCTCTCTTGCTTAATAGAATCCTCACTGGATCATGTTATCCTAAAAGACGAACTGACTATCTGGTTACTTTTGCTATGCATTTTAATTTGAAAAGTTGGGTTTGTAAATTTGTTGACAGTACAAAGATGTAGAAGAAACAAAGCTAGAGAAACTACAGTCACTATGGAATCTCTAACTTCTGAGTTACAAAAAGAAATCATTTAACCCTTCCTCTCTTGCTTAATAGAATCCTCACTGGATCATGTTATCCTAAAAGACGGACTGACCATCTGGTTACTTTTGCTATGCATTTTAATTTGAAAAGTTGGGTTTGTAAATTTGTTGACAGGACAAGATGTAGAAGAAAAGAAAGCTAGAGAAACTAAAGTCACTATGGAATCTCTAACTTCTGAGTTACAAAAAGAAAGGCAGCTCAGCATCTCGGCTATGAATTTAGCCGAGAGGGCTAGCAAGGAAAGCTCAGCCATAAAGCGAGCCATTCAACCACTAGGATGCAAAGTTCAATTTGGAACCAGTGGCGATTGTGCGATTGACATTGAAACCAGCGCAGCGCAAAATCTACTGAAAATTTCTGCTTCAAAAAGGGAATCTGACGGCACTGTGCAGTATGACGAGAAATCAGATTTCTCTGTTTCAGTCACAATGATAGATGATGATGTTTCCAGCAATTCAATTAGTCGAGTGTGTGAAGCTTTGCGTCCATTAGACACTCGGGATGGAGGCTGCCGTTGGGCAGATGCTGGCTGTGCGCAGCTGGGCTTTCAATTTGTTGGACTAAAAGTGAACTTTGATACATTTGATCGGCTTTCAATTTATGATAGTTATTTTCAGCCTGCATGAAAATTTAAGAATTTTGAGTTACGCTTGAGATTTAACCACCAGAGTTCAGACAAGCTTAATGCTTGTTGCTAAGCATCCAAGCTGCTTTTAGTACTCTCTTTTGAGGTAAACATAGGGGCATTCATAAAGATGGACCCATACTTTTTTGACGGGTCTCAAGCAGTACAGAAGAAATGTAGAGTTAGCTGTGAACTTGGAACAAGAAAGCTTGGAATAATGCATTCGAGAGGGGATGCTTATTATGGGGATCCAGGTTCCATTAAGTTTTCATTTAGTTTAAAAGATAGCATCTTAAATAGTTTTCATTTAGACATTCTTTTACCGAATAAAATTAGCTTTGTACAGGTTTTTCAAGAGTTATATGTTGCAACAATATCTCCACGGCATTCATTTACGCCAGACTGATTTGGCACAATTTTGTATTTTAAAGAATAAGTTCACATGAATTTAATTTTGTACTTACCATTTATCAGAGTCTAGTTCGTTAATATTGATTTGATTTGATCCTAAAATGAAGATTGTTCTGATTTTGGCAGGAGAGACTGCACATGCAAGAACTTTCCCAGCCATTTCCTTTACTGAGATAACGGGATTTGCCGCCTATTTACTAGAATTCCTATATTTTTTTCCCTTTGACAACATTTAATGAATATAAGTGTTTCTTAACAAATACATTGATGGTCACTCGCTTAATTTGGCTTCGGTAAGGACGAGGGTATTCAAATATCAAGAGGAAATCCCTCTTTCATCCCTACACTATTTGTTAACAAGCAAACGTGTCAATTTGATCGAGCAATCAGGAGTAGCTGTAAAACATTGCTCCCAAATTCAATTAACGATGACAAGTAAATAGGGTTTCACATTCCTGTTAAAAATCATATTAGTAAATCCAAAAGTTAAAATTAATACGCATGCAGTTGTTCTATTCAAGTTTGTTCCCCAATTATCAATAGATTAGTAACGCACTGGCACAAATTCACATATAATTTGTATTAAAATAAATAAATAAATTGGCAGGGCCGATAGAAGCATAAAATCTTTTCAACTGTGAAACATTGCAATTTCTTAAACATTTATAAGCTAATCACTATTATACCATTCACATGCCCCCAACTCACTAATTTATATTACATGAGTGGGTCTGAATAGATGCATTGTACTGCATTTTGCAACACATTTTCGATTTTCCTTGTGTTTCGGCAGCCCTTTCAAGAAGTTAACATCATCAAAGCATCTCCAGCAGATATGGCTCTATTTGCATTAACTAATTCCCTCCTGTTTGATCGATCAAAGTGCCCACTCGGTCTCCACATAATGCTCTTGAAATATTCCCAAGCTCAAGCAAATTAAACACTACAACTACAGAGATTGTATACAGATATATCAGGAAAAGCCAAAGGGATTTCGTCTGCAACTATTAACGATTACAACAAAAGAAATACCAACCGGGAATCGCATTCTCTTCACAATATGTAAGGGCCATAGTGTCCATGGCGGTAAAGTTGCTGGAAACTGCCTCCCTGAAGGATATGTGTTCTAGTGCTACACTGCTGTTACCAGAGTGGCAATTATATACACCATTAACGTTTGTACCTTTAAGCACTGCATCTGCATTAACTGGAATGACAATATATGGATAGCATGTCATTACTCCTTTCCAAGTAAAGCTTCTCATGAACAGATAATGAGCATATGAACAGGAAAAAGACACCACGATGTCACTGAGAGGGGTATATAGAGAAGCCAGAGAACAAAATAAAACTGTCTGTAACAGTAGGACTGTGCTTACTTTCAGAAGCTCTAAGAGCAGCTGCTGTATCAGTAGTAAAGAGCGGATTGCCAGTCCCAGCTCCAATGCCACCAAATATCACCACTTTTCCTTTCTCAAGATGTCGGATGGCTCGCTGCCTGCTATAAGGCTCAGCAACCTCTGGCAGAGCAAAAGCACTTTGAACACGAGTCAGGACCCCCAGCTTCTCCAATGCTGATTGAAGCAATACAGAATTCATAACTGTTGCCATCATACTGAAATGAAATCATGATCAGAATGTAAATGCCAAAAGTTTTTAGGAATGAATTTAAGCCTTATATGGCGTCGTTTGAGCAATAGGGATGTCCAGGGCCCGAACCAGACAAGAAGCTCAGTAACCAGTAAAATTTACTAATAATTCACAGCAGGGCAATGTTCATTGTTGGATACTGATTTAACAAACTCCAATTCAGGAATATGATCCTTCCAATTCTTTACTGACCATATGAGCATAGTCAGCATGACATGTTCCAACCACAACTCAAAGACGGAAAGAAGTTAAAATGCAAGGTAAAAAACATAGGAATTACCCTATTTGGTATGCTGTAGGTCTATCAAAGCCAGTATTGGTTATCCATGATTCTCCACAAAAAAAGTTACGGCCTCCAAGAACAACTGCTACCTAAAGAAATCACACAAGATTGAGCATCTAAAATTTAGCTTATCAGTGAGAGAGAGAGAGAGAAACTAAATGAACATTGTGGAAAACTAAAGCATGAAAATGAGGAAGTTTAGGCAATACCTCCACCCCAAGACGACAAGCTGTTGCTACTTCCCTGGCAATCAGCATCACCACCTAATAAAAGAAGTCAGGTGTAAGCATCAAAGCAAGTGATCATACAACAGACCGCACATCATACAAATTATACATCTAAATACTTCTCTAGTTGCCAGAAATTAATTCACATAAATTTATATGTAATGGGTAAAAGAAGTCGCACCTTAGGGTTGATATTTTGGCAGTTCCCCACTAGTGCAGAACCACTGATTTTGAATACTACTCTCCGCCATTTCAGATTCTGTTGCGGTTTGGATTTTATGTTCTGTGGGATCATAGCATTGCTAGGTGTATATCTGACAAAGCAAAAGTTAGACATTCAATCAGTCAATTATACCAAGATGTTTTTACCCCATTACACATTACAAAAGCTATCTGTAGCATGACAGAGAACTAAGACATTCTCATATGTTTGTTTGCCTAAGCAAACATATATGCATACATACAAAACAAATGAGCATGATACAGTTTTAGATGCCATACCATCAGAGGTGATGCCAGAAGAGTATTGCCCACAAGCAATTTTGTCACAAATATATTCATTTTGCATGCTAAATGAGTGGTCCAAAACAAGAAAACCCACTCAACAGGCTCAGCCTTAAAAGTTTCTTAAGCCACACATAAAACTCCATCAATTTTTTTCATCCTCAAATACTCAAACATAGTGTTGTAGTTTATATGCACCAAACTAAAATACTCAAATTCAAACAATAAAGGAATATCACTAACCTCCCATGTACGAGTCAAAACTGGGTTGACCCAGGGAGTCACAAAATTTGCAAGAAACCTTCATGAACTTCAAAAGTTCATTAAAAACATCAAAATAATTTGTTATATACTTCCCTACAACTTCTAATGAATTTCAAACCCACTGGTCCGCATCATTTTTCAACAAAAACGACAGAAACGATGAAGTAATATTAACCTAAAATGAATAAACCAAGATATTGGTAAATGGAATGTACCTTTTAACTTGTCTACTCAAAGGAGAAACGGCTACAGAACTAGAACCAGCAGCACCATTTCTCCCTTCAGTCTCAGCAACGATACTCTTATTCACTAAATTGTTAGTAGTAGTAGTAGTATTAATATTTCCCAATATTGTTTCAATTTGCTTAAACCAATGCCAATTACTACTGCTACTTCCGCTAACGTTCATCCTCTGCAGTTCCACTTTGTACCTCTTCTTCAAATTATCTATCTTATTCTTACACTGTTCCACACTTTTCCACGCCTTCTGCTGCTGTTGTTTATCAGTACTACAATTATCTTCGCTGTAACCTCCACCGCATCTCTCGCTCACCGCCTCGGCTACCTCCTCCCAGTCTCTGCCACGTAGGTTTCCCCGGTTCAGCTGGTTGAACTTCTCTGTGTACGCTTCCAGTAGACACGCGATCGCCGTATCGCTCCATTCTTCTCTGTCCTTCCGGTAATCAACTCGGTAATCCGTTTCAGTGTTGTTTCCGGTTTTCTGCTTCTTGAGGTAGTAGGGGTTTCGTTTGGATCCGGATCCCGATCCGGGTACGGATTTGTCAGTGTCGGAGTTTTCGTCTGCGGTGAAAGCAGAATGGGCGTAGAAATCGGCGGTGGTTGAATCGGCTGTCTGGGGGAGGTGCGTGGGCACGCGGGGATCCGTGATTAAAGGGTAGTCCTGTGAAGCCATTAGACTTAGGGTTAGGGTTTGCAGGTTTGGAGTGGGGGAGACGACGTTAGGGTTGGGTGACGGAGAGTTGGGGGGGGATCACGGTGTGAGTTAAAATTGATCGAATTTGTTGGAGTTATTCGAGCTATCGGGGAATCGTCCGTCAGGAGTTCTAACGGTTACGTCTAAACAGAGAAACGTGAGGTCACAGATGACAGATCCATTTAACAGACGAACACAAACTTCGATTCATTGTTTCCCCCAAATTGCAAAACATTCTTTTATCAAAAAATAAAACAAAAACGATGTCGTTTTACATGGAGGCCCTTTTATCTTTTTAATTATTATCATCTCACCACCAGTTGCAAGCTAAAATTTAAGGACATTTTAAACTTTTGGCCTTTTTTCTTCTTTTAATAAGTTGCAAGCCAAAAAAATTCGTAATTTTTTGAATTACATTATAAATGAGCTCTGTAGTTGAAATATATTTTATAACTTTTTGAACTATATTATAAATTTATTAATCAAATAGATTTTTAACCAACTAAATTACGAGAGTGCAAACATCTTGGCCACAAGTTTTTAATGGGTGGCCAGTGGCCAGACATAGCCACACATCTTCTAGAAGCATTGTCCGGAGTCTTTGATTTCACTTGTATGAAAACAAAAGGGTTTTACATTTTAATTTCTTGATGTTTTTAATAATTTTGTGAACAAGAGCATCACCATATCGAGCAATGTATCAAATTATTAAATTTATGACGAGACAGTGTAAAAAATTATTAGGGTTATTATAGCGTTCATAAAAATAAATATAATAATTTTAATAATTGAATATATATATATATATATATATATATATATTTTGTAAGAAAGTCCTAAATGAAACAATGTTAATCTTCATTCATCTTAATAAATGAATTATTTGCTTTGAATTATTCACCAATCTCAACAGTAAAAATTATAATTAAAAAAAAATTATTCACCGTTCAGCAAGAGTTATTCCCTTTATATTTTCAATATAAAACTTAGAAAATGATAAAAGCTGCACACAGGTTGGGTGCAATCATTGCGCCTCGGTTAGGTTACCATATCAAACACGATCCCTTTGCCTCCCATTCAGGCGGTATGACTCCGCAGTTGTACGTCTTCACCTATACTGATTCGTTACCAACCAAAGTTTAGCTGCTTACTACTATGACATTGCTCTTTCAAAACAAATAAAAAAAAAAACTACTATGAAATTGAAGCATAAATTAATGAATATAAAGACTATGGCACAGTCATCGACTGATGGTGTCTCTGAACATATATCGAACTATAGCACTCAAGGTTCATTGTGGATGATGATGACCATTGTTAGGTACAAAAAGAAATGAAAGAAATCAATGTGAAAATTAATAATTTTACATTCGCACGGTGAAAAGGCTTTTAATATGATCCAACATTACACAAACTATTTTATGTTGAATGATAGTTGTCGTCGTCAGCTCCAGGTGATTCATTGTTATCGGACGGCTCCTTTTTCCCTGCCCTTTCCTTCCTCTCCTGCCATCTTGCCCATATCCACTTCAGAACAAGAAACCCTCCGAGGGCATAAACCTGAAAGCATGTGAAATAATTTTCTTGAGTAATCTCCATATTATCTAGTTATCAGACTTGCAAATCAGAATATAGGATTAATTACAAAGACAAGCACCGTAACAGAGCACTGGGGAAATTAGTTTGGACTTTGAATGGCCTGGCCAACAAAATCAGAAAAGACAGATGATATAATGCAGTGACGGTATGGCATTAGGCGCGCCAGACAGTACTGTTAGGTGCCACAGACAGTACTATTAGAATGCAATTTGACCAATCAATCAGAGAAAAAATGCAGATGAAAAGTATCACGACAAACAAGAGTTCACCAAAGAATTGCGAGTAACAAAATCCCCTCCAAAAACAGTAAGGCATTAAGGCCTAGTTCTGCTTATGAGTCACAGAATGGGGATACAAGTCCACATTTTCTTCTTTCTCAGAGTGAAAATTCTCGATCCCTTGTGATCACCTCTTCTCTAGACCTTGCTACAGCGATGACAGTCCAACAAGAAATATAGGAGCTAAGATGGTGAAATGCAGCCTCAAAGCACTTGAGCGTGTAGGTTTGTACCATGCTCCATCATCCTATCATATTGAAAAAGTCCTATCAACACTAATTCGGAAAAGAATCAACATAGATTGCAGACAGTTGATTTCCATAATATGATGTGAACTCATTCTCAACAGTAGATGTAGTCTTAAAATTTCTAGTCAATTTGGCATCATTTCCTCTCTTATTTTCTATAAACACTATTCAAGAAAATGCCCCCACATAAAACATCAGTCAATGAAATTCATCCCTACCAATGTTACTTCAAAGAACTTAGTGATTGATCGTATTGCTGGCATGAACTTAATTCAAATCAAATCTTTTCTTCACCAAGCATGGCCTAAAGGAATCAAAGAAGACTAATTCCAGCCAAAATAAGGAAAATCAAAGATCTTTCCTTTCGTAACTTCTCCCCTAAAAGTACAATTCCATCTCTAATGTCTATAAACAAGATGCTTTAGGACTAAGCCTATTGTTCCTGCAAAAGCCTCCAAAACAACATACCACAATAAACCTCCTTTAAATACTTTGACAATGGCCAGAGGCATTCACAAGTTACAACAATCACTTTTACCTAATGATAGCTGCTGTTCTGCCAGTTTACAATGACTAAAAGAGATTTCATCTGTTTCAAGCACTGTCAGAGCTCAACAAAATATGCATCAAATAGATTAATAATAAAGTTTTGATCACTTTGCTCTTCCCAATATCCAGTAAAATATATGCTCACTGTCAAATCTTTACGTTATTTCTATTGCTACAATAGACAATTTGCAGCTGAGCCCATCTTGTATGTTAACATTCAATACTCAGCAGCACATGTTTCTTTTTCATCTAAAAGATAATGTAGCATAATACAAGGGACGATAATCGTTAGTATTTGACACAAGATATTGCAAATAACTTATTTCTCCATGAAATCTTCGTAAAACTAAGAAAATTAAAGCAATACGCCTAATATCAAATTATTTTCAACAGAAAAATTTCCCAGGACAATCAAGCAAATTCAATTATTCTATCAGATAATCAAAAAGAACATAAGTTATTTTCAAATCCACCCATTTTAATTTTAAAATATTTTTTATAATTCATGACACACTTCAATACTACCAAACCTAAAAATATATAGGTACAGTCGCATAAGTAAAACACCGGATATTGGTACCCGAAGACTTCGTTTCCTCCGCTTGATAGGTAGGCAAACACTAATTATACGCACTTATCTTATTTTCCACGCTTTCTCAGGAACCAAACAAGGACAGCAAAAAGCAAACCTGCCAGATAACAACGGGATTCGAAGTCCTTCCGGCCGGCTCTTCGGCTTCGAACTCTATCGGCGGCGGAAGTATCGGACGCGTAGCGTCCGGAAACCTTGCCAAGTTCGGCTTCACACTAACACTCTGAGTTTCACTATCAACAGCACCAACCACAGTCGTCACATTCTCTTTAGCAACAACAATTTCTGCTTTCCTCGGTTCTTGTTTGAAGAAAGAGAGATTGAATTGGAATTTTGGCAACAGTGAAAGTAGGTTTTTGTAATCTTGTTTTTTGATAGCAATATCGGCGTTTTCATCCATGACTATTGACGACTTCGAGAGCAAAAACGAAATTTTGGTTTCAAAATTTTGAAGCGGCGCAGAAAGTGGTGTGGCGACTTTGATTTCGCCCTATCTTCTAGTTCTGTACAGGTCGCGCTTTATCATTTCGTTACTCTTAGACACGTGTATGTAAATTTCTCGTACGAAATGTACAAGTTCGATAATTCCAACAACATATTCTATCTATTCACAAATTTTACAAAGAAATTTAATCCACCGATAATTTCATACCGTTTAAATTTTGATTAAAAAAATAAATGCATATATGATATCTTAGAGAAAGTCGAAACGAATTGTGACACTCAGAGTCAGGCGTTATATTGACGTACAAAATTAATCTCTCTTATAATAAAGTGTGTCGACTTTACTAATTAACGTAAAAAAGAAAGAGAAAAAGGAAATTAACAATCATAATTACTAACCTCATGGTTGTAAACATTTCATGTTCAAGCTTAAATTCGTCATCTTTCCCGTAAACCAATTTAACAATATATGAGTTATAACCATCAATACAATTACTCCATAACATTACCATCCAGCGAGCCGCAGGATTCTGTTCGCATTCTTCCCCCTCGAGCTTCACCGGTGGTGGAGTTAACGGTTTAGGGTCCGAAAATTTGACGAGGTTTACTTTTTCTCCAGATTTCCTGTCACCTTCTTCCTTGCTGCCACCATCATCATCTGCTTCTGCTTTTGTTTTTTTCTTGATAAATGGAGGAGAGAAGTTGATGCGAAGGTCTTGAAGGAACGAGAACAAATTTTTTTCTTCTTTGTGTTCATTTTTGCTCGTTATTATGATGTGTTTGGCCATGATTGTGACAGGAAAATTAATGATCTTCCTTTGTTGTTTGAAGTTTGGAGAGTTGCTCCAGCTGCAAAGTTTCGTTTCGAAGTTCGTTGGTTCTATTTCGTTTCTTGAAAGCACCAGGCTTCAAAGTCCGGAATGTTATAGGATGAGCGCGTGGCCACAGGGTTTGGCCCCACGACGTAATTCTATCCGTATGGATAAGCATATTTTTACAATATTTTAATAATATTTAACATTTTAATTTTTATTTTACAGTATAATGATAAAAAAAATAAAAAATAATTGTATAATTACAGAAATTCAATATCAAACATTCTCTAAAGTATTTCAGAAAAGTTGTGTAAAAATATCCCAATTGTTAAATTTCCAAAACGATATCACTAATCTTGTATTAATTTTAAAATTTTAAATTAAAAATATAACTGAGTATTGCAATGAAATCCCCTATTCAACTAATCAAGAAAATTTAAATGCATATTGTTTTAAGTATCCAAGAGAATTTGGAATGCCGGTCCGTAATAGTCAAATAGACAAAATTTACCTCCACAGTATTAATATTAATAAAAGTACAAAAAAACAAAAGCAAAATTACCTCTAAGTATCGGGATTTAACCCATTAAATGCCTTTAATTAATATTTACCTTAACCCCTTACCCCGCAGTGGTTCATATGTTTTATAAAATAATATTTACCTTTAATTATCTTTTGATATCTTTTGAATACTTTCACGTCCACCCTATTTTTGATATTATTTTTTCTTTCAATTTTACTTTCTCTTTATGAGATCTCATTTTAAAAGAGATACCTCCACTTAGGATACGGTGCGTCCCTCGAACACAACATAAAATTTTAATTGAGAGTATTTTAAATATTTATCAAAATTAAAGGTGAATATTTTTAAATCTATTAAATTCAAACTATTATAATTTACTGTTTAAATTAATTTAAAAAAGTTTCAAATAAATTTATATATTAATATTTTTTTAAAACCGATATTCGTGATTTAAATTTTAATTAAATTAATTTTAAATTGTAAAATTATAAATTAAATTACTTAATATTATTTTATAAAAAATTTTATTATCATCTATTTATCATATCAAGTTATACACTATTACTTCTGTCCTTACATATAATAATAACTGAAAAAAAATATTTATAAAAAAGTAAAAAAAAAATTATTCACTTAACTCATTTTTAAATATTAACGAGATTATAAAATTTATAACATCCAATATTACATCATTAACTTTATAATAAAATTTAAATTATAAATCGGAATTATTTAAAATTTGGATTAATTTATAATATTTTAATAAATTAAAATTTTATTTTAAATAAATTCAAATCTACGTGCCTACCCTAATCAAAATCACATTTAAAGCCATAAAATATTATAATATTATTTTATATTAGAAAAAAGTTTGAAAATTTAAAACAAATGTTAGAATTGCTCAAAAAGAACTTAAATTTTTTTTTTTATTTAAATGTTTCATTAAAAAATTCGACAAAAGGTGTTATAATATTTTTTTATAAGTTTTTTAGTTATGCCAGAGCATAATTTTTTTATACAAATTAACATGAGAGATAAATATTGACTAATAAAAATATATAACTAATATAATTAAAAAAGAAATAATATAAATCATGCGGTAATTAATATTATCTTATATATGACATTAGTTTTCACACAATAATTTATAACATTAAATAATTATTTAAAATTTTAAATAAAACTGAACTTTCACGTAAAGAAAAATGTAATCGTGTGATTTTTTTTACTTAAATTTTTTAATTTAAATTAAATATAAATTTTTATATTTATATAATTTATTTTTAATTAACTTAATTAATAAAATTTATTGAAATAGTATATAAAATTAACATTAAACTTTTTTGTTTATATATTAAAAAAAATTTCATAAAGATCTCTTCTCGTACAATTTATCTGATGTAATAATATTATATTATTATGCATGTTTAATATAATTTTTTTATTTTAATAAAAAATTAATTTTATTAACAATATTGTTTAAAAAATGAGATAGGGAAGAAGTTATTACGTGCCTAAATGTAATATAAAAAAGTGTAAAATTAATGCAATAAATAAATAGATTTTGCTAAGATTGTAAAACTAATCCAATTATTAAAATTATTATAAATAGTAATTATAAAATAAATGTTTTTATTTTATATTTATTGTTTATAGTAATTTTTTATAGTTAATATAATAATTAATAATAAATTTCAATGTATTAAAAAATATAATTTATCAAATATATAAAACTAAACAAGTGTTGTGAGACTCTTTAGTAAATCTCTAAATAAATTATGGAGATATAATTCATCGTCATTGTTTAATTTTTGCTTAGTTTTACAAATACATATTTTTTAAAAATTTAAATAATAAATACATTTATTTTTTTCTTAAAAATTTAAATAATAAATACATTTATTTTTTTTCATTTTTTTTTATTATTGGTTGTAGTTGTCGTAACCCCGTCAGAAGCTAAGGTCAGCACATGGCAGTGTCACAAAATTAATAGAAATTAGAAAAGGAAAATATATGTCATCCGCGCATCGTGGTTTTCAAATATAATCAATATTCCCAAAATACCATGAAGCTGTGAGTTTCCTGCTTCTTGCGTATAAATACCAGTACGCCAATCAGACAGCAAACGAAATCCAGATTTTAGAATCACTGTGTTGCTGATCGAACAACACAAACTGAACACAAGCATTTCTTCCACAAGATGAATCCGAAAAGCAGAGAAAGATGCCTTCAAATAATTTATTTCTTGAAGAACCCATAAGAATGGCTTCAATTCTTGAGCCTTCGAAGGCAGTATGCATTTGATTTAATTTCACTAATTCTTCATGGTTTTGTTAGTTTGTAGTCGTAATGTCTTTACTTGATCTTTGTAGTTCTGTATTTGATTACGGTGTTTGGTGCCGTGAAAATGTTGGAAAATGTAATTGAGAGTGCATTTTTTGGCTCGCTAGGATATAGGTTCTGAACGTAATAAACGAAAGGAATTTGAGATTCTTGTTTCAGCTATTTCGATATTTCTATGTTATTTTCCTGGTGGACCGCGCGTGAGCTGGAAAGTGTCGTGAACAGAAAACAGAGTGTAGTTTTTAGTGGTTACTCTTGTGAAGTCTGTTCCTAAGATGCGGTAAAATTTGTTCTTGTTTCAGTACTGACGTTAAGCTGGAATTTTTTATGACGGAGAATGAGAATTTGTTGGTTATTGTATCTGAACTCTGATTTTGATTTGCACGTATTCTGCAGAATTTTTTTCCTGCAATGACGAAAATAGTTGGAACTCTGGGTCCAAGATCTCGAACTTTCAAGATAATAGCCGATTGCCTCAGAGCAGGAATGTCAGGTGTTATTCTACTGTCGTACTTTATTTCATTATAATTGTAGTTCTAGATTCTTTCTATTGAAGCAATTTCTGAAAATACCGCATTGCTCAAGTCATTTTCTAAAAAGGTTTTATTCTGAAAATGTCTACGAGAAAGGCATTTATTGAGTGCTTTCCTGAAATTACTTTCTGTTTCTTATTCTCAAAAAGTAATTTTATTTGTTTTAACCAAACAATGCTAAATAGATCAAAAGCACTTTTGGTCATTTAAGAGTTCTCTTGAAACACTTTTCAGCGGACCATTAGTTTGCTTTACCTTTTGCTTGGCTGGCACTAAAATGAATCACAAGCAATATCCAAGTCTTATGTTTTCCAGAAGATCAGGTTAAGGAAATAAGATGTCACGTATTCAACTAGCTTAGATATTTTTATCTTGCTAAGTTGATTAAACTTATTAGTTGGTTGGGAATTATTAATTTAAGATACTGCACACACCTTTAATTTCTATTTCTACCTGCATGTTCTTAGGACCCAAAAATCATAAGGTTTGGTTCTTTTAAAACTATTTTGCTACACTAGATACTTGCAATTGCGCTCATTTTAAGAGTTGAATTCGACATGTATTGGTGTTTCATTCCTTTTTCTTCTTTTTCTATTTTGATCAGCGGCACGATTTGATTTTTCATGGGGTGATGCTGCATATCACCAAGAGACGCTGGAGAATCTAAAGATAGCTATCAGGAGTACCAGGAAGCTCTGTGCAGCAAGCTAGTCATTCTCATATTGATGACATTAGCTTTGTCTCATGCACATTTTAATACACATTAAATGTGTTTCATTTATACCATTTTCCAATTTATCTTTTAATTAGGTATTCAGTTCTTGTTCTCTTTCAAACTTCATGTATCATGAAGGTTGTAAAACATGAACTCATAATTTCGGTTTTTCCTGTATTTTCTTTTGTTCAGGCTATGTTAGACACAAGCGGCCCAGAGTTACTGGTTGTTAATAAAATTGAGCAACCCGTTTCCCTTCAGGAAGATACTTCAGTTGTCCTAACACCAGATCACGACAAAGAAGCCAGTTCGAATTTACTGCCGATAAATTTTAGTGGGTTGTCAAAGGTCTTTACATACTTTTTGCCATTTTTTCCTTTTGGGCTTTGGTTTATTTTCATTTTTAAATCTTTCGACAACTTGTGTAGTTTGTTGTTCTCTAAGTGCTTTAATGTTGGAGCCACACACTGCTAGCCACCAATTATTGCTGGAGACCAACTGACCATTGGTATGAATTCTACCTCATGTGTCTTGATAAAAGACCCTGGAGTTATTGTTTTGCACCTACCCAACACAAATTTTTGGTAAAACTGGTTGAATTGTCCTCTTTGGAGTTTGAGTTTCTTCTATGGCGCTATAGCTTTTAGAGTTGGCTTTTGTGTAGTTCGCCAACTGTTTGAGTTTACCATATTTTTGTTCTGCAATGAGATGGTGTTTGTGTGGTCTTGTGTATCTACTCATTTTTTTGGTTAATTTGATTAGGAATTGATTTAGTGTGTTATCTGTTTCATTTTTTTACCTAGATCTTCAGTCTTTTATACTTGGTATGGAGTTATCTACTTGAGAATTTGTTGAATGGTTGAAAATCTCAAAATAGGCTGAGCATAGTTTCAAATGATATCTTTACTATGTGAAGATTATTATAAATTATTCTCCTGATATAGTAACAGCATAATTTGAGGCAAAAAACAGAAATCATAAACATTAAATTTTGAGAAATTTTGAACAGTAAGTTTTTTGTTTCCCTCTTTTCCTTCTGATGCTACTTTTTTTGTGAGTTCTTTGTTATAAATCGAGATGTTCTACTAATTGTCTATCTTGGCAAGTACATCAATAACCAATATAAGATTTTCTTGATAATATATATTATACTGTGTTAAGAGTTGGTATGGATTTCTTTATCTTTCTCTTTGGTCATGGGGCTGCATCCCCTTTTATGCATTTGGTTTTCCCTTGTTTGTTCTCTGCTGTTCTCCTTCTCTTGCCCTTCAGTCTGTCAGTCACAGGTTGCTTTTGCAGTTAAAGTTTAACATGAAAGAACGTTATTAGTTATTTTTGCTATTATATCCATCATATCACATGATTCCACTGCAGCTAGATTCTACTGTTGCCACAACAAAATGCTTAATTTGGTCTTTGCAGGTGGTGAAGAAGGGAGATACTATTTTTATTGTTCAATACCTGTTTACTGGAAATGAAACTACTTCGGTCTGGTTAGAGGTAAGGCAATGTGAGATAGATAAATTCATTTACATAGTCAATGACTCAATGGTACTACAGTTGATCTCGGTTGACTGGGGATAACATTCAGCTTCGTTTATGCATTAACTCACCTATATTCCAACTCAGATATATTTTGATAGTTTCTTCCATTGTGCAAGAAAATAGTTGCTGAACTTCCTAGCTGCTCACCCAATTTTATGACAGTATACAAGGAAGCCAGCTAACAAATGAATGAAGAATAAGCAGATAATCGGCTTCAAATTGAAATGTCGCTGATATGCTGTTCTTTTTACTTTCACGCACAGGTTACTAAGGTGGATGGTGATTGCCAGATAAAGAATTCAGCTACCTTGGCCAAGCAATTGTATACTTTGCATGTCTCTCAAATTTGTATCGATCTGCCAACTCTCACTGATAAGGATAAAGAGGTGAGCTATTATTTTTGTTCAGGTAGGTAGCATTCATAAACCATGAATTTGTTATATTAACCAATTTTCCACCTGTTAATGCTGGAAAACGGATGTTGTTTGTTGCCTCTGAATGATGCAGTGGAGATATGATCTTCCGGATTTGTTATCCTCTAGATTTCATTTTTCGGCTGTCAGCGCTGCTGGGTGATTGATTTTACTAACCTTCTGCTGCTTTATATAATTGATTCTGACTTTGATCCTCTTTTATCTGGTATTATTATAAAAGTTATGATTAAGTAACGTTTTTTATAATTCACATAGTAGGTAATTTAGCCATAGATATATGCTTATTATCTTTTTAGATCTGACTGGAGTTAATATGGTACAATTAGTTCAATATACCGTTTAAGAAATTTGTTATTTTCTCGTCATAATGTTTTACTGTTTGATATCAGGCCATAAGCACATGGGGTGCTAGGAACAACATAGATTTCCTTCTTTCTCATATATTCGGCATGCAGAAGATGTTCGCCAGGTAAGGACTTTTCCACAAGGGATTCTTCTTTAGTGTATCCATTTCCACTACGTTCCTTCATTGCTTCTTTATCATGTTTTCCCATTGTGTCCAACTTCACTATGTGATCAGCTTATGATTGAGGTTTAGTGCGCTTAGTAATTTTCCTTACTGTTTCCTTGGTACATTCTTATGATGGTGGTATGCAGGCCCGGGACTATCTTTCTAAATTGGCTGATCTTGGTCAAACCCAAATTTTTGCAAAGATTGAAAATATAGAGGTGAGATTAATAAGTTGTAAGATTTATTAGACCTTTAAGATCTTATAGTTTTTTCTTGGTTTGATTCTGAAAGTGGATTTTCTGCTCATTTAAATTGTAGGGAATAACTCATTTTGATGAGATTTTACATAAAGCCGATGGCATCGTCCTTGCTTGTGGAAATTTGTGGGTTGATCTTCCTCCTGAAAAGTTAAACTTTCATATCAATGAGCTGGTATCTGTGCATATGTCTTAGCGTATGTTTGGTAGTTGTGGCTTCCATTTAACTTTGGAAGCAAAGTTGCAAAAAAATATTCGGCAACACAAACTTTTAGTGAGGTCCATTTTTTTTTTTAAACTAATTTAACATTTTTAGATTTCATCTCATAGTAGCTTTGGCTTTAAACCCACCAGACCTTAATCCCAAACATATCATTATTCTAGTTGGATATCAACTTGTGATTTGTAGAAAAGACTCCCCTTCATTATAAAGTGAATTTCTCTGTGATGATCAAACTAATGGCAATAATCACAGCATTGGGAATGAGTGAAATTATATTGTTTATCTTAACATTTAGGGTGGGGTGTGGATGTGGTTGTCTGTGAGTTTACTTTTGTTAAAAGATCCATGAATTCAATGAGGTTCTTTTGGTAATATTTCATTTGAGATTTTCCAGGTTTTTTTCATTTCAAAAGGCTTCTGTTTATAAGTGCAACATGGCTGGAAAGCCTGTGGTGGTTACTCATGTTGTGGACAGTATGACTGACAACCTTAGACCTACTCGTGCTGAAGCAACCGATGTGGCCGATGCAGTACTGGATGGTAAAATTTTGATTAAATTGTTGTAGCACTCAATGTTTCTTTCTTGTGTGACTTGAATGGATATCCTTCATCATGTTGCTGTTGGTGGTGGTATACAATATTCGATGCAAGAGGCTAGCACTGATATCGCATATTTTTAAGCATTCATCATCCAATCATGGTTAACATTTGTGTAATATACACCGAACTGAAATCTTAACTTTTGTTCTCTTTTATATTTTTGGGTTCAGGGAGTGATGCAATTCTTCTAGGTGCTGAGACCTTGACGGGATTGTATCCTGTTGATACCATTTCTATTTTCGGAAAAATTAGCGCTGAGGTAAATTTTTTCCCAATCAATAGCACATTCCCTTCCCGGCTGTTTCATCTCTTATTGAGAAATTTACTTTTTCATTTCTGTTTGTCCAACCTTTGCTTAGTTGAGCAATTTTAATATTCTTTCTTTTGCAAAAAGTTAAACGGCATCTCTTCTGCAACTATAATGACGAGGAAAATTCTTTCTGTATTTTTACATGTTACCCCATATTGATTTTATACCATCTGATTATTTTAGTTAATTACCGGTGTGCAGGCAGAGAAGGTATTCAATCAAGAACTGTATTTCAAGAGAGAGATTAAATTTGTTGGAGAACCAATGACCCATTTGGAATCCATTGCCTCCTCTGCGGGGATTTTTTTTAAATATGTTTTCTTCTTTAATCTTTCTTATTTCTGTTATTGCAGCACTGTACATTTGCCTCACTGAGATGTTTATTTGACGGAAGCATTCTTTTTATTCTGCTTCTCTCTTCTAGTTACGTGCTGCCATCAAGGTGAAGGCCTCTGTAATCAATGTTTTACTTCATCTGGAAGGGCTGCAAGGTCTGTTTTCTTTATGATTTTCTGGTTCTCTATGTACATGTTTAGATGGCAATTTTCAAAGTGTTGCATTTTCATTTATTTGTATCTGTGTGTCTGCATGAAATTTTAAGTTTTTCTGTAGCAACGCAGGTTGATTGCAAAATATAGGCCAACCATGCCTGTGATATCTGTTGTCATTCCTCAGCTTAAGTCAAATCAATTGCTCTGGACTTTTTGTGGGACTTTTGAGGTATATATTGACTTTGATCATGCATGGTTACCACTGCAGCTATTTGGTAGATACTTCAACAAGTAATATAAATGTTTTAACTGAATTGCTCCAATAAAAGCAGTAGGTTACATACATTGATAATTATACTATATGCTGAATTCTCTCTCTTTTCCAAATCAAGCTCTTAATTTCTACAAGAAAATTTAATACAGTAATTTGTAGATTCTGACCTGTAGTTTTGGTTCTTTTTTATTCACGTATGTGTTTCTGTGGACGGGATGATGGGAAACATTAGCTTCACACGACCATTTTGGCAGATCATCTCTCTGTCTCTCTCTCTCTCTCTCTTTTTTTTTTGATTGGAGAGGTATTTGCACGAGTTTTTGTTGTTAACCAGATCAAGGAGAAACTTATTTTTGTTCTATGCTGTTTCGTTTGCAAATGATGAGTAAATGAGTAATTTGAAACCTTTTGAGTGACTGGAGAAGATCATTTGCATCAATGAGTACATTTTTTGGTGATTAGCTTGAATTGTACACACAATTATGGTTGTAGACAAGGTAGGTCAAGATCAGTATTAATAATTCTTTGTTAAATGCTTTACCAAAGTAAGATCCATCTTCTCAGTTGTCTTGTTTTCACTGATATATGATGATTTAATCCTGTCAGTGAGTCATCTGTATAAAGATGGCGTTTGCTTTTAACAGTTTGAAGTCTTTGTGAAGCAGGCAAAAAGATATACAAAACTACTAATTAGCAATAACTAGTAAAGTAGATACTCACAAGAAACTGACTTTTAAACATATTTGCACTCATTGTTAGTGGTCCTTTTCCCTTGCTTGTAGGTCCTCGACATCCAGTAAGAATTTTTTTTTTTTATGTCAACCTGCTATGTTAGGATTCATTTTACTCTTCAGGAGAGACAGTAAAAGAAAGAAGTTGTGATTTAGATAGCAAAAGAAGTTTAAGCTCTGTTTCCATATTCATCTGTTTTCTCAGGCTGAGTCTACGAACGCAACAAATTAATCAGTTTTGAAGGTTGCTCTTTATCATGGCAAGGCCTCTATTGTTATAAAGTCTCACGACCGTGTTGTGGTGTGCCAGAAACTAGGTGACTCATCTGTCGTGAAAATTATTGAGCTTGAAGACTAGAACCATTAGTGCATTTGATATGGTGTATATCCTACTACTGAGATCCTCAGCATTCGGTTATACTAGATCTGCTGGTACCAAAAATGAGTAAAAATAGAAGTAAGATAGCATTTGCCAATTATGTTTTATGATCATGCTCAACTTTGTAAAAAAGTATTGAACAATGTTTTATCCTTTTTCGTATTTGTATCTTTAGATCGGCACTCTGTTTGTGGACGCGTATACTATGTATGATATACTTGAAGGAATAGGTAGGTGTTGAACTTCAGCTCCTTGTAACATTCAAACTGTATATTTTTGTTATGCATTTGCTGTTTCTTACTATTTTTCCCCTTTTTTTTTTTCTTTTTCTCATTCGATCTATCAAATTAAAGATTACTGTTTTGATCCAGCATCCCATACGCGTTTACTAGCATCTTATTAGAAACCTGTCTGGAAAAGAGTTTTAAAATTTGACTAATACTATTAATTTTGTAATTCAAACAAAGTTGCATCCCGTATGTAGAGAGGATATCGAAACTCCAGAGACTTGAATTTCTTTATATATTATTGTTTTTCGTAAACTTTTACAACAATAAAAGTATTAGTGTAAATTTCACTAAGATGCGCCCATGGCCTAATGGATAAGGCGTCTGACTTCTAATCAGGCGATTGTGGGTTCGAGTCCCACTGGGCGTGATTCAATTTTTTGCGATTTTTATGGCAAACAAACAATTACAGCTGCATTTCAATTATATATATTTGGGCTAAAGAGCTAAATGTATGCTGAATGTATACAGGACAACATGATATGGTGTTAAATAGTGTTAATTGAAAATTTTAATTTCACAGTAAACAAGGGAGTTGGGATCCACTTTTACGCAAATGCAAAATCGAAGATGGAGACATATTAAATTGTACAAAGAAGAATTTCTATACACCCATGTTTAGAATGCGAAAACAGTCAACTAATACAGAAAAATCTATGGAACACATTCCTATCTACACCACATTTAGACTTACGTAAACAAAGGATTAGTTCACACACTAACATCAGACTATATGCTTTCATGTCTGCCGTTTCTCTTGCTTGCTTCCACTGGATGGCAGGTCAAAGTGCCTCAGAGAATCGTAAATCTGCAGGACCAGGACCCAAAATTCCTTTCTGTTCACTAATCATGCCTAGTCCATGCGGTGGCTGTGGCAGAGGCAGCGGTAATGGCAGTGGTGGTGGTGGCTCAGCAAGATTGTTCTGGTCATCATCTCTCCAGGCAGGTTCCTGCCACTCACAGGGCATAAGAGATTACACTCAGCATCAGCAATTTAAAAGGATCAAAAAAGACTACCGAGAATCAGAAGCTAAAATAAATGATGCCAACACAGTAACATAGAGTACCATACAGCTAACAGTACCACCAGCTTTCCTTTTTCCTTTCTTCTTTTTTGTGGAAGGATCATAATTTCCTATTTCTATTATCCTAGAGGGAAAATTATGTATGACACGATACACAAGTTAAATGAGGCAATATGAGATTTCTCCATCATTTTAAGATTTAGAAAATTTCTACAAATGTCATTATGCCAGAAAAGCTTTTGATATTCAGCAATGAGAATCATCTGATTAAAGCTTTTGCAAAAACCAAATATACTTGCCTCATCTTCCTCCAATAACGGGGTTGCAAGTGGCGGAGCAACATCTGGGTCAGGCTTTTGAAATATAAATGTGGTATAGAGACCTGTAAAAGGAAAATGCCAAACAAGTATCGAAAATAAAATGTCCCAGTGGCCAAAGTTGAATGTGACAATGTGGCAGAAAGATTATGAATACTGTACCTAACACATCATGTGATCGGGGAAGAAGTCTCCCTCTTGGATCAACCAGGTTTGGACCAGAATTCATCAGCATGCCTGCAAATAGTGCTCTTTTTGCAACATTTAAGTTACAATAATGGAAAACAAACCTCGACAGTTCAGAAATTGCTACAGAGACAAATATTCCACATAAAATAATTACAAGCTAGGGAAGCGGGGAACTCGAAAGGCTAAGATGTGTCCCTGTGAATTATACATATAAACCAGAAACTCACATACCTGTTATCATCATAAAATTCAGTTAAGTTCTGAATCTCCACATACTCAAGACCAGCTTCTCGAGCCAACCTGAGTTGTATGATACAAACAAATGTTTTGATGTAGAACAAACATGTATATATAAAGGCCTAACATTTTTTCTTAAGGAAATAAGAGTAAAGAATATGCTCAATGAAGTTATGTCAATTCACCCAAAATAATCCCCATCGGAAGTTTCAAAATACAATTTTTATTCCAATCGAACTCTAACCATACCGTTCATTTTGGAGACAGCATAATTTCTGAAACTTATGAAAGAGTAACAAACTATAAGTACAAAACACTAACATTTCAATGCAATGTTCAAAATTTTGATGTGTAATACTGGTCAAAATTTTAAAAGCATGAGCAACATCGCTTTAGATCTAGTCACAACATATATAATCAATTCTGGGCAATGGTAAGTTAGAAATTAACCTGATCAAGCTTGGGAAATGAACCAAGCAATGTGTTTCTGCAGAGATGTCATTAGCAAATTTGAGTTGGTATCTCTTTCCAAATAGCGGAAACCTGTAATCAATAAGAATCAAACAAGTTTCACCAAAATAATCCAAGTAAATGTTTATACACAAAAGGAATATCTGAATTTCACACGCACTTCTCTTCCTCGACTTCAAAGGTGATCATATAGCTCTCTGATCGAATACAATTTGGAACTAAGCCGGGCTTCAAGCTGCTGCTCCTATTGTGGTATGCTTCTACATTCTTCTGGTATTTTGCCCTGTAATGGCTACATGTTAAGATCACCCAAGCATGGAGGCAAAATCTCAACAGTATCACTCAAAATGACCTGAGTATTGAAACTTGAACTGAATGGTATAAAAGTCAGGGCGCGCACAAGTGATATCAAGAACAATGAAAGAATTAGAAGAGGCAGACCCAAACAACTCAAAAAAACAATGATTTATTGAGAGGAGATAATTTACTGCAGACGAATAGAGAGGTGGTAAGCATCCTATATTCACACAAACAAATAAAAATAATGTGAAACTATGGTCATTTAATGCTTCACCAACAAGATTCTGATTTAATTGGGAACTGAAGGCGACTGACAGCCTGACAGAAGGGAAACTGAATTTCACTCATAAAAATGCGCATGACCAGCTATACCACAACTTAGTTCAACAAAGTTAGATAAAATACAGTTGTGGTTTGGAGTATGAGGAGTTCCATAAATGCAATGACTTGCCCCCAAATCAAGCTGGGCAAAAAGATAGCAAAAATAAATGTATAAATGTAATCAACTTCAAATTAAAGGCACTTGTGGAGAATCATGCATCATTTTATTCTTCATCACCATAAAACACTTAATTAATACCAACATACAAGTAACGATCAACCTTCAAACTAACAGACCTCGGAAGAAAGAGAAAAAACTTTGTTACGTTTAGAATTAAAATAAATAAATCCAGAAACAAGGGGTCAATAAAGAAAAAGAAAGGAGTTACAAAATCTTGGGCTATCATTTTTTTCATACCATATAGTAGATGAGTCAGGAGTAATACCAAGAAAATAACCCCCTGGTTTCAGCAAAGATGACACATTATGCAGAAGTCTCCTTGCTCTTTCCTCAGTTTCGAAGCACATCTAGAAGCAGAACACAAAAAATTATTCAACATTCACCATTTTTTTTTGTTATTTTCAAAATAGGAATACAAAACCATCAAGCAAATTCTTCTAAATATAATTTCAGACCTGCAAATGTTGCAAACAGCAAACCATATCAGCTTGATTCGCCTTCTCTTGCAACTGAGTTTCTAAATTTTCCTGTCAGAGCAAGACAATGTCAAATAGAGAGGAGACATGTTATGTAGATTGAATTTCAAGCAACCAAAGTCTCGACCCAAACATAATTGACCATATTTTCCTCGAAAAACAAAAAATAATAACCATATATTTTAAAATTCTCAGTGCTTCAGTTCAATATATGACTAGCAGAAAACCCAGTATTACCAAATATACAAATATATACATGAATAATCCATCAATATATTATAAAAGAAGCTTACAGCACATGGGTCAACTTCAAAGAACTCAGCGTTGTAGTTTTTCCTCTGACCCTCCCATGCTTCTCTTGCTTCACGTATTCCTGAAGTTGCTACATCTGCAACACACACCCAAAACAAAAGAAACCCATTAAAAGAAATGACTATACAAACACGAAAACAACAAAAATTAATTTAAATTATGAAGAAAATAATACCAATGCCAACGTAGGTAGCAATTTGAGCACTTTCCCATTTGTCAATGTCAACTCCTTCTCCACAGTACAAGTCGCAAACCGTCACATACGGGTGAGCGAATATTTTGATGATGGCTGTTTTGGCGAACTCATAGAGTCGATGGTGAGTCAACTCGCTTCTGGGGATTGGAAATACGCTCATTTTTGGCTCGTCGTTGTGTTTGCTCTCTTCAAAAAATAGAAAACCCCGGGGCTTGCACTTGATCTCCATGGGCCGACTGAGATAAGATAAATCGGACCGGCTCAAATGGCTCGACCGGTTTATGATTTACTATATACTTTGATCTTTTTTCAACAAATATATTATTATTGTAATATAAATATATAATAAATTAATATTATAAAATATAATATTAACTATTATATTTCAACAAAAATACCAGAGATCATCATGCACGCCTCAAAAACTTTTATAACAAAAAATAAAGAAAATCAATCTAAACATAAATATAATTTTATTATGTTCAAACACTCAAATTTATTTAAAAAATCTTTATTATAACGGATAATTTATATTTATTTCAAGAATTTATATAACTAAAAATAAAAATTTAAAGGCAGAATAAAATTTAAAAAAATAAATCGTCCTTAAAAATTTTTATAAAAGAAAAAATAATAGGACACCTGTTTATTCTATAAATTTATATGATTAAAAACAAAAATTTAAAGGTGAAAAAATTTGAGTGTAAATTAAAACAAAAAAAAAAAAAAAAAAAGAAAAAAAAGAAGAAGAAGAAGCACACACAAACCCAAGACACGTTACTAAAGAAACTATAAAAGAGTTCACGCCTACTTTAGGAGCGTTCGTAGCCAAAATAAATAAAGAAACGAGAAAAATAAATAACATATATTTTTATTGGACATCTACCTTAAAAATTAATAGAATTAGTCTATTTTTTATTATTAAAAAAAATTATTGACGCAACAGATGCTGATATGTGAAAAATTAGCACGTCTACTTCTTAAAATAAGAAAAAATAATCACATTTCGTAAGAGTCTGTGCCAATTTTACTAATTTAAAGAACTCATGAGTATTCACAATCAACTCTAAAAATTTAATACCCATTTCAGTAAACTTCTTTTTTTATAATTTTTATTTTTTATTACAGAATGCTAGTGGATCAAAAAGGCAAAGAAGTTGAAAACTAGAATCAAAAGATATGACTTGAGTTTAAGTCAAAATTCCAAAGTCGAAATTAAATTTTAGCATTTACAACCTCATTTCTCAGATATATAAGTTTTGTTCCTAATTTTTAAAAAAGTCAACAAATATATTACATGTTGGGTTATAAAAATTTTATAACAATAATAATTATAATATTCTTAAAAGCACAATCAAACTAATAAAGTGACGTAATTTTTAATTTTAAAGATTTTGAGTTTAATCTTAACACAAATCATAAAATAGTACATGCTTATAATAAGGAGCCTACAATACTTAATTTAATGTCATTTAAAAGATTCAAAAAATTTAACCAGGACTAGCATTATGAGTTAAATAATAATAATAATAATATTATTATTAATAAATTTTTAATATTTATATTATAATTTTAAATTTAGGTTAAATTTTTAATGTTACTTGCTAAATTACAAGTTACATTTTATATTAAAATTTTTAGTCCCATATTATATTTCTTATTTCTTTACGTTTACAAAATTATTGTTAATTATTAAGGGACAAAAATTTAATTAAAGAATAATCCTACTAAACTATTATCGAAAAAAGAATAACGACAAAGACCAACTAAACACAACGTATTTAATTTTATCTTTATTTAATAAAATACGAAACGTTTAAATATTTATTTAGGTATAAAATCTGAAAAATATTGTTTAAAATGCATTGAACTAGACGACGGAGAGAGCGAAGGAGTTGAAATGAGCCCAGAAATCGATAGCGAAACTCTGGTTGAAGCGGTGCTAAGAATTCTCAACACGGCGGACCCGTTTGAGAAGGCCCAACTCGGGGACTCGGTCGCCACTAAATGGCTCAACGGAACTATTACTGAGCCGTACAACCCGGCTCTGGACCTTTCCATACCTGATCGCCCGGCTAGGCTTACCAACGTATAGTGTCAATATAGTATTGCAGGTTCATTTTATGTTTCACGTTAGGTGTTTGATGAAATGCGCAAACGAATAACAGAGTGATGCAGGTTAAATTGGTGTCGCCGAGTTTAATGCCGAAGCTTGGTAAAGCGGGGAGCTTACAGAGCAGGCAGGCCATTGTGCATAGTCTGGTGCACACTGAAAGCTGGGCCATTGACTTGTCTTGGGTAACTTTCTTTTCTGTTTTCCTTTTTTGTAAAGTTCATTTGTTATTTATATAATGCTATGCTTGAGTCGATCTTCGTGATGTTTTATGTCAATTAAACTTGGAGTTTCGCTTTTAGTGTTAGCAATTCTAGCAAGGAAATGATTTGTGTTATTCTTATCATACATCATGTGTGTGCAAACATGTGGGCGCGACCCATATTAAGTCCTTACTTGTCAACGCATACTGACATGCAATGAGTGTATGCAAGTTGCAAATTCTTTTGAATCTTACCTATTTTGTTTTCAACTCTCTCAGGTTTAATAGTTGATTATGGCGATGGATCTGGAATTACAGTTCACGTTTTTCGAGCCTTTTAGAATTCTATTGATTTTAATTTATTGCATGCTTAAGAAGGATTGGTCTACCTAAAAGTTCTCTTCTTCACTGTTAAGGTCATGGGTTGGTGATTCTTCAGTAAACAGTTTATACTTTCGCATCCTGTCTTCAATCAGTGCTTTAAATTTATAGTATTAACATCGGTTGCTAGTCTTATATCTTAAAACTATTGTTTTTCGAGTAGGATATAATTGCTCGTTTCGGTAAGCAAGAAGCAATGCCTAGGGAATTCTTCACAGATTTTGTGAAGGTTGCTCAAGATGAAGGCCGACATTTCACTCTACTTGCAGCACGGCTAGAGGAACTAGGTTCTTATTATGGAGCATTGCCAGCTCATGATGGCCTCTGGGACTCAGCCATTGAAACATCCAGGGACCTTTCGGCACGTTTGGCAATAGAGCATTGTGTTCACGAGGTGAATTATTCTCTTCTGATTATTTTTGTTTTGCTTAACTAGAAGGTAATGAATAGCGTATGGAGATTAAATTTTTCTGATCTGTGAATTGTCCTTTTATGAACATGCAATCCATATTTCTAAGCCATTACTCCAAAGCTGTCCTGATAGAGGTATGGTAAGGGTGTGGTCCATTTAATATTAAATTCACAGTTTGATTCATTATGAAAAAACAAAATGCAAAAAATCATTCAAAGATATCATAACAAGTTTGCGCTATTTATCATGATTTCCCCATAGTTCTAGACTATTGACCTTGTGACTTGGTGGTGGCTTGTGGGAAATAGTCGTCGTGGACTGGAGTCCACGTGCTTTTCGAATTCATGGGGGGAGAGACATTCTATTGCATGTAGATTTTATTGTAAATGCTTCCACTTAAAACAAGTTCTTCCAAAGGCCACGTGCGACACATGGGATAAGTTATTTTCCTATGAATTTTTTTAATGAATGCAACTTCTGGAGCCATCCCTTGGTTATGTTCGTTTGAATATTACGTTAATGGATGTGCTGACTAATGGCCATTGTGATGAATCTATTGTGCTAAACTGCAGGCCAGGGGACTTGATGTGCTGCCTACAACCATCTCGCGATTCCATAATGGAGGTGATAATGAGACCGCAGAGTTATTGGAAACAGTGGTCTACCCAGATGAGATTACTCATTGTGCTGCCGGAGTAAAGTGGTTCAAGTATCTTAGCTTGAGGCATCGGAATCCAGCTGTATTTCAAGAAAACTTGGTATCTCTAAAAAGTGTTGCAAGAGAAGACGAATGTACAATAGAGGAAAAAGAAGGGGCGATTCAAAAGTTTCATGCCACAGTGAGAACACACTTTAGGGGGCCATTGAAGCCACCATTTAACGAGGCAGCACGGAAAGCTGCTGGCTTTGGTCATGAATGGTATGAACCCCTTGCAAACAAAGAGGCTGCTGCAAATTTCCAACAGTAGAAAACAATGTTGATGAAGACAATGAACTTGTTTCAGAAATTTCCTCTGAATTTCTCCAAGGATGAACATGTTTCTCTTTTTGTCCAGTTAGTTTCAGAGTCTTCATTTTACATGGATGCCGACAGATTTCAACAACTGGGTTTTGTAGCAAAATGGCAATTCTTATCTTCTACAATTTTTGGTTATATCCAATAATATTTGTGATGTCTTTTGTTTACCCGTTTAAAAAGAATTTGTAGATGTTGAGGAATATATACCACTAAATGGCATAAAACTCGAAGTCACATTACTGTGGCTCACGCCAGCCAATCTCAGCGAATTTATTTATT
The DNA here is from genome assembly GCA_035221805.1 of Trichilia hirta. Taxonomy (NCBI): domain Eukaryota; kingdom Viridiplantae; phylum Streptophyta; class Magnoliopsida; order Sapindales; family Meliaceae; genus Trichilia; species Trichilia hirta. The sequence continues at coordinate 9,046,553 of JAWDEX010000009.1, forward strand.
CGACTTTCGTTTTTGTCACTTCCACATTATTTTTACGAAAAACAAAACATGATAGTTCGTCACGGACTTCGGAGAATGAAATCAAAAACCTTGAAAATTTTGAAGCCTAAAATCAGCTAAAAAAATACATCAATCAGAACCTGAAGAATATGTTGGTTGT